>VYXC01009180.1:61808-415622 GCA_013397175.1 Platysteira castanea | reverse complement strand
TCAGGATGTTCTGTGATTCTATGAATGATTTGATTTTACTAGTTTGAATTTACCACTTGGCTATTTCAATTTAATATTAAAAAAAAAAAAGAAATCTTACAATTTTCAAATGATTTGACATGCTCCCATCAACTGCTAGTATAGTTTTCTCCTCTGTGTACATATTATGAATACTGTTAGATCATTTTGTGCACAGGTGTGTCCAGGCAGTTCAATAAAATCCTGCTGTGATAAAAAAACCCATCGGCCTGCTTGGATTCCCAAAAGGAGGCTAAAGGGATGGCAGGTGATTATGTTGTGTCAAGAAATGTTCAACCAAGAGCAGGTACCAAATTATGGCGCTGCGGCTCTCTGTGTTCGTGACACTGGCATCTGTCCTGTGACATCAATTCTAGACTGACTGCAATGCAACAACATCCTTCATTATGTTGCATCTAATGTAGCACAGCCCTAGCTTTAATATTCTTACCAGTGTAATGGCTGCACAGAGCTTAGTTCTTGATAGCTTTCCCTGAATGTGAACAGGAGACAAATGCCTGGTGAGTGGCTCTATATCATTTAGTCATCTCCCTGCAGAAAACAGTCATTTGAGCTAGATTTAAAATTAGAGAAGTCACAGACTTGGGCACTTACAGAGTTTTCCCTTTACCCATAATGGAGAAGAATAATGAATTTAAGTATAAATTGCAATGGCTAAAAATATCTCTTTGTGTAATGAAAATTGTGTTGTTATACATCACCTCCCCCTTTCGCTGAGATTTTCAATCAGCTTGTCAGCTTTCACTGGTAGATAATTTGATGAAAGCTTTACACTGAGTAAGGCATCTGTTGCTCAGCCGTATACAGCAAAAATACTGCTTGTGTCAGGACCAATTAATAATGCTGAGCATGCTTTCATACATGTGAAAAGTTACTACAAACCTTTCTTCTATGAAACACCAGGATCCATGAGAATAATGTTAGCAGTAGGGACTAATGGCATCCTTTGTGGCTGGTCTAAAGATGTTACAGTAGCCAGCTGACAGATTTGATGACAGATGACATTTTTCTAATACATTAGGATGCCTGTGGAATCCTGGCAACCTATTTAAACCTTCATTTCCTATACTTACTGTTAACCATCAGTAAAGGCTGCAAAGCTATATATAGGTTTTCATCCATGCTAAAGCTTCTCCCTTCTTCTCGTCTTCAAGAAAAAGGGAGCCTGGAAGTTAAGACATTTGATATATAGAAGCTTTACCTATGTTCTCTTTTTAAATTTTTTTCATTTTTTTCTTCTTGAGATTATAAATGCCTATGATTTTCATGACATTTACAATCCAAAGAACATATTATTAGAAGGTATGGGTAAAAATATCTGATAAGGAGAATATGAAATTGCATAGGAATTTTTCCTTATAATGACAGAATCTGAATTTCAAAATAGCTGTTTATGAGGCTGATATTATCGGGCACCCACAGAATCTTCCTATATTTTGTTTCCTGGACATGATATGCCAGCTGGGGAGTGCAAATACAGCTGTAGAGTCCACCTCAAGTGCAGGATCCGAGCAATTGAAAATTAAAGTAATGACAAAATTAATGTAGCAAACACTTAAGTAATTCGAGAAAAGTGTTTGTTGTTTTAGCTGCTTCCATTCTCCCCAACCCTTTTTCATTTTAGATACTAATATTTGCTAGTAAGTTATAGAAAGCTCATTTGTTGCTGTGTTAAATAATTTAATATTATTAACCAACTTTTTTTTTCCCTCAAAGATTTACAAATTTGCCTTTGCCCCACAAGAGCATAAACTACACATCATATTTCCCAGGGGGAAAATCCTACCTGTGAACACATTTTCTTTATTTTTAATTTTGTGATATCTGTAGCACAACAGACCTACCACAGGAATGATGAATTAGTTCTTGATTATGTTGTAGTTCAGTGCTATAACTTTCACTCTCTTCAGCTGCAGTTAAAAGAGAGTAAAGTTCATTTGATGGTCAATTCTGATTTTCAGCTATTTAATATGGGTACAAATTTTAAATCATTACTAATTCAGAAGATTTCTCATGATCCTGAACTGTAATCAACATATTCATTAATAAGACCTTGTATGATTCACTCAATTCCTAATTCTTTTCACTAACTCCTGATTAATGTGCATGACTTTACTGCTAGGCTTGTCTTTAAGTACTGTTTACGGATTAGCTGCATATTTTTTTGCATTAATTTAATTCATTTTAACCAGAAACCCCTTCCTACTAACAAACACAAAGAGTCCTACTTTTACTGATGTTTCATGCATATTTGATATCTAAATTAAGAAAATTACACTTATGGTATTTTCTTTTATTCAGTACATCAATTACAAAAAACATAAAAGAAAAAAGTTTGGAGGGGTTTTGTTTGTTTGTTTGTTTGTTTCTTAATAAAAATATAACTGCACATTTCAACAATTGATAACTTTTTTCCTAGACATTTTAAGAACTCATGGGGAAATTAAATTTCCATAAAGATGTATTAAAAAAAGAGTAAAACTATGCAATACAGTCTATTCCACAAGAATTGGGCAGCTAATGAATATAAATACATGATGTCTGATGGTGCAGTTATTTTATTTTATTTGCTTCATTTAAAAAAATTCTGGCTTGAGTCTCATGGGTTGTATTGGTGGCTGGGTTAGGGGCATGATTGAATACACTCTTAGATGTGTCGTGCTTCATAGGGAAAAGAGGAGTGGATGAATAGATCCACATAGAAATGATGATATCTGAGGACTGTCAAGTGAAGTCCTACGGTGTACAAGCCAATAATTTAGGTGCATTACTAAGGTTCTCAGAAAAGACCATATCAATCATTTTTTCAGTGAAAACATCAATTGTTTCCTTCTTGTTTCTGTTTTCAGTTCCTGCTTCTGGTGTGTTGACTTCATAAAAGTAATTTTAGCATGTGTCCATTTCTCTGTCTATAGAATGGGTGCCTAATATATTAGATCTTGCCAGCAAAGAGCTTTGAGATCTCGTAATAGAAACAGACAATACAATAACTTGTTATTGTGTGTCTCCTTATCAAAGGAAAGTGCTTGGAAGGAAAGCGCTACCTATAAAAAACCTTTCTGGTCTTTTTTTCACTGCAGTTGATGAGTCTGTGACTGTTTTTGTAAGTTCTGTTGGTATAGAGGAAATCAGCATTTCTTGCACGGATGGCTGTGATACATGATACCTGGTTCCATTATTGAAGTCACAGTTCTGGGTTCAGAACAGAATAGAGTCATAGAATCACTAATAGTCTGGCTTGGAAGGAATCTTTAAAGGTCATCTAGTCCAACCTCCCTGCAATGAGCAGCGACACCTTCTACTAGATCAGAATGCTTAGAGCTCCATTCAACCCAATTTTGAATGTTTCCAGGGATGGGGCATCTACCATGTCTCTGGAAAACCTTACAGTGTTTCACCACTGTCATTGTAAAAAAAATTATTCCTTGTATCTAGTTTGTCTGCCCTCTTTAGTTTAAAACCATTACCCCTTGTCCAATTGCTAAAGGCCCTATTAAAAAGTTTGTCCCAATCTTTCTTAGAAGCCTCCTTTAAGAATTGAAAAGCCACAACAAAGTCTTCCCAGAGCTTTGTTTTCTCCAGGAAGAGAACAGAGAAATTTTTCTGTCTCTAACTTTCAGGATGTCCAGAAGTTTTCAGAACATCATATTCTTAATTATTCTTGCTTTGTGGGAACTTATATGTGATATAGTGTTGCCCTGATTTTCTGTAAGCCTTCTGTTTTAACCTTGGAGTCAGATTCTTTTCACACAGTTTTATGTAAATAATAGCCGATGTTTACTTAACGGTATTTTCTGTTTTTCATTCCTTTTGTGATATGACAACTTTGATGAGCACCTTTCTTCTCCAGTGGGATTGAGAAGGAAGTGACATGCTCTCCAATCCCTTGTGGAGTTGGGACGTGTATAAGAATGAGAAAATGTCAATAAATCGATGTCATTTCCTCCTTTCTGCTGAACCTGGCAGGTGTAAAGGCGTCTTTATTGTGTCTCCCCGGACACAATATAGCACAAGAGGACTGAAGTAAACAATTTCCTGTTTTTAATTCCTCTGGATTTTTTATATATAAATAGTTATTTTCTCCCACCTTTGGGAAAAAAAAAAAATTACAAGATAGAAAACATGGAACCCCTTTGCCACAGGGAGGGAAGGGAGCAACACAGCATGCTACTTAGACATTGGATTTAGTAAGGGGACATAAAAAAGAGAATGTTGTGCACATACACAGGTACACTATTAACTGAGACCCATCTCTTCTGCTGTGACGAGCAAGCATTATTGAGCTCAGGAGCCCACAGCTCCGGACACTGCCAGCACTGGGCTCTAGCCAGCAGCTTGGCACAAACACAAAACTGTTGTGCCTCAGGTCCTCTGCATCCACATAAAAATGTTTCTCTCTCATATTTGTAATTTATTATAGCTTACCTCTCTAACCACTGGGATGTCAAGGAGGGTATGTGGTGTTTTCATAGACAGATTTTGGCACGGGCTGTCAATCGAAGCACTGTAGAATACTGTCGCCATGCATCTTTCCAGCCGTTTCTGCTGCTGTTTTCCTGTCACTTGTCCATGGCACATGCTGAGGCTCATTGCGTTTGTGTCCTTTTCCTAGTGTTCTTTTAAACAGGGTTCCAAAATTTGACCTCTGTTGGCACTGTACTTCTGGTCAAGGCAAGCCTATGATACTGCTTTGCCACCTCCTATACATCTGTGAGGAGATTTCATGTATTTTATGAGAATATTGGAGAAAAATTTGAAACAAAGTAATAAGCATTAAGAGGAGGAGAAATTAAGTTTTCTATGCATATAAGTACTCAATTGAGTAACACGTGCATTCCAGAGCTGATAAAGCTGCACATGATATCATCTCTTAAAAAAACTCGAGCCTTTTGTTTGGAAATATGGCTGAAACTGATATATCTACTTTTTTGTTATTATTTTCCAGATGATATATTATTAACTATTCAGAGAATTTAATAAACTTCCACAATTAATGAAATTCATTCTGAATGAAATTATACCTGGTCTATTCTAAAATCATTAGAAGATTGTCAGGCTCCAAGCGAAATAATGTGTATTAGGGTGCTTTACATCGTGATACTCCCAGCCAGGTGTTCTTTGGGAATAATCTGTATTCTACATGTTAATTCCAAAACATTCACAGCTGTACTGCTGTAAAGAGAGAATTAGTTATGTATCCAAAAAATTTTGTAATAGCAAATTTTGAAATCATGTCTTCGTATTCAAAACAACCAATACAACATATTCCAAAATTCTGACTTTTCAGTTAAAATCAGCTTGTTGTTACACTAGAGACACTTATGTGCATGTGTCAGCTCAGGATAAACCCTGCGATGTGATATAGTGGAGAAATAGATGTATATGTGTGTGTGTGTATATACATACATTCTGTAGAAAGAATTTGTATGGGCAGAATTGCAAAACATGGCACTGCTTCAAAGACGCTTACAAATGACTGTAGAGTTAATAAATCTGTTTTCAGATTAGTGAAATTTAACATGTATATTCTTTCAGCAATCTGAAAGTACCTGTGTAGCATGTACTTGAATGTTTTGTATTCATAAATATTTTTTTTATTTTATTTTAGTCTAGATAAAATAGCATAGGTTGAAAGCTAAATTATATAAAATTCTTAAGCTTTTAGGTTACATGCTTAAAAATATATTAAAGAGTACACTCTTTTTTACATGCAATTTACAAGTTCATTTACCTCCATGTCCACTTCAGGTGTCCTGTTAATATCAGAAAAATTTATATCAGAATAGCCATGTTTTTCTTATAGTCTGAATTGTAATAGCTTTACATTATTGTGTTGCATTTTATTACCTGTTTTCTTCATGCTAAACCATGTTTACCATTCATTCTTCACTCTTTTTATTTATGTCCATTTATTACATTTAATTTCATCAGTTGTCTTTTGTAACCTGATTAATATATTACTTTTGAACCTTTATGCAAAGATTTGGTTCTCTGCTGATGCTTGCTTCATCTCCAGATTAAGCTAGCTTTTAAAAACCCATTTTGCATTACAAAGGATTTGATCTTATTTATTTATTCACAGAAACTCAACCTTTTAAAATTTAAATAGATTTTAAATGTAAATAGGTTGTAAGATGCATTTGGCTATGTCTTATCTTGTCCAGAGAAAATTGTTTCCCATAAGATCTTAATTTTAAAACTAGGTGATAAAATAAAAAAAAAAAAAAAATCCAGAACTTTTCCCAAGAACTCTTATAAACTATTTGTGCATTTGTCTTGACAAAAGCATCACCCATGGTGTTTTGTTTTCCCACCACAATTAAAAAGGAAATGGTGCCATTATTGCAAATTTTTCATATCATTAATGTAAGTCCAACTTAGATTTCTCTAATACACCCTTGGTTTTTTGCAGTGCTTTCTATAATCCATTAGTGCATTACAAGGACTGGCCAAGCAGAATAGATTCTCCCAGCAGTCAGCCTTTGTCACCTTGCAAAAGCAAGGGAAGCAAGTGATCTGACCTTGTGCCATAAATAAAATGTAAAAAGTGGGATGCTGAGGTTAACATCAGTTCAGTTCATCTTCGTTGTCAAGAATGGCCTGAGTTTTTCAGGGTGCAAAAAAGCCTAACTTGGTGTGTGTGTGTAAAGGGTACGCTTTTGGGGATACTCAGCTTTTTTGACATTACAGTGATTGCGGGGACTTCTGTAAGCATACAGCATTCCCTCTGAATGATACACTCCTGTTTTCAGAGTTGTTTCAGTCAAAAGTTAGATCAAGAATGCTGAAACTACCTGTGTTTAACTTCTCAGGGTTTGCTGAATTTAAGGCGTAAATGTAGTGCCTCTCATGTGATTGCTGCTATCATTTCTTCCTTCAGGATACAATCATGGAATTTATGAGTGTCTGTAAAGTCTCCTGCCTCATTGTCTCCTGTAACTGTGATACAGCTACAGTCAAGCAAAAAGTTCCTGAACCAGTCAGGCTTAGGAAAGAGAAAAAACATTTAGTAGGGAAAAATAGGAATAGAAATTTCTGTGGGAAAATTTTGCAGACTCAAACTTGGAAAAAGCAGTCATTTTGCAAGACTTAAAGATGATGAGTAAATCGATAAGCTTGTTGAGATGTCCAGGGGCTGGATAAAAGAGTCCCTGTGGATTCCTAAGTAGGTCTTTGGGATTTTTTACAGTATGTTGTAATCATGACACAGTTGCATAGGGTGGGAGGGCTAGACTAGACAGAGCTGTGATTTGCAAGTTTCTGTAAACCATGGAAAGATGGGGATGCAATAATTCCAGCATTTAGCTGAGGGAATGGATTTATATAGGTTAAGATGTTGAATTTCTAAGTAGAAGATGAAAATTGCTAAGAGGAAAGAGTCAGACTAGCAGTAGAGATACCATAGAAGTGTTTAATAAAAGATAAATTATAACCCTGATCTCTGTAGAAACTTGTTTTGTTGTTTGTTTAGATATCTGGGGTTTGTTTGATTGATTGTAGGGTTTTTTAATGGAAAAAATGGAAACAAACCCAAAAAATGTTGAAACAGAGTACACTGTAGTAGAGGGCACATTTTCTCCTCCTTCTAAATCCCTCTCCCATATATTTTGACTTCTTTAGATGCTTGCTTTAGGTTCCAGCTGCAACTGTCTTACAGTGTGAAACTTCAAGGATACAACTCAATTAACTGACATGACAGAGTGACTTTTTTTTTTCCTGTAACCTGTGCAGTTTCTTAAGTGAGATTGGCATTTTACAGATCCGTGGAAACGTGGTCCGTTTCCCCACAGAGCTGGCAGTAAATGTGTCAGCACATACTAAAGATCAACAAATTTAGGACAGGAAAAGGAAAGAGGGATTTCCAAGAAGGATGGTGTTGCGACCAGCCCCAGAAGGCGAGCGTAACCCAGGTTGTTGTTAATAGATCCCTTGGAGTGGATTAGAGTGAAAAGACATTGAATGATCAGTGTTTGTGAATATATACATGTAAGGTTTACTTTAGAGCAATTTAGTTACAATAAAAAGCAGGTATGTAGCCATTTTGGTTATTACTATCTATAGTAATATAGCAACATAAAAGCATAAAAATACCACTTAAGACAATGTATGAGGGAAAAAAGAGAAAGAAAGGATAAGAGTAGAAAAATACCACCACCCATGGATCTGTGATAAGACTTGGTTGTTGAGAAGTGATGGTCACAGTCTTGTCAATGTGAAGGTGGTGGTCTTGATCTGTGGAGGGTAGGGGAAGCCCATGAAATATAGAATTCAAAGAGTTAATATACACTCAGGCTCAGTGGGAACACTCAGATACCACCCTTGGGGGAAGGAGTTTTCAGTCCTCTGGTGGAAAACTTCAGAAATGAGTCTGGGGGCACTTTGGGCATCTCTTATGACACCTTCTAAGACATGACAGCTGCCTCTCAGGTCAGCTCAGGTGACCAGTTATGTCACATTAGAAGGGATGAACTACATCAGGCCTGTATGTGAATGTGAATGTTCTGTGTGAACGTGACCTTCCCCGAGGAGGGGAATGGGGTGTGAGGGAGAACTGTTGGCATGATGAAAAACACTATCCCACCCACCCGCAGGATCTGCTGCTTATCTGCCCCAAAGCCCAGCTTGTACCCTCTCGTGGTGGGTGCTCACCCTCTGTCATATGTGGACCAGAGGCTTGCTGCTACACACCCAAAAACTCACCTCTTCCCCTTCCGGGTGCAAACCTGGCCTCAGAAAAGCACCCTGTCACTTCCACAAATGGAGCTTGGAGCCATTAAGCACCAACATTTCAGTCTCTCACAGAACAGAATGGTTTTTCAGTTCCTCACTCTGTATCCTGGTCATGAAAATGACCTGACATTTGGCAACATGACTTTAAAGCATGCTGTTATCAAGAAAAAGGTACTACTCAGCTGGACGATCACACTAAAGTAAAATGGATTTTTTTCCCTCCTGTGGATGTACACATCATTCTTCACAAAAATCCTTCAGGTTCAACGAAAAAATGATGTGCATAACAATGACAGAATTCGATTTCCTCCTCTTTCTTCACTGCAAAAACTATGCTTTTCCTCACAATCTACGGTGATCATAATGACCATGTTTAAAGCATTATTTAATTTCCACAAAAAAATCATCTTTGTCTGATAAAAATGAAGGTTGTGTACATGCGAGGATAATTTTGCAACACATTCTTTTTTCAGGGCATTAATATTGTGGGAGATAACCAAGCTGATTTTTTATTCCTTTGCTCAACTGCAAAATTATGATTTATTTTTCTAGTTTTTCTGATACATGTAGATGAGTGACTATCAAAAGATTTGTATTCAACATGCAAACTGCAATGAATAAAGGAAAACTGATGCTATTACAATTATAAGCAACTCAACCTGTTGCTTCTAAGTATTTCAATTTACTGAGTAATAGGATTATTGAAACATCATGGTTTAAGCAATCGAGGAAAATTTAGATTTAATTTTAACCCCAGCAGTAGGGCTTGGGTAGGGAAATATTACACTTTGCAACCATGAAACCTCTCCACCTACATGTTTCTTATGGCACCTGAGAGGTGTGTAAACAGTCTACTGGCAGCAGTGCTTTTTTGTTGTTTTCAACACCGTATCCTGATGCAGTTCTAAGAGCTTGCTGATACACTCATTCAATCAACCTTCCAGTTCACCTCCTGAAGCAATATATTCTATAACACTGATGTTAACTAGTTATATCAGAGGTCTTGTTGCTGCATGCTTTCTACAAACTCATTCAATATAGTAAAGGACAATTTGCCTTGTAAAACAGAAAAAAAAGGGGACCAGAAAACAGTGTTAGCGAAAATAAGAAGGAGAGTGCAAACCTGTGGGATGTGGATTGCATTGTAATTATCCATTGTGGGGTTTTTCCTGCTGTGCATTCTTTGAGCATCCCTTTTTACCCATGGACAAATAGTGGTGTCTGTCTCCATTGCAGAGTCTTGCTTGAGCTTACTTAACGCTGAGAACAGAAAATTCCTCAACTAATGCCACCTTTATGAGATTAATCTTTTTTCTGTGCCTACATTCATCTTGGGTTGTGGTTTCATCTCTCTGACGTTGTTTTGCACACAGTCTTCCATGAAGTTACATTTATTTACCCCTGGGTATTGATCACATATGTACTAAGGCTGACAGTTGTTCACTAAGACAGAACAAGTTTGTGCCATCAAATGAAACTGCTGATCCACATGAGCCAGGCAGAAGCTGGGACAGTTGACTGAATGTTAGTTCTGTATACCATTCCTGTCTAATTGTGAGTAACACAGGTTCATGAAGCTTTTCTTTTAGCTGAAGAATTTCTTTTAGACTTACTGGGGCCTAGTTTTTTAGTTCTATATGTTTAAGTTCTATATATTTATGCAAATAGTAGTCAACTAATACTTAACTACTATGGTAGTCTAACAACTAAGGTAGATTGATTGAACAGATTTATTCCTGAATGCTATCAGAGATCTAGTAAGACAAGATATTGAGCCTATGATACCATAGGACACTGCTGAGATTCTTCGATGTAAATGGAAAATTCTAAACACATTCTGGGTTAGATTGTATGGATATATGATAGACCTGGCTTGGATGTGTTACTGGGAAAAACACTGGGGGAGAACATTGATAGCCTCAGATGTCAGTTATTACAAATGCTGAATTTTAATTGTACATCATCACTGAGATGAGCTAAGTATAGAAACTAAACACTTCCAAGTAGAATTCAGCCTTTCTGCATTATATGTCTATCTCAAGAACATTTCTGATTAGAAAGGTTCTGAAATAGGGGGTTGGAGATGGAAACTGGAAACTTTTCTACTGTGAATATCAGGTTGGATTAAATGTCCCAGAAATTAAATATCTTCTCTTTATTTTCTGTTACACAGACCTGAGTGTTCTTACAAGACCCCTGCATGATTTCCAATTTTAGCTGAAAGTCATAAGCAGAGACTATGATTCAGTGCCCGGTGTAGCTCTAAAACACCAGTGACATTCTTGATGCTATAGTCATGATGCGCTGTGCAGAGCCAATCCGTTTGCATGAGAGTTGCAGACCTCCTATACTGAGATTTAATCTGTTTTCCATTTCAGTGTGAAAAGATATTTTAACTCTGAGAATTGCTAGAGAATATCTAGGAAAGCTGACAGCTCTCAATTTCCATAGATACAGTGAGATGCTTGTGGTTTTCATTTCTCTATTCTAAAATCTGTTCATAGAGTAACCTTGTGCATATCAGCAGAGATCACATATTGCACAATCAACATTTAATCAAGACATTCCAAATAGAAAATAGGATTCTGCTCAAAGGATTTTCAGTTTTGTATTTAATTATACTTAAGGTCTAAACTAAGTGGCCTCTGCAATTTTTTTTAAGATGTCTAGGAATAGAGGGAAAGAATTTGTAGACTGAGATTCATGGACTGAGATTCAGTTCAGTTTTGAAAAGTAAATGAGGGTGTTGCTAACAGTTTCAGGTGTCTTAAATGTGATTAGTATTGATTATAGTGAGAATTTAGAATGTCTGTACTTTCATTTAGGCATTTACATCTTGAACTTGATCCTATCCCCAATATATTTCTTCTCTCTTGTGAAAAAGCTCTCAGAGCTTGTGAAATCTCTGTCCACTGAGGTGACCTCAAGGCCCAGTGGACTCTGCTGTTTTAAAGTGTGTTTCATCACATCTCCAACAAATGTAATAGCCAAAAGTGGAACCTCCATCAAGTGCAATGCCTTCAAAAACCATGGGAACTACAGGACAACTAACAGCTCTTTCAGAACTATGAAAAGATATCTGATATTCTGATCTGTTAACTAGGAACTGTTAGTTTTACGCTAGCTACACATTTAAAAACTCTGCAGGGAACTATCACCTTTTTAAAAATACATTTGATGAATTTTAGAGTAAATTTTGAAGGTAGGGGGTACAAATAAACTGACAGGTGTACTTTTAGTTATTGATATGCAATATACATCTATAATTCTATTAGAGCTTGCTATGGATCAGTCTCATTTATTGCATGAAATAGAACTTGCACCCCTTACTGGAACTGAGCAAAAAGGGGTTACGGCCTTGTAAGCCTTCCTTCTCCAGTTGATCTAGGAGAGCCAGTCAATCTGTTCTTGCTGTTCTGGCCAGGTGCAACCTCCGTGAATCCAAACCTAACCAGTGTCCTTTGTAACAGTTCCTTGCCTTTTTTGAGATGCACTGTAATGTTTTAATATGTCATTTAAGTGTGATGTTCTAAAATGACAGCATGTAGTAACTATTGTATAGTTTATTTTGTTTTCTGCTAAGTCTTCCAATGCCATTTTCTTTGACACTTGGTACAACCTATGAAGTGGCAGGATTATTAGCTAATGTTTGTCACCTTCTTAAGCTAAGGTATTATACTGGACTTAATACATGTATAAAAAGCTTCTGAATAGCGATTCACACCATTAAATGCCTCTCAAATTGCCATAAAGGGTTTGCCTGCTCATCTCAATTTGAAGCAGAAAGTGTTCACTGCTATAATAGATTTTCTGTGATCTACAATGACAGGTTTATAGGTGTTAAGCATCAAAAGGCTTTTTCTTGTTCTGCGTTATGGGTATAATCACTTTAAGACCACTAAAACAGTTAAATTGCTGTACCTCTCATATGTGGAACAGTATTACAGCTCAGTGATATTATGTTAAATGAGGAACCAAAGGTAGAGTGAACTCCAGGGAGATAATAAAAACTAAGTGTATTATTTGGAATTAGTACATAGAAACTAATTCTGAACTTCCCTTTGAATTCCCATCAATAGTTCAGTTCTTGTAAACAGCCATAAGGAATTTATCACAATCTGTATGTGCCCCTTAATGGAAAACATTTTTGCTATAAGCATATTAAACAGAAAGATCTATGTTGAAGCATATCTACCAGACTCTTATTCATACACTAATGAAATGTTGGGTATCTGGGTATGTGTCAGAATAACTAGAAAACTTAGAACTTTTGCTTACTGTTTTGTGGTTTCCTTTAGTTTCATACTATTGTCCACAGACAGCTGAATCAAATGACATTACCTTAGATTTACTCATCCACTGTAGTCAGCTGGAAGAAAAAGATAATAAAACATTCTCTTGCTTATTCTTCAGTGTATTACACTTTTGTGTCTGGTTTTAATCCCTTTGAAGAATCTTTAGTCTTGTAAGTTACTGAGTTTTGCCTTAGAGCCTAAGAGAAAGAAATGTGTTATTTAAACTCTTGTCCTTTATCATTAGATAGCCTGTCTACAGGATGGGAACATTAACTTGCTGAGGAAATTCTCTTAAAGAAAGTTATGGACGTAGATTTTAGACTAATTCTCCTCTTCTCATGATTGTGGTGCCATATTCTCCTTCCTTTTCAAAAATCTTTCTTGAAAACATAGTAATCTGAACCTTAGACAGTAGCTTAAAGGTGAAAATTGAAAGAAAGGTCTGTGAGAGAACAAATGCATTTATATAAACAACAGTCTTCTGTAAACAAAGAAAAAATAAAGTTAGGGTTTAGCTACAGGTACCAGAGTACCATGGTAGGTTTATCATCCTTGCTGGCTTAGAATAATTAGCTCTTTTCAATGATGAAAGAGAGGAAGGACTTTATGGTAGACACTGGCTCTGAGCTGGCTACATTTGATTACAGAAAAAAACTTCAACAACAAAAAAACCCATTAATTTTGCACTGTGATTGCTTTTTTTTAACCTTTATGAGTTGAGCTTCCATTGCACTGATGATGAGAACTTGGTCTAGAGGGAGTTAAGCCTTCTTTAAAGAAAATCCCTCCACATTTTCAGTGAAGTTCGTACCTCTAAATGTAAGCACAATTGCATCACACCTGACAAAGCCAACAGCAGCTACAAGGTTAATCTGTCATGAAATGATCTACTGCTACTTCAGGGAAGAGAATACTTTATCAGCACATTAACTGCGTCATCCGGAACACAGGAGGCAGTGGACCATCTTTGCAGTTATCCCAAGTGAAAAGCAGTTATTCCAAGTGAATATATTGTATTTTTTTGTTGAGAGCAAGTCTTTTTTTTCTTTTTCCAAGACTCTGAAGCAGTTCACTTTAGAGGAAAAGTTGTATCTATTTTAATGGTAGAGTACTAGGGAAAAAGTTTCAGGTCACAGTCTTCTTGATTCAGCTCTTTAAGGCATGCTGCTGTTCTTGGGGAACAGGTATAGATATTGCCTAAGAAGCACTGTCTACCACTCCCATTAAATTTTGCAGCAGACAAGCTCAGGGCTCTTTCATACTGGGGAGATCAGAGGCTACAAAAATGTGTGTCACATAGACCAGGTACAAAGTACCCCAACCCTTCATACTGAAGGTGAGTTCATATCTTGGTTTAAGCTTAATAATGGTGCAGGTTTATAGTTCCCTGCAGGTCTCCAAATCTGGACCTTGCAATGGCCTTTGGTCCTCACAGTGCAGAAAACAGAAAGTTTTGGACTTGGGTATTGCTGCCCTGGTTTTTGCTAAGCTTTCTGTTTTAACCTTGGAGTCAAAATTATTTCTCACACAGTTTCCTGTAAACAATAGCCGATGTTTATTTAACCATCTATTCTGTCTTTCATTCCTTTTGTGATAAGAAAAACTTTGATGAGCATCTTTTTTCCCCAGTGGGATTGAGAAAGAAGTGACATGTTCTCTAATCCCTTGTAGAGTCGAGAATTCTATAAGATGTGACATATGTAAATAAAGTCTCTCTTTTCCCTCCTTTCTGCTGAACCTAGCACGTGTCTTTATTGTGTTTTCCCAGACACAGGGTATATTTTACACACCAGTGTCTGAAATGTGCTGTAAAAGCAAACAGAAGCATTTACACTGCTGTTAAGAGACACCATTGTGAAAAAGTCTCCCCAGCAGCAGTGGCCAAAGTTAGTTACTTCTTGAATGAGCAAATGAAAGTGTTCCAAAAAACATTCAAAGTCATATAGGAAGCTGGACAGAAGATCTGCTCAACAGATTCACCTGAAGTTTGCTTGTTTGCCAATACAGATTGAGAAGAAGAAATCAAGTGAATATTACACTATCAGTAATCTGAACAGATAAATTCAAACTTCTCATGACTAAAAGACAAACAGAACTTGCATAATGCGTAAACGAACCTGTCAAAAAATATCAGCTACCTCTTTGTGTTATAGGAAAATGTCTACAATTGCTGTAGGTATTTATTGCTCTCCCATAAGGCTGATCCTGGTTGCCAAGCAACCACAGCCATTTCATTACATGTATTCAATATGAACTACTACTGCATTTTTTTCTTGTCTTAAAATTATTGTGAGAACATTCATCAGCTTAAATGTAGTTCTTTATTATAGTTTTCCTCAGCATTACAGATTATCCATGTTGAAGAATCTGTGTGAAAAAAGTTCAAAGAGCAACAGAAGGCATAAATGAAAGGCTTCTGTGACAAAAAATAATGTTGCTAAAGTATTATATGTATGGCATTTTTGAGACATTATCTTTCTGTCAGGAACTAAGCAATAGATGAGGATAGAGAAAAATTCTATAAAGTTAGTTTGGTATGTACCCTTTCCCTTTACAGGATGTAAAATACATAAAGTCAACACTTAACAGTTATAGATGGCTGGTTTTTTGGTAGTAGAAAAGTAGATGTGTTAACTTACACAAACTAATGAGATACTGGTTAATCAGACTGTATTTTTACTTAGATTAGGTTTCTACTAGGCATCACATCTGAGACCAAAACACAGCTGAAAATTGGGACTCATCAGACTCAAACCTCTGAGCAGTTATTGGGACAGATTTGACAAACCTGAAAGACAAATCTGAAAGACAATTTGCAACACTAAAGCCAGTGTAATCAAAATATAAAATATGTGATTTCTTGCATTTTCTGCTAGCTTGGAATTAACTTTAAAATAGCCTTTTTTCCTTATTAATCTTTAGATGAAACTGAACATGTACTAAAATATCTTACGGGAGTTAAGTGACCTTTTTTGTTACCTTGGCATTACTAGCAACTTTAAAATGTATATATTCAATAGAGTGACGTTTCTTGACACAATTTTAAATAAACAGCAAAGAACGGGGTGAGGAAATCAGTGATATAAAATCTGGAGTTGTGTATTGAATTAATATATTCATTCAGATAAACTGAATATTGCATTCTTTATTTCAGTGTCCATAAAAGCAGTACTACATCTTACTTCTTTATTTTATCTGGAAAACCGTAGTACTTATTTATTAAGTTCACTGGATTTGAGGTTATCTCACATTCCTTGAATTTGAATCTTCCTTCTCTGAGACATTAGGGGATTTGGAGGAACTATGAGGGAAGATGAAGGTCAAGATTTCATTCAGCTGAGCTTCTCTTGTTCACAAGTGAATAGATACTTCTCAGAACCTTGCAGTTGTATGTTTTTTACCAGTTTTAGGGCCAACATTGCCCCAGGCAGCTCCTTTTCTTTCTCTCCCTGGCTTTCAAGTACATTTAAGGTAACTATTAATCAATCAGAAAAGTCAGCTTTGCTGACTAAATTTGCAATAGATACTGTTCATCTTGCACAAGATCATTAAGAGATCATTAAGAGTCCAGAGTCCTTAGCAAAACTTTAGATGTCATCATGACTTACCTTGGAGATAAATGATATCCATACGGGATCTAGATAATCAGTGCAGCCCAGTAAATATGCTGTCTGCCCTGACCTGGCAGTTTAGGGGCTTAGACTCGCTCTGGCCTGATCAGGGTGTCACTGGTTTAACCCCTGTGCTGGGGCCAATGGCTGCTGCCTCCCCTGCTCCAGCTTCAGCTCTGGAGAGGCCCCGCTGGGGAAGGGGTGACACCTCCCACCTGTCACTGCCTGGCAATGCACAGCCCTTTGTGTGCATGAGGCTACTGTGGGGCTGGGGGCCACTGTCAGGCTGTAGCTGGGAGAAGGAAAAGGGCTGTCACAGGGAAATATTTAAAAAAAACCCAAAGCAGTGACCAAGCCTGAGGAGAAAATGTGACACTTTTTCTGGTGAAGACCTGAGGATGTTGAGAGCTGACTGTACCCCCTGCAACCTCTCACCCCTATCACTCCTGAGGAAGGCTGAAGAGTCAACCACAGGACCCAGCGGGACACAGGAAGGATGAGCATAACAGCTAAGGAAAGGGAGAGATAACAGGAAAACTTTATTACATAACAATTTTAATGTTAATACAGCATTTCCATATTAATTATATAGCATGTGCTATGAGACCTTCAAAGCACTGATGTCTAGTTGCCATGTAAATACTGTTTTCTCTTTTGCCTATGGCAGGATCTGGAGTCTGACACCAGGCTGTTTCTATGCAGAGAAATAAATGATTTTAGGGTGTGATTCATTTCAAGAAATTAATCTAAAACTATTCAGGTAAATCATGTTAGGGCAAGTTCCTCTCTCCCCATCCACCATAAAGCAAATCTGAGTCATCCCGTGTCTCCCTTCTCTCAGGTAAGTGTCCTCATCTAAGGCTACAAAATCTATACTTTCCTCCTCACTTACGTTTTTCATGAATTTTGCCACTCTGAGGGACAAAATGCTCTCTGGGTTAGCTTTCTATCTAGTAGCTGGGACATTTGCTAATACAGAAAAGATACAGATATCGAGTCCTAGACCTAGAAAAAATATTAACCTGTGTCTCCCCCTGGTTGAACAGTATGATAATTGCTTTGTAGCATAAAAGATGAACAGTGCCACTACCATCACCTTTGTGAAACTGCTGTAAAAGAGAATAATGATCCCTGTTTAGATCTTTGAAAGTGCAATTCTGCATGTCAACACACAACATAAAATTCTGGTCTTCAGCATTCAGGTGGCCAGATCTGCATGCAATCCTTAATCAGATACCTGGCAGCTGAGGAGGGTTTAGCATCCCAGCTACTGTCTTCCCTGGTTTCTATTATCTAGCGTTGTTTAAGTTCCTGCTTAATTTTCAGATTTTGGTTTATTGCTTGAAAATGCTTAATTTCACAATTACTACATAGTTCTTGATCCCATTTTGAGGGACAGAAAGACATGGTATAGAGACTTGGTCATGACCACTCTAGAGGAGATGCTGTTTAAACAATAATTCCCTGATTTATATAAGGAAAGAAAAGGATATTCATTATTTAGTAAACTGATTTTTTAGGTAAGTATTTTTACAGTGGTTTTGATTATTTGAAGTGTATTATATCTGATTATACTTTTTTGTCTGACTAAGTAAGAGGCTTAGGCCACTAAAGACATGTTATTTTTTCTTTTTGCTTTTCGAGGCATAATGCAAATAATTTAACAGTATTAAATTGAAAAATAATAATTTATAAATGGGCTCTAAACAACACAAGCTAGATGTTTAATTTCTTCTTTGTAACTGTGGGAGAGTATTTCTGATTTGTTTCTGGATTTTTAAAAATATTTCTCCAATATTCATTTATAAAATTAGATATAAAGAAATTCACTTCATAGTCATTATTAGCTAGCTTGAAATTTTAAGTTAACCAAATTGACTATATATTTCCCATCCTGTAAAGAGAAAGAAACAAAGGACCTTTACAAACCAATTAATGAAGACACAATGAATGGCATCACCAGTCAGAATCAATATTTCTCTAACACTGTAAAGACCATCCTGTCATACAAGCATTTTATACCACCACACAATAGATTCCACTCTAAATTTCTGTGTGCTGAGCTAATATCAATTTTCAGGACAAAGATTTTGTATTCCAGGGTCTTCCTGCTTTTCATTAATATCTGTTCCCCTCTAAAGTGTGCACAGCGCATGCTCCTGTGTACTGCTACTATTTTGTTACTTTTGGCATATTAAAAATTGAAAACAAATCTTAAGTACTATAGTCCTTCTCTTTAATCAAGTGATTACATCAATTTCACATGAATATTTTTCGTGAAAATCATATCTATTATACAAATAGCTATAAGATGCAGTTATTCTTAATTTTAATATTTTCTGTGTCTGAAATTACTTGTTTCAATTGTTTGAATTTAATGCGCCTAACATTCCTAATTAATCAAACTAGGATTTGGAAGGGAATTTTAAAGACAGTTGAGTGACTGAATTATCATTGATCCAAAATTACAATAAACATTTTTTTCCAAATTTTATTTGGTGTAAATTAGGGTTCTTTCTATTGTTATCAATATCTGCTGACAGTTCCCATCTAACTTTCCAAAGAAGTGAATATAATGTTCTCTAGCTCCCAGATAATACATTTTTGCAGATTTGTTTTTTTGTCAAATTCAGTGTTTGAATTCTGTCAGAATTCAGTGTTTGCCAAGAATTTCTCAGTGACTGTTGCTATGTGGTATTTAAGCATAAGTCAGTATTTGAAGTTTGGTGTTCCTGAGTAATCTTTACTTGGAGGCATTGGGGACAATATTGTTTTTCTTAAATTGTATTTTATATAGGCCTTGTAAACGATGGGTTTAGCAGAGACGAATTTTAAATTTCTGAGAAAGTTAACAAATACATTTAGATGGAAGTACTTGGCATATTGCCAGATCATGCAGAAGAATAAATAACAGAAAAGCAACAGCTAAGGATCCTGCAATGGCTTGACTGTGAAATTAGACTATTTCCAGCTCCTGGAATTAATTGTAATTTTGTACCTGGTAATTTTGTACCTTGGTCCTTCCTCAAATATTTCTGTCTTGATTGTTTACATTTCATGGATATTGGAGATGTCTAAAGCAAATTAGTTGGTGTTTTACATTCACCTTGTTTACAAAGATTTTTATTTGTTAGAAGATAAATATACAGACTGGTTTTAGTGCTATGCACGAGATGTAAAAAATACACTGGGTTTACTCCTACTTCATATCATTTCAACAATATAAACAGTCATTATCAGAACATTATATAAAAGTTATTAAACAAATTTTAAACAATTTTTCTGTAACCAGCTTATTGTTATGTAATTTTTATTTTTACAGGATGAAGGCATAGGAAATATATGACCTGAACTTATAGACATATGGTTCTTTCAAACTCATAACAGTAAGGGGACCTTCCTAAAGCAGACCAGAGTTTTAGTGGTGTTGCTGTCGCAGGCACAGAGATTTATAAAACTACACAAAAATTCCTGGTCTCTGCTAGGGCATGATACTTTCTATATAGACATAATTCATTACCCAGCTGACCAAGATAAGATAGTGATCCAGAATATTTTAGTAATGGCAATTTTGCAGTTTCGTCTCCATTTTCTCTACAGTTTTCTCTACAGTTACAGGCAACTCTCAGTTTTCTAAAAGAGGAAACTCTTTTAGAAAATTTTCTTGGGTTTGAGTGAAATGGGAATTCCTCTCCATTGGAGAGGAACAGGAGGACAATGGGGTCTGGATCCACATACTAGAACAGAGAAAGAGAATGACTCTGATTAATAAGGACATCAGCAGAGTATTGCTGTACCTCTGGCAAAAGTGAGGGCAAAAGCTAAGCAGAGAAACAAGTGCTTTTTCATATTTTAAATTAATTTGTGTCTTATAATGAAATCTGTATGGGAAAACTTAGCGGAGAAGTTGAGGTTGCAGCCCCTAGGTAGAATATTCAGCAGAAATGAGTGGGGTACATCACAACACTAGCTATGACTGTAGACTTCTAATATGTGAAGATAGACTGATTACTTTATATAAAGAAGATATTTTGCTTATGGTAAGAGCTGAAATATGAAACAAAGCAGAGGCTATGAGGATGATTAAGGGCCTGGGGCATGTCCCTTATGAGGAAATCCTGAGGAAGTTGGGCCTGTTCTGCTTCAAGAAGAGATGACAAAGTGGACCTCATTAATACCTAGGAGAATCTGAAGGGAGGGTGTCAAGAGGATGTTTCCAGGCTCTTCTCAGTGGTGCAAAGCAATAGAAGAAGAGGCAATGGGCAGAAACTGTATGCACAGGAAGTTCCACCTGAATATGAGGAATGATTACTTTCTCCCTCACTGGAGGTATTCAAGAACCATCTGGACACAATCTGGTACCATGTACTCTAGGATAAGCCTGCTTGAGAGAGGATGTGGGACCAGATGACCCACTGTAGTCTCTTCCAGCCTGATCCATCCTGTGATTCTGTGAAAGCTTTGGGGTTTTTTCCTATTACAGACCGAAAAGTAATCATATTCACTGCAAAACAGGAATTGAGGTTTCTTTTCGTTTTTACCTTAGAGATAAACAGTATCAAGTGTAGATACTGTCTTTAATCATCTTCTTAATTCCATCTTGATTCTAAGATGCAGCAGTTGCACTTAAAGTAAGTAATTCCAGACCAAGTAGAATTAACTATAAATTTTAGTATGGCAGTTTCTATTTTGGCTATTACTTTATGACCTTTCTGAATTAAATCTGAATACATCCATCTGAACAATAGTATTGGGCAGATTATTTGGAAAACTTAAGGACCCTTTGCAGACAAAGATCCTTTTAAATACTAGGCCTCTCATTTATATCACAGAATTTCTAGAGATTACTTTAGTTTCCTCTTCGTTGTGGAAGAGCCAACACCACACCATCAGTGCAAGAAGAGCTACTGCTGTTTTGTATGTGTGACATGAAATTTAAATCTGCCCCTCTGTACTAGTTTGAAAACAAACCAGTGGGAGATGGCAAGTCAGAATTATAATTTAGTAGAAAAATTAAAAATAAATGCAATAGTACAAGAACCCTGACAGAGTCAGGATACAACCTGACACCCTGTTAGTCAGGGTGGTGGTACCAGTCCAGATGAAGTGGTCCTGTCAAAGCAGTGATCCTGTAGAAATAGTCTGGTCTTCATCTGAAGGTCCAGTAGTCCAATTACCCTCTGGGAACCCTCTGGGTAAGGGCTCCTTATTCTGATCCAAACCTCAGATTATACCCAGGTGGGAATGCTTGGCTCCTCCCCCCGGGCGGAGCATCTCACAATGGGCTGATGTAATTCTATGAGTCATGTGATGGGGCCTTGATTGCCCATTAACAGAGATAGCCCCCGGAGGGAGTTATCAGGGATGAGTCATGGTAGGAGATAACAAACACTGCCCCACCTGCTTTAACAGCTTGTGAAGATGATAATAGAATACATACTATTGGTTATATCTTACACTGTAACCTAGGACATCCTTCTTGCCTCATCTTACTTCAGTGCAAGCATAAGCATAAAGGTGGCAAACACTTCTGCATACTGAATTAATTCTTCTGTTGTTGCAGATACTCAGATAGTATAAACACTTTGAATGTGCTTCCACTGGAGTTCTGATCACACACAATCCTGCCTTTTTGTTTTCACAGTTTCAGAAATGCCATCCATATTACTCTTTATTCTGAAGCTCTTAACACTTACCTTTCACTCATCTTAGTGACTGATTCCATTACTATTCATTCCTGTTTTCCCCTCTCTGCTCTCTTTCACTATCTAGGATCCTTTGCTGTGTTTTCTTCATTGTTACTTGCTTATCTGAATCGCAATATATTCCTACTTTGTCAACTAGTGTACACATGGCGGGGAGGGGACCCTGTTATCATCTACCACCATTTTGTTTGCTCCATATGTGTCTTTGAATGTATTCTAAATTTGATCAGTGCTTCCAGCTTGTGACGTTGTCATCTTAATTTTTGAGCGCACAGGAGGACTTCATTTATAGTATATGCCTTCTTAACATGGTTGAATATTAGGTATTTTTCATGGTTTCTTCAGAAGCAAAATTAATTGCAAACTTAATTGTCTGTGTCATCTTGATAACAGACATCTTTACCTATTTACTTTATTTTTTCCATCACAGGTGAAGGTGTATGGGTAACTTATTTGTTTTGCAGCCCTGATTGCCATCTAGGCATCATTTTTAAGTTATTTAGCTTTCAGCCATGTCCCCGCAGTTAGGTTTGCGGTTAGTTTTCTGTTTAACTTGATCTTAGAATTGAAAGCTGGAATCTTTCCACAAATTCTCGTTTAGAAAGCCTCTGTCTGAACCACAGTGTAGTTACTTCAGAATCCAATCTGCATTTAACTAAAGATACTAGCAGCCCTATACAAACACATGTATTTGCTCTGAAGCACCAAGAAGCTACTCATTTTTCCTTATCACCAATAAATTCCATACATGTAGTTATTTTGGAAGATGTCCCATGTCTGCAAACTTTAATTTTCTCTTCACAATTCATGCAGAATCTGTGCTATAGGAAATTTGTGTGAAGGTCTGCTTTTGCACAGTCAGTTCTTCTACACAGGGGAAATTATTCTACAGTGCTTACATTAGGACTCCAAATGTGAAGTTGAATTTTTCAGCATATAAATTACTTCAAATGCATACCTTGAAATAAATTACTTAAGCAGCACTATCATTCTAAATCTTCCCCATCCTCTGAACTGTCAGTTCACCTATTAAAAGGATACCAAATAAGAATTTTGCATTTGTATGTTGCAAGGGACTAAATCACATACAAAAGAGGGGGGAAAGCAGCCAGTATTATATATTATGTTATATATATAATTTATGAATCATCTATTTTAAATTTTTGAGTTTAGGTTTTGTGTCATAAATGATATCTACAAAATTTTCTGATCCTGTTTTTAATCAAAGTTTTTTTGTGTGATTTTCAAAACCTTCACTAATTTTTATGTGTTGGAATGTTCATTTGCTGTGTTATTAATGATTCACTGCTTATCTGTATTTTTAATATTCATGACAACATTTGTTTCCATAGTTCTCATACACATTAGCTGATCCTAGACCACTGGGATTCAGGAAGTGAAATAGAAAGTGACATGTTGTATGCAGCTATCTTTTGCCTTCTTTATTGGACATCATTGAAGATGTTAATACCATGAATGATTTGTTTTTTTAACATCCGCTGAGTGGTTTTTTGTTGATGTTTTGTGTGCATGCATATCTTCATTAGAACAAGTTAAGTAAGAAAAGAAGTGCGTTAGAACAAGAATGCATTAGAAAATGCATAAGAAAAGAATGCATTAGAAACCTGCAGGTTTCTAATACATGATTTAAGGTGAAGGAAGCAGAAATAATGCTCACCACACTCTTAATTGAGGCTTTAGTATTTCTTTCATAAGACAGCTGCATATTTGCACTGTCTATTTGGGGGAAAGGAAAGCAGAGGAATACAGAAATACCGAACACAGTACTCTTTGTAAGATATTAGTTGAAAGAGTCGCAACTTCACCAGAAGCAGTGAATGAAGTATGATTTCAGAGTACTGTGGCTTTGCTGCCAGGGTCATTAGTGTCATCCCAATTTGTAAGACAGCTTGATACAGTACTACTGTGAATACTGTTTATGTACGAAGGTACAACTTCAGTTGGGAATGTTTTCAGGCTTCATGTGTCCAAGATGAAGACAGATTCTGCAGCTGATATTAGCCTGCCTGTTTGCCACCACCCTGAGAGATTTCATACATAGCTGTGACCAAAACAATGTGTACTGAAGACAGAAACATGCCCTTGACTGCTTTAACTGCAACTAACTGGGCAATTATGAGTTTATGCAAAGTCACAACTGTGGTAAATACAACATACTTACTTATAAATGCAGAGCAGATAAAACTTAGCTGTCAATTTAGTGAGGCATGTGCACAGTTAATAGGTTAATTACCATAAATTATGAGGAACAAGCATAGCTAGTGCACAAACTTCACATTGCCATCTTGCTACAGTATTTCATCAGTGACTGACAGAGATGGTTTTCATGATAAGAATTACTTGAATCTAAGGCCTTCACAAGAATTTCTATAATAGCCTTCAACAGGAAGAATCATACTCCTGAAAATACTTGTCAGCAAATCACCTGAATTTCACTTCTCCCATAGCTGCATAATCTTAAGCAAATTCAAGCTGAATTGCTAAAGCAAAATGATGGATCTCTGAATATTTGGGTTTGGAACAAGAACAAATTATTCACAGAGAGTTCCATAATACTTCTGCTAGGGTCCATGCATGCGTCCTCAACTAATGCACAGAATAGACAACATTGTTGTACGTGTCACTTTAAAGCAATACCCACGGTTGGATAGTCCATGCACCTTCCTAATGGTGATTTTTTAACTGCAAGAGAAAAACAGAATACCATGAAACAACTTACAAAAAATCCATCCCTTCTACCAGTGGATTTGGCCAGACAGAAATATTGTCTTTTTCTGGACTTCACAATGGGTTTTTTGGGTTTTTTCCAGTCAGAAAATAATCTTGCTTATATTATTCACTTGGTACTGGGGATAAAGGATGATTACTGACATATTTTTTCTTGTATTTTAGGCTTAAGAACTTCTGCTTTAAGTGTGCAACTCTTTCAATACCTTACAAGATCTTGATTATCTTGCTATTCAAATCTATATTTTTTATTCTGAATAATGGGAAGATGGCTCACTTTGGAATAGCCTGTAGTACTATAAAGAATATTTTAAATTCATATTATGAACACCTCTTGCTTTGACCATTGATACTGTTGTAATCTTTAAAATAGTTATTATATGCTAAAAATAGTTCAGTTCTGTTTGTTCAAAGTCTAGTTGTAAGAGACTGAAAAACAGCATGTTGGTTTATGAATAAAGGGCAAAAAACGTGGTTTCTTTTGGATAGAACTGCTTTTCTTCCAGTGGTAGCTCTAATGCTTTCTAGCCGTGGGGGTTATCAACATGCAAGCAGTGGCACTGGGCTTGGTGCTGGCTGTGTGCCAGCTGCCAGCACTTTGTGGAAAGGGCAGCAGGGGGGAAAGATTTTAAGCAAGGCTTATGAAGTTCTGCTGAGAGCAAGCCAAATTATCCCCAAGGTAAGAGCTGCTCCTTATTTCTGCTGTAATGGTACTTGATCCTCTTTTTGTCTCTTATAGTACATTTAAAAAGGAAAAAAACAGAGTCTTTAGCTGAAGAAGAACCACAAACTGCTGATGTTTTTCCTGATTTATATATATATATATGTTTTATGCCTTCAGTGAGAGGACCTCTTCTATTCACTTCTGACTGCCATGATTGTAACATCTCTTTCCATTATCCGTATGTTGATGAGCTAGCCCACATGGTGGGAAATCCCTTCTGGGACTGGCAGGCAGTAGTCACACAAATATCAGTTAATCTCACTAAGTTATTACTGCAATTAATAGACATAGTCAGTAGATTTGAATTTTAAATCTACACTTCAGCAGGAAACAGAATCCTGCTTTAGAAACTATTAATAATTTTCTGTCCATAATAAAACAATTTCCCGCACTAATTGCATTCCAGATCCCTCCTATAATTTAAATAGATTATTGCTAGAAGACTCTGCTCCCCTTTTCCTTGAGATCAAGGAGGATATTTTCAGTTCTTTGCAGTCAGCATTTTTATTTTTAAAAAGTCTGAAAAATTCATTGTGTAAGAAAATATTATATGTATAGTTTTCTTGTTGTTTCCAACTGTAACTCTTGAGCAGAATGAGGAAAAAGCAAAATTAATAGAAAATGCAGCCTCCTTTCCCCTTCATGGAGTGCATAGGGAATGTGAGTACAGACCTCACGACAAACAGCATTGTAGATTGGCTGTTGGAGATGTAGGAGTTAAGAATCAAAACTTGGATCAACAGACATGACTGAAGCACATGTGAGGAAAAGAAAGATGTGCAAGATTTTCGGGA
Organism: Platysteira castanea; assembly: GCA_013397175.1. Lineage (NCBI taxonomy): Eukaryota > Metazoa > Chordata > Aves > Passeriformes > Platysteira > Platysteira castanea. Next base: position 388,976 of record VYXC01009180.1, on the reverse strand, counting down.
AAATAGAAGGAGCTTCCTGGCATTTAGGGTCTGATGTTCCATACCTTTAAAGCACCTGAATTATATGTATGTTTGTGCATGTGCATATGTGTATGTTTAGGCTAGAAGTGAAGATATGGTGAAATAATAGGAGCTCTAATATAGTCATGTTTTCCTTTCAGAAGAATTTCGCAGTCTACTCAAATCTGTGGCTCTGTGTAAGCATGAAAAAGTAACAGTAAAGAGCATTTATTCATAACTGTTGTTTTTCTTTGCTTGAAAGCTACTTGTGGACTGCACTGGCGACAGTTCTGGATGTTAACCACATTTTATTGTTGTCTAACACGCCACATTAGAGAACATTTCAACTTTGAGAGAAAAACATAACTATAATTCCCTGCTAGTCATGCAGCACAGACTTCTGTGACAGCATAAAACATGGGTTCACTCTAACTGTGGGTTTGTTATGTGGAACCAAAGGTGAAGCACATCACAGTGAAATAGCTTTGCAACTGTAAATAGAAATAATGGTTGCAGAACATCATTCGGCTCTGCCTTTAAGGTGTTTCAGCTGAAAAGACTAAAGGAAATGTATGGAATTAAATGAGACTCATTTGAAAATAAATTAAAGCCTTTTAAATGGTGGTTACAAAAATGAAGTGGATTATTGTGTTTAAGAGAGTAAAGAATAAAACTAATGGATTATTTTGCTATGGCTGTTCTTCAAGACTTGCTGGTAAGAGTGACCTTATTTTAAAATGCAAAAGAAAGTGATTAACAAGACTCATTAAATAAGAAACCTTAAAGGATTTAGATTTTTTGAGAGAAAATAAATGTAAGGAAAATGAAAGCTGAGGTACTTTCAGCACATTGAGAATGAACAAAAACAAACCCAATCCTACTACCTGAAACAGAAATTTCTAAAAGTGGTAACAAAAAAACATCATATGACTAATATTATCCATTAACCCTGCACTTATATTCTGTGAAATTAAAAAAAAAAAAAAAACACAACAAAAAACCAAAACAAAACAAAACAAAAAAAAAAAAAAAAGAAAAAAAAACCAAAAAACAAAAAACAAACAAAAAAAAAACCCCCCAAAAAACCCCAGGGAGATGAATTCTTTGTAGTTTTGACAGCAAGTATGTTTATATTGTGGGAAGATAGCTGTTTCAATTTAGCAATATTTTCTCTTATCCCTCTGTTATTAATGTCTACAAAGAGCCTGACTGGAGGCTCAATAACCTCTTTGTAAGACTTTCCCCCTTGGCGGCATGACTGAGGGCCCCCCATGCCTTCCTCCCACACCTAGAGCTCTGCAGTCACTCGGTGCTTTGGGCTAACCCTTGCAGTGTTGTTGGTGCCCACAGGGAAGAGTAACAAGGGTTAATCACTTGTGAGTTGGGCAAGCCTGCTGAAACCTGTGTAGAATCCCAGATCCTGGCCCTGACAGCCAGCCAAGCTGACAGACAAGCCTCTGAGGACACCAGGTTGGATTGGTGTAAGGCCCCAGAGCTCACGTGATGAGCCTTTTAAAAGGATTTAGGATTATTTTTTGCAACTTGAGTTAGGTGCAAGGGAGAAACACTGACAAGATATCTGCAAGAGGGGAAAAAAATTAAAATCTTCACTGGCAAGCTTCAGAAAATCTGGGAACTTTGTCAAAAGTTTAGAGCAACATTAAATCAACATAAAGCATTTCACAAAGCATTAATTTCGCTAACTCTAAGCCCATTACGCTTTGCAAACCAACCCATCTGACTTTAGGTTACTCAGACTTTGAGAAGAAGGAATTAGAAGAAAGAGAGAAGAGATATAGAAAAGAACACATATAGCTACCTCTCCTGGTTCAGGTTGTGTTCACCTGAGAGAAATTCCAAGAGGAGGTAGGGTCAAGACCTGTGTGTGCCTCATGCTCTGCCTTATGTGCCCATTAGCTTTCCTGGGCCCTTCCCTCAGGTGGGACTCCTGGTCATTTGGCCACTTAGGAGCTGGGTTAGGGGCTCCAGGGTCAGGGTGTGGAGCATTGCCTCCCATATGCCAGGGTTTGGCCCCACTGCGGGGCTGGGATCTGGGCCCTGGGGGTGAGGGGGGTGTGGAGCAGGGCATCGCCTTGCCAGGGCAGGACCCGACCTGCTCCTTTCCTCACAGATGCACCTGAAATGTTTCAAGCCAGCAGCCCTTCCAGGCTCTCACAACTAGTGTGTTTGTGCCTCCACACCTCGCAGAAGGGAGTCTTCAGTAATGGTGTCACTTGTCTTTGCCTCCTTCTGCAGGTACCAGCTCTGGGCTGAGCTGGCTCTGAGGGTCTCCTGAAGAATCTTGTTTGCCTTCAGCGATGCCCTGGCCAGCTGCATGTCCATTGGTCGATCACAAGTTTCCAGCCTCTCTTGTCTCAGCAGCCCACCCACCCCCACCTGTGGGGATGTGGCCTCTGGCCATGCCTACTCCCTTTCTATGTCTGGCTCAGCTTCTTCTCCACACGTTTGTGCAAAATTTTCCCTGATGGTGGCGGCTGCCTTGTCTTGTCCCTACAACTCCCTTACCAGACAACACAGAGCTGCTGCCAGAGCACACAGAGGACCTCCCCAAGAGCAGCAGCAAGGGGTGGGAGGACAGGAGCACAGGGCAGCAGATGGCATGGCCATCGGTGTGGCCACTGGAGGGGCAGGACACTGGGTCCTGACAGCCAAGGTCACAGCAGGTGGTGGCAGAGCTGGATGCCCACTGTGGGCCACGAGCACACTGTGGCTGAGGGAGCCATGGCAATTTTTATGGTGGAAGCTGACAGGCTGTCCTAGAGGAAACACTGCTCCTTGCATGTTGTTTGTGTAAGCTTGGACCATGGGCAGCCACTGGAAGTCAGCTGTTGGGCTCAAGGGGTCTGCAGAGAGCCCTGTGAAACAGTCCTTGCTCTGACTTTCTTGTTTTGTTTTTCTGATTTTTTTTTTTCTTTTGACATTATCCAGTTTTAAACAAACATAAGTGTTTTTTATGGCCACAGTTTTATACTATTAGGAAATGTGTCCCATCTTAATAAAAATAAATACAAATTTCAAATAGAAAATTAATTGTTCTTATTTTTTATGACAGGTCCTTTCCATTGGCAACAATGCCTTCTCTTTGAATGTTGTAAGATAGTTCTAATTAAAAGAATAACAAAAGATGTGAAATATATGTCCATGAAAAGGGGAAGACCAATAGCTTGAACAGGACGAATTTGTTCCAAAGTGTAACATAACAAAAAAGAATAGCAGAAGAAAGAAGGAGAGCATTATTATAGTCCTCTTTGTGCCTGAGTCCATGCAAACTGCAGGGGGTGCATTAGACATAGAAATATATGGAGACAAAAGCACAATCACCAGGAGCTCATGCTCATGAACATATTAAAAGTTTTTATTATCTCTCTACCTGCCTTTAAAAACCAAGACTTACAATTGTGTAGCTCTGAAAAAAATTTTACATTTGCAGGCCTGCATTCTGAAGTTGATGCAGTTGATACTCATTGGAATAGAGAAAACCATTTGGGAGTGGCAAGAGTTAATGAAGCTTGCCTGTCAGCTGGGTTGCAGACCCGCCTGTGTATCTGCTTACCATTACAGCTGAATCTCAAACCTTTTAACATTTTGACATTAATATGAAGTCAAATAAACACCAAAACATGGAGAGCTGTATGTACAGAGGGGAGAAAGCTAAAGCTGAGAGGATTTTATAGGCCAAAGGACTTGCCTGTTTCTTAGGAAAGCAAATATTAGGCATTCTTAGGGAAAGATAAGATACAGTTTCAAATTTTCCCCTTTTTTTTGTTCTAAAGGTTTGGATGATGAGTACTCTCTGTTAGGACAAAAAGCAATCTAGGAAGCCAGCTCTAGAGGTCAAATGAAAAAACTGTATCCAAGTGCAGTAGAAGGACTAAAAGCAAAGCTTGTGTTCTATAAAAAGAGATTGTGTACTGCTACAAACAATGTGAGAATCTTAATAGGTAAAGCCACACCAGTGGTTTATGTTAATAGCTGTTGTGGGAAGGTAGATAGCCTATTTGTTATTCAAGTAGCATGTTTTTATGGGTTTTACGGAAACCTGGAGCCTGCTAGATATTCTTCAGTGCTTTCTCTCATTAACTCTTTCCATATTTGTGGACACAGAGCAATTGCAGCAATTTTACTGCAGAACTTTAAAAAGTTTTCTGTTTAGTAGCATGATTGTATTTCCCAGAAGAAGCCAATCTGGCCTCAAAGCCATGGACTAGTGGAGTGTATTTTCTTGCAAGGCATCATCACTTGTTGCCATATGAAGATAAAAAGAAATGGATTTCGGTCAGGATAAAGTAACAAGTTTTGTCTGCAGAACTCTGTGTGCTTGCTACAATTACACGTGGAAAGCTAAAGGTAGATGCCACTAGCTTGTGCTTGTTTGGTCTTCTTGAATTTTAGTAGATAATTCAGTCTGGCCTCAGTTATCAGAGTTAAATTATAGTTTCAGGAATCATGAATAAACTGTTCCCACACCTCCCTTTTTTTTTTCTCCTCATGAATACAGATTTTACTCTTCTGTGAGATCCAGGGTCTCAGATGCCTTGTGCTAGCAAAGCTCTGAGAAGCTGACATAGTTTTGACCTGTTCTCACATGTCAACTTTATTATATGCTGAACAACAGGGGAAAGAAAAACAACCCAACGATAAAAACAACCCTCCTCCAAAATATTGGGAAGGTAGCAGCAGGATTTAGGACTGCAGGAAGGGGATTTTCTGTGCAACTTTGCTGTCTTTTAGACAAGCTGATCTCCTAAGTGGATCAAGAAAAAGAGATGGTAAATATCAGTATTTCAGGAGTGTGGGATAACTGAGTGGCTCCTTGGGATAAGCAAAACCTATTCAGGGGCAATTCAGGGCAAACAGAATGAGAGAGAGATGTAGAGCTCAGTGACTATCTCAGGAAAGAAAACAAACAAGGGTTAGGGATTGACAATAATTCTCTAAAGCATTTCTTAGATAAACTGTCCTGTCTATAAAATGTAAAAAGCTTTCTGTTCAAATTTTTTTAAATTAAATTTTCTGAAATTTACACCTACAGGCTTATAGTTCAAAACAGAACTCTTAATTATTAGATATATTTAAAATTGTTAAATCTCTTTTATTGCAGCACTGGTTATTGATTGGTATTGCTTGAAATTTTTGGTCTATTTTACTGCATGTTATATGTATGCATATGTTGCTGATTCTTATATAGTACTGAGAATTTCTTAAGAGCTTTGTTTGACATTTGACCAGTGTCACTCTGACTTTGTAAATAGGTTTATGCTAAGTCATGAAAGGATAAAATTCAGCATACTCTTACAGTGATATACAAAAGTTCAACATCAATAGTTTTTGTTTTATCCCAGTATCATTTTTGATCAGAATTTAAGCATATATAGGGAGGTATTTTCTACTGGAATTGTTGTCACAACAGATTAAAATTTTACCTATTTTGGAAAATAAAAACAGATCTGTGACCTTCAAATTTACTCTAAACCCCTGTAGGGATGATTCAGTGAAATTTGATCAAAGTGAAATGGAATAATTCATTTACGTGTTGTGTATTGTATCCAGGTTCATATTGTTGCACCAACATTTTTCAGGAGATGGGTGAATTTTCAATATTTCTTTACACTTTTATCGGTCTCATGAAGCTGATCAAAAAAATAATTGTACATTGTGAGACTAAAGAATATACTTGCTTCTACAAAAATCCAAATACTTAACTCCTCATGTTACGTGTATGGAAGAGGAGCCACGTTTTTAAGTCCTTATGAGCAGATAAATGTAGTGATCTCAGTTTAAATACTTGCAAGTAAAAAACCAAAATGCAAGAGTGCAGTTGTGTATGGATAGGTACCCATGTGCATGTTGAATACTCTTCCCTTGTAAAAAAACAATAAGTGAAAGAGAAAGAAAAGGATGGGATGGGAAAGAAAAAGAAGGAAAAAAAGGAAGAAAAGGAAGAAAAGGGAGCAAAAAATGGAGAGAAAAGAGGAAACAAGAAACAAAGAAAGGAGAGAAGAGAAGAGAAGAGAAGAGAAGAGGAGAGAAGAGAAGAGAAGAGAAGAGAAGAGAAGAGAAGAGAAGAGAAGAGAAGAGAAGAGAAGAGGAGAGGAAGTGAGTGGAGGGGAGCATAAAAAGTAGAGGAAAGGAACAGGGAAAGGAACGATGAGAAGAAAGAAGGGGACAGGGAGAAATGAAAGTACAAAGAAGCCCCTTTTAAGTGTAGTCATATGCCATCTGATGGGCTTGAAGCCATGTATTCACATACCTTTTCTATTTAAATAAGAGCTGCATCTGTCCTTGCCAGGTATTGCACAGGCTGCTGAATGTTAAGAGTTTTCCAGATAAATCAGACAAACTAGATGTAGTCACAAGGGAAATTTTCAGCTTTCACCCTAGCACCACAAAATACTTGATGTATTTATTAGGATGCCAATTTCATAATTAGGTTGTAGAATGTCTTCCTTCCTTTCCACACTGTGTGGTTTCTGTAAAGACTTCAAACCCATTCATTTTTGCATCTAGGTTTGATTAAAACACCTAACTTTGAAAAAAATATTGAGCCAAAGCTGCTAGATATGTACCAAGTGCTTTCATCTTTGTAGCCCAGTCTTTCAGGTGTTGATTTATATGTCTGCTTAATATAATCTGATCAAAACCTTTGTGTCTAGTTTTATAAACTCTCAGTGTTAACCTTTGACAGAAGAAAATATCGGTTTTCAGACACATATCTGAATCCTTGATGGATGTAAAAAATTATCTTATATCTTTGCTACCCCCACCAGAATAAGAAAGCAGTGTGTGAAGAAGAAAAATCTGTTTATATCATTACATGTCTCAAAATTCTATTCACAGATTTTAGTTATGCTCGCTACTATGGTGACTCTTACATGGAATTTCAAGGCTTACATTTGAACATGCAAAACTTCATCCACCTGGAATTTAAGACCTCTAATCCTCATGGACTTCTCCTAAATATTGAACAGAGCCCAGAAACAATACGACATTTTTTAATTCGGCTTGTCATCAATAATGGTACTTTGGAGGTAAGGCATCAAAATCTCACACTGAAGGAGAAGTAAATAAAAGTTAGAATCTGTGAAAACTTGAATACTTTTTCCTTTTCTTACTGTAGAATATAGTAAAAAAAGCTACAGAGATTCTTGACATCTTCAGTATTTAAAGAAAAATAGTTGTCAAACTTGCTATCTGTTTTGTCCAATTCTTGGCTAATATGATCAATATTACTCACATGAGTACACATTAAAACACAAAAATAAAGAATATAGGTTTTGTCTTTACATGTGGTACAAATTAAGTTATTGCATTTTATACCTAAACTAACTGAACTTCCTCACATGGAACTTCATTAAAATTGTCAAAAGGAAGACTCCGGAATTGAGTGAGTTGTCATAGGAAAATTTACCATGTCAGGGAAGAGAGGGTATCTTTGTTACCATGTATCTCTGAGTAGAAACCTTTTGCTTCTTCTATTATTTAAATCACAGTTCCACAGGATCAGAAAAAATACCCCATTTCTTTGTCTTTTTGGACAGACTAACTAGGAATATATTTGTTTATAAACTTGAAGGAGTAAAGTGTGTATCATGGTATATCTTTACCCTTTGCAAATTATTCCATCTTTTCTGAGGAAGAGATAAAGCTTGAGCTTTATTAAGAGATAGGCAGATACTAAAGAGGCTGTAAAAAGATATTAAAAAAAAGTTACTTTTCTCATAAAGGATCTCCCACTTTCCTGCTAAAAATTTCCCACAGTACCGGTAATTATATTCTTCTGTAAGAACTGTGAAATGTGTTAAAAACAGCACATTTCTATTATATTTGCCTTCATGTTTAAAGACCATGACGATAATAAACAGATATATAAACTGAAGATAAACAGAAAAAGAAGAAAATTACCTCTTACTTTATTTTGTTATATTGTGATTTTTTTGTCTTTTATTATATGGTGACTATCTTTGTCCAGAAGAAAGGAGATTAGTCATGGGCAGGAAGTTATCCAGGGTTTGGAAAATGTTGACGGCTTTAAGTTCATCTTACTTGTGTTCATGGTAAAGTAATGATGCAGAAAAATATTTTTCTAACATATCATAAGCACCATAAAATATGAAAGTACTTTAATTGACACAAATCTATTCAGAGATCCCAGTGTGCCATGTTAAAACTAATTGAATTCACTTAATCATTCACTAAGCTGGTCAATTAAATGTAGATTTAAAGTCCAATGAACAAATGGTTCTAAGCTCACAATCAAGCTACAATTACAAGGAGACAAACCATGAAATCAAGTGCTTGTTCACATTAGTGTAGGAAATTAAATGGTGCTCCAAAATGCTCAAGCTTGCATGCTACATTACGTGTTTGGAAGTGTAAGGAAGCCATAAAATGGTAAGTAAAATTCACCCGTGGCCAGTGTTAATTTCAGATGGGTTGCAGATGGTCAACTTCTTTGCAAATCAGACCCATAATATCTGATTGCACAATACACAAAGATTAAAGCATTTTCATGCAGGCTGGGAAGCATATATGTGTACTTGTATATTTCTGGTACAATGGGCTTCCTTATCCAGAACTTTTAATGAAAGATTAATTTTCCTTGATACACATGACATGCTTTAGGTTTTTATGAAATAATTTATTATTTAAAAATTCAAGTTTCTAAGGCTGCAACTGTTTAATTATTAGAAATAATGTAATTAAACCCTTTTCCCACTCCATAGTACCAGTATTTATGTGATGAAGCAGCAGAAGTCAAAAATATCACCACCACTGCTAGAGTGGACGACGGACACTGGTACAATGTGAAAATTAGGTAAGTTTACTGTTGTCTGTTTTTATAATTGTTTCAAAGACCATATAGGTTGGACAGTTAGTAAATTCCATAGATATTATATCTTATTAACTATGAATGATACCTGAACATGTACAGTGAAATCATGTTATGGCAGTCTGGGCCACAACCATCCTTGGAAAGAATGTTTATAACTACAGCTGGACAGTGCTCATCACATCCCTGATGTGCTTAGTGGAAATAAACTTATTCACATTGAAATAATTTACTGTAGCAGACATAAACATTCAGTCAAGGAAGATGCTGTGCAGTAGGTCCAAGCTACTCAGTCCAGGAAATAGTTGAATTTCCAAAAATGAGAGTGTGACTAATGGAAAAATCTTGGAAAATAAATAGATGGGCAGAAGCAGCACCATGACTTTCATTGCTGTCATTGACTTGCAACTCATAATAGGATATATAATTCCTGTAGAAGTAACAATACTTGCAACTGAAAGAGAATAAAATGAAAAGAAAATGAGATATGTGGTAGGCTTTCCATGTTTGTTTTTTTTTTTACATATATGTATCTAATGACCAAATATCCATGCTTGTAGAATCCACAGCCTTGGAAATGAAAGTTTTGGGTTCACTTTATAAGAAAGTTAGGTACCTAGTAAGCTCTCTGGATGCCTAGTTCCTATTAGGTAGCTTAAAATAGGTCCAGTCATCTTGTCCAGCAAGAAGAAAGGAAGCTAGCTGTCTGCTTGTCTCTCAGGAGTAAGCTAGTCCTTAAAAAGTTTGTGGAGGAGTGCAGAAGGAACAAAAACCTTTTACTGGAACAGGATTTTTATAGCTACATCTGTTCAAACATTGTTAAATGAAGAAATTTTGCAGGGCAGCACCTTGCAGGGCAACACCCTTTCCTTCCATGGGAAATGTAGTGGAGTGTGTATCTGTTATACTGTACCTTGCTCCCTCAGATGTGGCAGTGAGTACCCAGTGAGAAGAACCACAGTTTGTTACTGCGTTTCAGCTACCATTGCTATCACAATTTTTTTTCCAGAAAGTTAAACCACACTCAAGGTCCAGACTACTCAGTAACACACACAAATTAGTGCAAGGAGCAAACACCAGTAGTCCACTGTGGTTGTGCTTACCACCCAGAAAGAAACACCATAAATCAAACCATGCTAATGGAAGCTAAAAGCAAGTGTAAGCTCCTTTATGATCAGGAAGAAATAAAACACAGTCTCTATGACACGGATAAAAGTGAGATTCTCTAAAATCCAATAACATATTGAGTTCTCCAATAACATATGGAGTTCTGTTTATTTCCAGGTTATGACTCCCCCTCCATATCAAAATAGAGAAAGTAAATTGTTTTCAGACGAAATAGTTTGAGAGGAAAATAGTTTTCAGAGAAGAGATATATAGATGATAAAATCATTAAGCAGCTTCTATATGAATAAAGACTAAACACTCAAGTTTCTTCTCTCGCCTCCATCTTCTGCTGTGACGTTGGTGAAGGGAATTGGTGAAGGTAGCACTGTCATGTTAAGAAAAGGTAGAAATTAATTGGAAAAGATTGATAAATAATTATACGTTGTGGAACTTGGTTGGTTTTCCTGAAAGAGATAAAAAGGTAGAGACGGCCTTCTCAGGCGTCATTCCTGCTGTAATTTTTGGAGGAGCAGGTCATGCCGTCCTTGCTTCAGACTCTGAGACATAAGAAACAATAAACAACTTGAACACGAATCCGCAGGAGTGTCCAGTCTCTTGGCTCGGGCTCGGGACTTTTTAAAATCAAGAAACAGCCATAAAAAACACCAAAAAAAGATAAATAACAACATGGTTTTTTCCTTTATTAAAAATTAATTATTGTTGACAGTTAAGTTTGATAGAGTCAGTCTTGAAATATGTTTTACTTGTTTTGTAAAGTTGCCATTTCATTTAATCAACTGCAGTGTAACACAGCATAATAAAACTTAAAATAACTTTGGTGAAAAATTGCTGTAACTTATTCAGCAACTTTCTAGAGGCTTGAAAACATTTAACCTTCTCAGAACTGATTTTCAGTGAGATAAGTAAGTTAAGTTTTAAACAATGGTACCTGGGAAATTGGCAAAGTTGAATGGGAACATAGGAGATATTGTAACATAGTGGATATGCACAGAGGATTTTCTTTGTTGTGCATATGTTAAATATTATGAACAGACATTGTGAATAACAATATTTTTTTTTTTTGTAAAGAAAATGCTAATTCTTATTATTTAATGTAATCCTAATTGTTTGGAGCTCTTTTGATGTAGTCCTGTGATGGAAAGGGTTTTGTCTTTTCAATTCAGGAAAAGCAATGCATTTCAACTGCTGAAGATAAGCCATCTTCAAAGAGTCTACTGCCTCTACAATAACATATTAAATTAAAGAAGTAGACTTAAAAGTAGTGAGTGTTGTTTAATACAAATTTAAGTACAGTGAAAATTAGATAGTGATAGTATCTTCCTTTTCTGCTTACAGGAGAACATTTTACTTCTTCCTTTATCCCACAGAAATAATTCATCTTGTGAATAAAAGAAATGTCACACTGTCTAATGTTTGCAAATAAACGTGCTTATTACTGGCAGACAATGTCCTTTATCCAGTTCTCTTTGTTCACCACAATATTCATGCTGAAAGTATAATAGCAGCATTGCTGAAGTACATTTTTCATGATGATGGAATATCATTACTACAAAAATTGTAATAATTTAATAAATTTGGATACAATATAAAAATTGTATTTGCATAAAAATCTGGGATAACTTGGATAATTTGGGTTAGGATAAAACTTTTTGCATCAGATTAGTCTAATTTATGGCATTGGCTGCTAAAACCGACCCATAGCCAAGATTTGCCTCAGAGCAGTTCCTGAGAATTCCATTTTATGTGTAAACTACTGTAGTTGTGTACTGAGTCTGTTAATGAAAGTTCATTGCAGATGTTTCACTCACATTTTTGACTATTGTTTTGGTTTTCTTAAGAATGTTACCAGGGAAGTGAAAGAGCTACAGTGAAAAATGGATATAGGCAATATACCACAGGGATTAGATTACTGCAGGATATTATGAAGGGAAGGAAATGTTAGACTCAAGCAGCGGAAGGTTTACATGTTTGGCTTTGTAGTGAAGATAGAGTTTTCTTACTGGCAGTGCAGGAGATGTTCAACCAGAATCTTCTCATTCCAGCCTTTATAAAACTGCCTCCATTAGCTGCTTTAAGATTTTTCTTCTTCAATCTTTGTCATCAAAACAAGTTGATAAAATAACATGTATTGAAGAAACAAAACAGCCTCAGTGATATTAGATATTTGCCTTTTCTTGATCCACTGTTCTCCATTTCAGTACTGATAAAAATAGCTTCCTCAGTTACATGAAAAGTATTTTTACTTTAATTTTAGTCTCAGATCACAATTGTCAATTGCTTTCACAAATCTGTCCACTTATAATTTGCAGTGATTATGCAGTAGATGTCATGAGTATAACTTCCTCCTTTAATATGAGTCTATCCACTTTGAAATTTTTTTAATTGTCCAAGATCATTAGGATTGGAAATCTGGTGTGGGTGCTCCATAAGTTTAGAAACTGAGTGCAAAATCTGGCAATTGCTTTTCAGAGTATCTTATTCCTCTCCTTTAACTCCTATTGTTTGTAATTTAAGCTTTGCACTAGTTATCTATAGGACTTTTGGTGATTGATTGTCTTGCTTTTGAGATGTAAAAGTTTTCTGATTCCTCTAGTCAGAAAAAGATCTTTCTAATAATGCCATATTGCAAGATATGCTCACTCAGGAGCTTGTATATTGCTTGGTTTTGACAGCTTTTTATGAGGGTCTGAGATAATCCATATGGTGCAAAGTATGCTGTATTTATTATTCTTCACAACATGCTACAAACCTCATATTTTCCCTACGGCTTTCAGGAAGGTAAGATAAGCAGATAAGAGATAAAGTGGTTAGCAAATCCTGCAGATGCTTCTCTGTTTTGCTTTTCTTTGGTTCTTTTTATTTCACTTTTATTGTAAATTCTTATTTTTATTTTATCACAAAGGTATAGAACTCTGACCTTCATTTTTAGCATAGCAGCAAATGGGTGAAGAAGTCATTCATCTATTGCTTCATGTACCATGTAAATGTCATATACTCTACTTAATGAAAACATGCTTAATGGGCTATATCCTCAAAAACAAGTGTAATTCAAAAGATATTATTGGCAATTGCTGCTGCTTAATTAAAGAAGTGTATTCAATATTTATAAAATGCATTAAGAAAGATATTCTTGATATAAAATAGCTTCAGGGTCTTTTCCTTTTCTTGGCCTCTCCCAAGAAAGCTGCCAATGGACTTGCATTAGCTGCAAGAAGTTAAGGTACTTGGACACAGCAGGGTTAAGTCTGTTTTATATTTGTTACCAATACAAAAGGTTGAGGAAGTTGCTGGACCTCTAAACTGGCCATTGACAGGGTCCTCACAACATTCTTTCTTAGACACAGTTGTGTTGGTCTTTTTTCAGTCCTTCCTAAAATGCCTAGTGTAAAACTAGGGGTGAACAAAATAGAAGTGCTGACTTATCTAATAATTTCTAATTTTTATATGGTCTGAAACTTCCCAGATCAGTGGAGCTTACTTGAAAAAAGTACAGGTTATTATACTTAATCCAATCCAAAGTGATTTTAAGAACTGAGGTTTTCACATCTGATATATTTTATACAATATATGCATATTAATAAGGAGTAAATATGCCAGCTATCACGAAGGACGCCTAGTGAAAAACAAACAGTGTAGGTTTTAAAAAATATTTTACAGAACTTCTTTTCCTCTCTGTGGATGAATACATGACATGATTTGAACACAGCACCATAAGGTAACATAAGCTACCATTTTTATCTAAGCTAAAATTTCTAAAATTTCTTGGGTCTAGATTTTCAGGCCAGAAGGGATCACTTATTTGACCACAAAGGGACCACTAGTTTGACCGCTTCTATGTCTTAAATGATCAATATTTTGTTTGAACTCTATGAAAAACATAGGTTTCAGTAAAATCAAGCCCTTCTATTTCTTAAATATTTTCCTAAGATACACTTAACTCTGGTCACCTCTTCCTAAATCCACAATGCTGGTGTGCATTATATATATATAGATCATTCTGTCTTGAAAACCTCAGCCAGTACTTCAGTAAAAAGCTGAAAATAAAATGTGGGTAAAGATTCCCTTCTGACCCTGCAAACCCTATGTCTCAGGTATTGAGGTAATGCCCAGGACTGAGCAAGCAGCACAGGCATATTAGAAGTGTAATTCACTCTCACCTCAAAGATCTTTTTATCTGCTAGATACCTTTTCACCAATCTATTATTTGAGACATGTCCCAGATAACAGAGAAATGAAAATAATTAACCAGTTCTGTAGTGGGAGAAAAAAATTGCTGTTAAGCACTGCACGTCGCATCCAGAAACCTGAAGACATAAATTTTTATTAAAGTCATCGTACTTCAGCAGATATGAGGCAGCATGAGTATTTGAAAGCTGATGCAAGCATCCTTTTCTCTAGTGAATAAAGGAAGATATGCAAAGAAAAGGACAAGCAGTACAGCAGTCTTGTTTACTCAGACACTGCTGTGTGAGTTCTGTACACTGTAACTCCTACTTTATCCCACATGAATCCCTTTCAGTCAGAGTTATCTGGAGGCAGGGAGACTGCACCTCTTCTGAAAGCAAATAAGCTTTTTCTCCCTGAAGGGCAGAATGGAGTTTGCAGAGAGGCTGCAGCAACAGCGCAGACTGAGAAAATCCTGAAAAAAAAAATGTAGAGTCTGCCTGCTATAGGTGGCAAGAACTAAGATGAGCCTTGTAAGGCCATGGAAGGAAGGAGATTTTGTTTAGAACCAACTGTATCTAGTAGAAAACTTATTCAAGTTAGAGAATAAATTTGCCTTCAAGGCTTTTTTTTAAAATCACACTTATTGCTATATTTTCATTATTAAAAAAGGTAACCTTTTAAGAATCTAGATATCTTGTGTGCTAAATAAAGTCTATCCTTAGAGGGGGCTCATGTCTGTTTGGATAAGTCACTCTAACTATAAAAGTGAGACTATTTAGAATGCCTTCAAAGGGACACTTTTGGCCTCAAAAGGCTTGGTTGTTTTTCCACATTTAAAACACTTTATACTTCTTCTTTTTTTTTTTTTTTTTTTTTTTTTTTTTTTTTTTTTTTTTTTTTTTTTTTGGCTATTCACTTATGTTTCCAGGGCTCATATATAGTCTTTTGCCTAAGCTGCCATCAAAACTACACCTATACCTATATAAAAAGTGCCAGTGAGATTATCCAGGCTCCACAATATCTACTGTACATACTCACAGCCTTCCACTAACTTCAGAATTTCTTTAAAATGTTAGGTTGAAGCTTGTATTCTTAAAATGATCAATTTAATTTTCTTTCAGAAACAGGATTTCTGTCAGTAAACAATTAAGGGGTTATACTGCTGGCGCTACATGATGATGCTCCTTTTGAGCTGTGTGGGAGAGATCTCAGTCCTGCATTGCCAGACACGGCAGAATACCTTTTGCTCTTCTGAAGTCACTACAGCAATTACTTTCTTTATTCAGCAAAAACTAAGATTTCAAGGAGAAAGGAATAGTGGAAATGGGCAAAACCTAGAAGTTATAACAGAGAAACTCGACATTAGTATTTTCATATCTTGCACTTAGTTTTCAGAAATTGAGAGTAGTGAAAGTAGACCTCCTGCTTACACAGCTGTCTGAGTACAGGAGAAAAACCCTACCCTGCACTGATCAAGTCTTCTAAAAAACCAAAAGTTTAAAACTTAGTGCACTTTTTTGCAGGTAAATAATGTTATTTTATTTTGCATCAAGCACAATGTTTAAAAAAGTCTTAATTGAAATCAAAACCTGCTATGAAATTGAAGCTTAAGATGTTGTACATATTTTCTAATTTTCCAGACGGGCTATTTTTCACAGACTTCTTACGAATCAACAGAGAATGAGCAACTGCCTTTTCCTGGCAATGTCATTGAATGCAATGGATTAAATTATAAATTGGTCATAATAACAGTTAATAGTGATTTATTACCAACAATTAGTTTGATACAAACTGTTGTTTTACAGCCTCTTTAAGATAAAAGCTTACTTAGTCATGCCACATCTTGGGTACAAATCACATCCTACATATTCTCAGAACTCTACCATCAAAGCAGACACTCACATTAAAATTTAGATGCAAGTGACAAGTCTGTTGTGTATAGTGATGTTTTCTTGCTCAGATTGTTTAACTTAAAAAAATGCTAAAAATGTTTCTGTCATAGCCACTTAATTTTGCTTTGGATCTCAAAAGAGATCATTAGTGTCACTTATAAGAACGAAAATTTTCTACTTTATCTTCTGAAACAACTTATCACAAGGACAGAAACATAAAAACAGTAAAATAGGTCTCTAATAACAGGCCAATAACAATACATCAGACTTTGTTCTGTGTTATTTTCTGTGGAACATCAGTGGGTACTTATGGATACTAAAAGTGGCTTCAGTGTTCTATGGCTGCTTTGGCCACATGTCATAAGCATAGAACTTACATTAAGGAGAACACAGATAGGGTATAGACACTCTGACCTGCAGAGTCAATGTAAATATGAATTCCCACAATGTAACTATCTTCTTATCAAAAACAGTCTGTAAGTTTCACTTAAAATTAGTGTTGCAAGTCTAGATCCAACTCTAAACTTTCTACTGTCTGAATACTTGAGTACAGTACTCTCATTTGAGCCAAGCTTTTCACCAGGTGACACCTTACTTATATCTACATCAAGTTTAAGTAAGTGCATGTAGTTTTCTAAGTTTAATTTCCGTAAGTAGTATCTATGGTTGCTGTGATGTGAGCAGCAAGAAACTAGAACCAAGAAACTGCAAAGACAGAAAGGGCCAGAGGAATAGATAATTGTTTTTTCTTTAGCTATATCTACAGTGATAAATTAAACTAAAATTTTCAAGGCTGGTCTCTGGACTGAGGCCAACTGGCAGGTTTCAGGTCATGCTTATAGAAATACTTATGGCAAAATAGTTTGATAATGTGAGTTTGAAATTGCACTAACCAGTGAACTTTATGAGTTTCAGAACTGGAGGTAATACCTAACTTCCATGGTAACTGTAACAGAAACAGTGATGACTTTATAAAAATATGGATGATTCCATGCCAGGATTTGAACTCAAGTTGTGGACCTATTGAGTGTAGTAGTGTAAGTGTAACTTCTGTGACAAGAAAAGGGGGTTCTGTATTTGTTTATTTGTTTCTTAGAATATGAAACAAAGTTTATTTCCTCCCCTACTTGTAGCATTAATTTATATCATTAACTTAATTGTTCTTATTTGTTTGGTTAAATCATAGTTAAATCTAGGACCAGACCAAGAAATCAGCTTCAGGCCCAGGAAATAGGAGTCTGCTGCCAGAGGGAATGAGAAAAAAATATGTTGTTGACTAATTAGTTCATCTGCAACATGAAAGTGTGTGCTACCTGGTGCCTCAGTAAGGCAAAATCAGCACCAACAGATGAAAGCAGTCTAAAATTATGCATCTTACTGCAGACTGAAAAAGTAATAGCTGTAAGTGAACTGGTATATATTCTATCTAAATAAATCTACTGCAGGTAATAAGAGATTGTGCCCTATTCTGTAAATTTTATTGACGTGGGATTGCAGGGGTTTTCTTTGCTGAAGGAAAGTGTCTCAGGATTGTAGAATTGTAGGGTGATTCAGGCCAGAAGGGACTTCAGGAGGTCTTTAGCCCAACCTCCTGCTCACAGCAGGGCCAGACCAGGTCAGAACAGGTTGCTCAGGGCTTTATTCAGTCAAATTTTGAAAACCTCTAATGCTGACACCTGCAAAACTCTCTGAGTAGAGAAGTCCAGATGTTCAATTCCTAAAGTTGCTTCAAACACCTTTGAAAAGCCTCAATAATTTCCAAACCAGTGCTAGGTCAAAATTGATCCCACCTTTTAAATGTGCATTAAGAAAATGTATCTCTTGATTGTAGTCACAGTAGTTTTATTGTTTTGTTGCAATTTTACAAAAATAAACATTCTATTGCAAGGAGCAGTTTGAGTATGAAACCAGAAAATGTAAGTCTCCAGATACTGAGTGAAAAACAAGTTGTATTTTTTTAAGCTAAGAAATCTATAAATAATAATTAAACATAGTCGAAGTGAAATATGTTGTCAGCTTTAATTAAACAATTATCTTCAATAAAATTGGGGAAATTAGGAATTTTTTTTATAATATATAAAACTTCTTTACTTCTAGTGGTTCACAACTCATATTTGGAATAGATGTTTCAAATATCTTGTTGCTTTTGTTTAATAGACTGAATGCTAATATTACAATCTAAACAGTTCAATAGTATCAGTGAATTATTTATTGTTGCTTAGCATGTGAAATTTCACATTCAAGTGAAATTTCTAGAGACAGGTGAAAGTTTCAGTCTTGTTTCTCGAACAAAAGATTTCCTTTTTCTATCAGAAAAAAAACAGGTTACAGAATTTTTATTCCCAGCAAGACTCCACAGCATGACTGACACAGTATTATTTCTGAACATCTCCCTTTCCGTCCTCCTTTCCACCATTTTTTTTGTTACCATTTTACTATTTTATGATAATCCTAAAAATGTCATTTAATCGTCACTGAAAAATGTCAGAAAGTGAACACATTATGTAAAAGAACTTGGATTTCATACAGACATTGCCATGTTTAGGGACTGTTATATCAACAGTTATCAAATTATTGTCTGACCTTTCCATCCTTCTAACCTGCAAGGCATTGAGCGATGGGTTTAGTACTGTGTAGACAGAATTCATCTTCAGGTTATAATTAATAGGGCAGTATTTAATCACTACACTTGTGTTATTATAAATGAGGAAACTATGAACTATTACTGCTGGCTTGGACTGAGGCACAATTACTGGTAGCTTACCCAGCAAAAGTGCTTGAGAGTTGCTGTATGCATTTCTACATTTATAATTATGTAAAAAGCCCCGTCGTCTTACTTGACCTTTAAAGCACCCAATGTGCTGATTGTAGAAAAAGTATTTTAAAAGCCTGATGGAAATTTCACAGAGTGCATATATGACCCAGTGATTGTATCATCAGCAAACGCTAAACAATAATGGTTTAAAGTCATTATTCTAATTTGCCCAGACCCTGCTAGATTCAATCAAACACAATCAGAGGTGCATGGCTGACATTCTAACAAGCTTAGGGCAAAGGCAGCTTGTGCTTTGAGTTGTATTAACTTGTTTTCTGACACCAAATACTGGGAATTAATTTCAAAATATTTTTTTGATATATGCACACTAAAATACTTTTACACATCAATCATATAAGCTATTAGGGACAAGCTAAAAAATATGTCTAAAGCTAATGTTAAAAGAACTACATCAATATGGTGTTTGTGTGACAGAAGTACATACATGGTCATGTAACTAGTTACAGCATTAGCATCTCAAAACATGTAAAAGAAATAGTAATTAAGAGAAAAACAGAAGTTGTTTGAGCAGCTGTACTTCACTTAGTGCAGCTGTCAAACAGGTAAAAAGAAAAGCCTGTCAGTTCATCCCTGACCCTCTTCCACTCCATCTTAAGAATTACACTGCATTAAAACAAGTCTGATTTAAAATATTTCTGAAATATTGTTATCTTATTATTATGCTTTTATTCATAATAACAATATAATTTTATCAGGAAAACAAGAAATTTTAGATATTTACAAAATACTTTTTTTCCTTTGAAGTGTCACTGCCACTCTTTTCTGTAGAATGATATATCCAAGATGTTACACTGGGTTCAAGCACTAGTAAAAATTTCTTGACCATTGCAAACAGAGCTACAGGGAATGATTGTGCCAGTTACACACATTATCAGCAAACGTTCTTTGTAAGCCATTAATGAAAACAGCATGCTGCAGAGCCTTCTGTGTGTGCTTAGACATACAGCCATTGTATAATATCCAAAAAACATGGTAGGAAAAAGATTTCTTTCCTGGATGCTACACACATTTAGCTCCTTTTTTGCATTCATGTTAGCTATTAATTAGCAAGTTCAAAAAAAAAAAAAAATGACAGGAGAATAAAAAAAAAAATCCCCTGAATCGATCCATTAAGATGCTAGCTTTCAGTCCACAGAATCAAAACTCCAATTTATTTCTCTTCTTCATTCTTGATTTTAGCCACAAACCAATTTTTTTTATTCTTCATCTGAAGTTATTTTCCATAGGATGGACAGGCCACTTTGCATACACAAATATAGGCCTTTCTGTAAATATGTATCACCACGTTTACATAGTGTTCTGAAAGTATTTCAAAACAGAATTACATGAAAAACATAGAGAATTTTTGCAAATGTTACTAATGTTAGCTCTCCATTCTCTCAGCTAAAAACACATGGAGGACTTTATGAAATAATATGTGAGAATCCATATATTACCATGAGACAGAGAATAGTTAAGAAGACTCTTATGTTCTTTTTTGTAAGAATATTCAGAAGGTAATTTTGCGTTGTCAGAGATAAACTGAATTCATGCCTTACCTACTGCATCCTACCCAAATTGCTTTTACAGATCTGTGGGTTGTTGGTTTGTGGTTTGTGGGGTTTTTTTGTTTTGGGTTTTTTAGGTTTTTTGGTTTATTTTGTATGTACTATTTCACATAGATTTTTTGTGATGCCCATATCACAAAGGCACTTGAATATCTTTAAATATGGAGCTGATTGAGCTCTCATTTGTTTCATGTACAGAGAGAAGGATAGGCTGGAAGAAATTCCTCCATGAGAGACTGGTTTAGTTCTGATATTTCTTTCCTGTCCTTTCTTACATGAAGATAAAGTGATTGCTGCCAGTTGGTTATTGGAATGTAAATGACCTTTACATTATTAAAAAAAAAATTGAAAGAAACCAAATTGTTTGCTTGGTACCTTCTGTTTGTTGTTGAGAATTTATACATGTTGTTAATGGCAACACTTTTAGGAGGGTATGTAAGTGGGGGAGGGAAATGGGAATGTATATATTAATTTCAGGGCCTAATATTACCAACTTCAGCTTTAGGAGTGATGCTTTTGCAGATAAGTATTACAGATTATTATAGTACCTCTGCACTTTCTAAAATGCAGCTTGTTTTAAATTGCTTTTGTGGTTTGTATTTTGTGTGCGTGATGAGAAAGAAGGATATTTAAAATATTTCAGTTCAATAGATGTATTTTTTTCAAATTACAAAGTCTTCTTGCTATTGTTAAAAACTGTCTAACTCTTTTTATTCAGTCATTTATGTGCTTTGGCTTTTTTTAGCAATTACACTGCCCAGATTTACAATATGGTTTCATTTTAATGGAATTTCAAACCCTAAAGACATGTCAACTTACAGCTTGTTAAATAGCTTCTTTTATATTTATAGTTCTATAATATAAAACAGCTATTTACTTGATTTTCTTTCCTTGTTGGTTTAGTAACAACCTAATTAATTTGTCAGACAGACAGTAAACAATATATGGTGGTAAAATGTGCCTATTTCTGAATTTGTGCAGGCAGGGCATGGTACCATGTGCAGCAGAAATGTCAGTCCTGAAGTTACCTTCAAATACAAGTATAACTAGAAATTTGTGGTCCAGTTCTTATTGGCTTGAAACAGGATCCATATTTGTTGGTGGTTTGCCTCATCCTTATGCAGCAAAACAGGTATTTTTTTATTATTATTCTTTATTTTTATTTAAATTTGTATTATTTTTCTGGGCGGCATGTTGAATATGATCTAACTGAAAAGATTTAAACCATGTAAAAATTACTTACAGCTTTTTGAGAGCTACATCTAAGGGATGAGTATGGTCCCTTGCAGTGTATTTCTCATGTGTGGGACTATGGTAAGTGAACAAAAAGAGCATTGTGGTCTAAAATCATTACCTGAAATCACATTTGTCTTGAGTAGTCAGAGTAAAGGAGCAAATATGATCAAATTATCTTTAGAGAAGATACCTGTTACCTCAGGTGTTAGTTCTATGAAGATGTGAAAAGTATAACTGCAATGGGTTCCCAAGTGAAGGAGGTTCTGTTTGCATCCTGGGCTGGCTCAGACAGGTGTATGCAAAAATGGACCAGGCAAGAGAAAGCTAACCTGTGAAAGTGCATTACTGAATGAGAGAAGGCACAGGAGCTTGAATTTTTGGGGGTCTGTGTGCAGCTCGGGTAACCACATATGCAGGGAAGAGAAGTAATATGCAGTGGGGCTTGTACAGAGCTAGGGAAGAGGAATACCCAAGGGGACACACAGAGAGTTGGAGTCAAGGATTTTGGGGTGGAAAAGTCACAATAACAGATACACATCACTTAAGTGATTTCCAGTATTTTTTTTTTTTTCCAAAGCAAGATGAGTATAGTTAGCAACTTCTATTCCAGTTTATGACACTCAAACACTTCATGCTTACACATATTGAAGACCCAGGCCCTATAATTCATTTGAGACTGGCACCATACACCCAGGGCACGTTCATTCCAGCTCCCAGCAGCATGGCCCCTGTGCAACACGGCTCCCAGTGCAGCTGGCTCAGCCTTCTACCTCTTGTCAGGTCTCTGAGTATGGAGTGCATCTAAGTGGCTATTGTCATAGCTGTGTATAAATTTTTAAAATTAAATTGTTGACATAAGGTGCCAATGGCCTCTCTAGTCATAAAGCTCCAAGTCAGTCTCTGACTTTGACTTATCTAAAGCCAACCTGTGTTCCTACCTGGACTATTTAACTCTCTTGTCTCATTCCCAAATGTGTTTCCAGAATGTAAAACTGTTCACCATTGCATAACGAAGACTATCTGTGAGTGTTTGTATGTTTTCCACATGTAGTGAAAAAAATTAAACTGCTAGCACTGAGTTGGTATAGTGCAGATCTCATTTATCTGAACAGGGATCTTTGGATTGATGTCACCCCACAACTGTAAGCAAAGTCAGTCTGCAGGAGTTTTGTTCCCCCAGTGCACTGTAAAAACTGGACAAATGAAGTCCAGTTTTCATTTTTTAAGCCATACTTTCGGGTAGGCTTCACCCTGTGCAATTGATTTAACCTTTTTATTTCTGTTCTATTCTTCAGGAAGTTAAGGTCATCTTATCATGAGGCAAATAGTCATTTCAAGCACTGGCATGTTTTGATGCTGCTACTGTAATGCAGCATTTCTAGATTACTTTCACCTTATAATAAATTTCCTGGTAATCAATGATGTGACAAGACTGTTGAAATCCACATTAAAAGTTCTTGTGAGTCGGTGCTTTCTAGGTTGTAAAATATTCAGCGAAAAGTGTACTCCTAAGTGGCTCATACTGACATTAAAAGAACACATCACACAATACTCATAGTTAAACAACTTTTCCCTTAACTCAAATGTTCATACACAGGCTATACATTCATCTGGAATATTCTATCCTGAGTTTTATATAGAATTTTATTTACTACAGAAATGTTTCTTGAAGAAATGTTCTATACTAATGGGATATATGAAAATTATATTTTCAGTGTTTAAATGACCTGTCTTCTAGAAGTGAAGAGAAATTTTTGGGCAATACCCCAAAGAATTTATAGTGAAAACTTAGAGAAGTTCAATTCATGTTGTGTATTTTGGAGCAGGTAAAGAAGCAATTTGTTTGAGGGATATAGTAATAATGTGTTTATGAGAATGAATTTTGAGATGATAAATAGCTTTTTACTACCTGAAGGCCAAATAAAATCCAGAAAAATAATTTTACCTTAGGGAAGTTCAAATAGCTGTGAAACACAATGGTTTAAGGGCAATTTACTGCTAAAAAATTTGCCTGCATGTGTTGGATTGTCATATCAACATGGGCTTTCTTTCTTTGAGAATGTTACAGTTCAATTCTATTTTTAATGCAGGATTAATACGTGAGAAGTTGTGGTTCATGCTTGCTATCTAAATTAGGTAATAGATCTGGGACATGTACAAGTGCTCAAGTTGGTGATACTTAACCTCTATTAATACTTGGAAAGCACATGTTCCTATAACTTCCCAAAAAGGACAAAAAAATATTCTCTGCTCCAAGTTGCCTCTCTAGCTTTCCAGTGAGCTTTCTTGCAGCTTTCTTTCTATTCAAGATGTATCAGCCTTTTATTTCACTTAATTTTACTTACTTATTTGTGATTTTTGTTTTCATCTTGATCTTAGTATCTCATTTTGCTCAATTTTTATGTTTTTGTAGCTTTAGGGAAGTTCCATTTTCCTTGGCTTCCATGTCAAAGTCTGTAGGCTCCAAGACAAATATAGTCTGTAAAGGCTGGGTTTTTTCCTTTTTGTCAGACAATGGAGAACTGCCTGTCCAAGTACTCTTCATGTGGCCTTTTCGATCCCAGCAGTAGGAAACCACTCCAGAAAATTTCTTTCCCATCAGTTTAGACCCAGGCAGTCAGGCTTCTATTGTAAAGCCTTCATCATCCCTGAAACAGAACGGGTCTGTTTCTGACCTTCATCCTGCAGCTTGCTTCAAGGGAGATTTCTGCTCCAGCTGAGACTCAGCTTTTTCTGACAAGTGCTCTGATCACTCTTGGAGTCAAGTTGGATAATGACCTTTGTGATATCTGCAGTATTCACCTAATAATACACTGCCTTGTTTTAGCTGCTTCTCTCAAAGGAGTAGTTCACTCTACTGTTGGCTCTCCTACCTTCCCATACCATGGAAGTTGCAGAGCACAGTGACTCCAGACCCCAGACTCCTTCAGTTTCTGACTAACAGGAACTTCTAGATCTCAGTACCAGAAACTGTTGACATGGGAGTCCTGTATTACTGGAATTGGCTCATGTTAAATGATTAATTTCTAGGCTAGATTCCTCTTCCTTTCATTTTGATTGAAGTTTGAGATGATCTATGAAGCCCTCGGGGTAAAATATTGTCTCCTCTGATGATTTCCTATACATTTTCCTAATCAGCTCTCAAATGTCTGTGCATTTTCCCACGTATTTCCTTTTTTTCTGTGTTGTTAATCTTTTGTATTCCTTAGAGTCACAGTGCCCTCAACATGTAAGGCAAGGTGCAACAATTCTACTTAAATTTCCCTAGTTTCTGCCACAGCTCTCTTCAGGAGGTCAGAGCCTTACCCTCAAGCAGTGATGTATTTAAAAGAGTATCTGTGACATCTGGGGAAGCAATGCCATAATACCCAATAGATTTCTTCACTATTCAGAAGGTATCAGATCTCCCAGATCACAGTCCTGGTGTCTGTGGTTGGTGGCAAGAAACACTAGAGCAAGATAAAGTTATGGGCTACTTAAGTAAACCAGACGTGTAAAGTACCATGGATCCAGAAGGATGCTCACAAGCACGCACCCCTGGCTGATGTTATCATGAGACGACTCTCCAGTACCTCTGAAAGCCTAGAGCTGGTGACAGGGAAAACTACAAATTTGATGTCATGTTCATCTTCAAAAAGCCAAGGAGGAAGATGGGTAACCATGAACTGATCAGGTCAACAGCACAACTATGTTCCTGAGACAAATATAGAAACAAAAGAAGGACAAGCAGGTCCTTGGGAACAACCAGCATGGATTTAGCAAAGGGAAACTCTGCCTGACCCATATGTTTATGTTCCCTGTTGAGATGACTGGCTCTGTGGGCAAGGGGAGGGCAGTGGATAATCCTTGCTTTGTGTCCCAGACAGCTTCACTTCCAACTCCTTTATCTTTTCTCTCTGAGTGGCACAGGAGGATGGGAAATGGGGGTTATAATCAGACCATAAGAGTTTGTCTCTGCCACTTCTTCCTCCTACACAACTACAGTCCTCTTAGCTATCCACAGGCCAAAGATGGAAAAAGTATTTGACTTGGTATGAATTCTGAAGGATCTGAAGGTGTGGGGAGAAAACACGGTAACAAACACATGCACTGAAACACCTTGAATGAATTCATCCAAGTTCCAGCACTGCAATCTGTTTCATGTGTAGCAAGAAATGGTTTTTATGACTGTAAACTGTTATTTGCAAAGTTTAGAGGATTCATCTGACAGTGCAGGAAGGGGTTGCCGAACATTCAGAATGAAAGCTAAACTATAAATAGCTGGCTGGCAGACATCTTGTCCTGCTGTCTCTACACAGTAAAAAAAAAATCCCCTTCAGTTCTGTGCCAGCTTTGTTTATTACTTATTTTTATATTCTATCCTATTTCTTTGATTAAGAATGTGATGGGAATGCTTCAGACTTGCCACAGGTAAATGAAAAAATCAGTTAAACAATTAAATAGCATCATCTTTTTAAAACATTGGGGTTTTAATGCTGTTTATGATTACTGTTTTTTAAGACATAAAAATCAACAACAAAGGAAAAGAAACCAAATTACAGGCAGAAAACCCCCCATTTTTGATCAGAAATTGAAAAAAGGTATTATTTTTGAAATCTCAAGACATGTTTCAGTATAATTAATTTCATGCTAGCTTTAGTATTGTTAATTGTTTACAATAGCTTTTTCTCTGCAGAGATGATTGGTGCACTCAAAGGGAAATTAAAGATTGTTTTCAAATACCTACAGCAGCAGTTGATTGCAGTAATACTGTTATTTCTGCTGCTATAATTGCTCCGGTAATTTATATTTCTAGACTCAATAGTATTTTAGTATTGAGAATGTGAAATGTCATTGTATCCTCATATTCCTTTTCAACTGAAGCAGTTCTCTATAATTAAACTTTGCAAGTATTAAAACAGGGAAGTTTCAGAAGGAAAGGAAGCTTCTGTACCAGGAGAGCAATCTTCTAAATAAAGATAAAAGATTAAGTGGAATGTGTGCAAGTATATATGTGGGCATCAATATGTTACCAGTGGGGAAATGGCAACAGATAATTGAGTGGTATGTTCAGGATCATAGTGTGTTGATGTTGTAACTAAGGTGAGATGGAAGTCATTGTATATCTAAAGACTCAGACTATGAGACCATAGTAGTCTAGTGAGCTTGTATTTTACAAATGTGTAAAATTCACTGTGCATATGTAAGAACACATATAGTTTTCCTATGAAAAAGAGATAATGTGGTATCACAACCATATGTGCTGCTCAGTTTTAAGATATTCTCAGGTATATGTACATATGTAGATAAAAATGCTTTAAACATTTTAATAACCAACTGCTAAAACATACAAAATTACATTCTTTCTCTTTTAAAAACTCATCCACAGAATTCTGCGGCACTGAGTGAAGAAATGGACAATGTGAAACAGGTGTTACAAAATACAGAATCAGACCCTTAATTTGGAATGATCCAAAAGCAATTTGCTCTGTGTTACAGCTGCTCTGCTTCCATAGACTAACACTACAGTAACCCCTCTGTAACTGTCTAGTTAGAAACAGTTTATGATCCATTTTCCTTGCCAGAGCATTGCAAAGCAGTGGGAGAATTTAGTACAATCTGTGCACAGTGTTTTAGATTTGATTATCTGGCGTTCACCTTATCTGATAAATCTTGGACTCTGACAGCAGCTTTCACATTATAAATTATAATAATATAATATGTACATGATTCTTTAACATCCTGCTACAGTAATCGTTGGATCTGAGCAAATTACAGTGGTCCTGACCTAGTTAATACTCCCTGGGCTGCAGTGCTCAGCCTGAGAAGACTCCTGGGGAAGCCAGCAAAGGAAAGAACATCCAATCTGTCACAGGATTGCAGGGCATACGAGACTGTTTCATGGCTGCAACTCTTTGCTATAGTGGTATAACCAAGAGTGGGTAGTTTGAAACCTTAGAGGGACCAGTTCTTGAAAGTCCACACTTTTCCTGTTGTTCCACAGCATATCTGAAATTTTCATATTTAACTATTAAAAATCATATGTTTTGTAAAATATTTTTTAAGGCAGACTGGTTATAGGGGTTTTTTTTCATTCGATCATAAACCTGCCCAGGAAATGTCCAAAGGATATTTCATATTTGATATAAAGAATTATCTGATCCATCAGTTGAAGCTCTAGCTCACAATAGACTAAGTGGAAGCCAGTTGCCAAGCATTAGTCTTTGGTCTAGGTATAGTGAAATATAGGTGTTTAGCTTGTAGTAGCTATGCACTAGAGTTTAAGGTTCTGCTGTGGTACAGAAAATGAAAATGAGCAGTATTGACTCCTTTACCCAGAATCTCATCATGGTTTTAGTGTTACGTTGCTGAAACTGTGAGTTGTTCCTGTTTGTATCAATTCCAGAATCCGTATTTTTCAAAAAATGGGGTGAAATTGTTTTTCCTTATATTTATGATGCTCCCTTTTAATTTAACTTTCCCTACACACATTATACATCTTCTAAGCTCACTCTGTTGTCAGATTTGCAATTTACAATATTCAGAAAGGTTCTTTCAGAGTGTTTGTTGGTTTGAAATGCATTTTGCATCCTGAAAAGCATCTGACTTCTTTTTGAAACTTGACATGACACTCTTAGATCCTGACAGGTATTTACTTTCTACTGTCCTACTTAGGATATGCTTTGACTCTGTCTTTACATCACCTGAATGCTTATTTTAATTAAGAGCACCACTTACCGTTACTCATCTTATATATTTATGCACTTTTATACACTAAATAAATATTTGTCACATTACCAAAAATACTTCTACATGTCAATATTTCATTGGCTATTGTCACATATTCTGGTGCTTGTTCTTCTTTAGATTGATAGGTCATGGTCTACAGGCTCTGTTCTTATATAATTAATTATTACCCTAAAATCAGGGGTCCTGTCTCTTGAGTGATGTTTTGCCTGTTCTTAATAGTTTGTTTTGATCAGCACGCTTTTTAACACTAGTAGTTCTTACATTGTCAGATAATTTGTGAATGCGTTTAACAGCATAAGACTCAGTGGGCAGTATTCGTTGCATCTAACCAGTGTGAAAACTCACCTAGTATTGGCAATTTTTGTCTTGTCTTTTATCTAGATTGTTCACAACCCACCCAAAAAGACCCCTTCCTGTATTTCCCACAATTATGAATTTTCTTTAAGAACCTTTGCTTGGGAACAATGTCAAAACATTTTTGGAAATTAGGTTGGCTCAGGTTTTGGGTGACTCTCTTATATAGGACCTGTAATGTGTTCAAAGGATACTAATAATTGGGGAAGCATAACTTCCTTAAACAAAATTTTAGATTCTTTATGTCATATTGCCCCATGTTTTTGCTACTTACATTCTTTATTACAGTATTCAGGAATTTTCTTCTGAATATAGATTTGCTGGGTTTTAGTTTGCCTCAATCATTTTGGCCTTTCATTGTCCCTTTTGAAATGCTGGTATCGTATTTGACACTTTCCTCTATATTGTTACAACATGATTTAAGTAAAAAGTTATATAACATTTTTTGCACAATTCCAGGCTTCCTAGTTTTCACATATTAGAAAGTTTTGATGAGCATAGAACAACCTTCCCAGGGAGATGGTAGAGTCCCTGTCACTGGAGGTTTTCAATATGTCCTGATTGGACAGGGTGCTAGATAATCTCATCTAAACTCCCTTTTACATGAAAGGTTGGACCAGACGATCTTGTGAGATTCCTTCCAACTGGGATGTTCTATGATTTTATGGCTTAGGTAAGTTTTTCAGCCTAAAATAAAAATATATCCCTGAACATTTTTAAATATGCATAATAGTAGATTTAATTTAACAGATATTACTTTTAAACCTTCACCCATATTTTGGCCAGATAAATGTTGACTAATCATCTTCTTTATTCTGCTACTTTGACAGTCAGTCTTGTCTCTTTTTTTCTTCTTTTTTTTTTTTCTTTTTAAGTTATGATTGATTTTTTTCTACATGATCATATGTAGTTATGGAACTCTGTGGAAGTGTTCTTCTATAACCTGCAAGCATTTTACCCATTGAGCTTTCCATTTGTTTTTATGCTTATTAACCTTGTCCTGATGCAGTTAAACCTTCTGGTGGATTTTCAAGTGTCATTTGCTCCCAGGAGAACACTGAAGTTTAGTATATTATAGTCAGTGGTTTAATGTTTTGGGGTTTTTTTTAACGATTATAGATTGAAATATTGAAACATATTCTTTACCTAGCTTAATGTAAAACCAAGAGTTATATCTCTTGTTGTTTCTCTAATGGTTCCAAGAAACCATTATTTACAGCATCTAAAAATGTAGTACCTTCAGCATATTTTGTCATGATTTCTTACCAGACTGCTTGGGAGTAATTAAACTCTGTTATTACCATCTTTTCTGCCTTACCTCTTCTAACCTGCTTTAGTATTTAACAAATGCTATCATCACCTTGGTGATACATAATATAGCTTTAATATATTTTTCTTTCTGCATGAAATTTTAATGCAAAAATATTTGTACCAGTTTGTATATATGTATTTGACTACTTTCATTATATTGCCTTTTTCTGGTGCAGCCTATGCCTTACATGTTTTTTACTCTTGCATCATAATATCCTAGTGTTTACAATTCTACCATGAAGATGCTTATCATATTCTTATTGTTTTACTTTCTTTCCTTTTTAGAATTCAGGTGTTTTTCCACAGGCAGTTAGTTTTCTTTTGAAAATAAATAATGGCAGAAAGAGAGTTGTGTTTACACAAATGTTAGTATTACAATTTTTGTAACCTATTTAGAGTCTGTCATGTATATTTTGAATGTGAATTTTTGATTTTTTAAAAAAGGTTTTTCCAGGTAAAGAGAAAAATGTAATGGGATTACATTGGTAAATCAGTTTTAATCTCATTTCAGTATGCTGTAATTATGTTTTTCTATATAATAGAAAGTCTTGCCTAATCTATTGATCGAAAAAGAGAGACATATGAGACTTCAGATATTTTGCTGGAAGTATCCAGTGTTGCCCTGAAGGATTCCTTGTTACTAGTGTGTCAGTAGCCCTTACCATCTAAGAATGCAATCTTGTTAGGTCTTCAAGGCTAAACAGTACAGAGAAGTGATACCATCAAGGAAAAGCTAAAACATTCCTGTAATAGTGTACTGCTGGCTTGTGTTATTCTTTTTAAGTCAATCTGTGTTGAAAAGGCTGCAGATGATTATCTTGGACACTGCAGCATTTGGAGTATTAACTTAGAGGAAAGAGGTATGCACAAGGAGCATTGTACTGAAGAGTGACACATTTTATTTGTCTTTTTCTAATTAGATTAATTGGTATGCTTACAGTCATATTATTGATTTGTTAATTCTTTTTCTTATATCTGAGTATGTTCATGTAAGTGTTTTAGATAATTTATTACTGATTTATCTACTTGAAACAAGTTTGAATTCTTGCTGAAGATAATTATTAGTACTGTGTAATCCTTTATGAAAAAAACCCAAACGAGAACAGCTTATTCAGATCACAGAAATCTTGAATTTTGCTAGTTATAGTAAAATCTAAACCTCGACTATTAATCAAAATGTACAATAAATGTTTCTGGTATGTCTAATAAATTCCAAATGTATAATATTAAAAATTTAGTATGGGAGACATAAGAAAAGTATAAAGATTTTCAATACTATTTCCTGAATGCTTTTTGATAAGTCTATATAGAAAAGTTATGTTAATTTGGGTGATTTTGTTAGTTACAGGTAGCACTTCATATTTTATTAGGAAGATATTAAGAGAAGTGTTTTTGAAGTTTATAATTTCAGACTTATTGATAGTGAAAATGTATATTTCTCCAGTGGTGTTCTGTGACATTTTTACTGCTTCTATTTTAAATTTCACTAGAGTTGGTTTAGAGAAGTTATAATTTCACGTATGCGTGTATGTACATATGCATGTAGTTAATATTATAAAAACAGTAATATTAGTAATGTAAATACTGACATTATATTAATAGAATGTCTATTAAACTTTTCAATAAAGTCTCCTAACACCATAACAAAATAACTTCAAATAAGAAAGCAAGAAATATCTTCACTGTGTTAAGTACCCAGACCAGAAAGTATTGCTGGTGAAAAATCAAGGTTTTTTCTTACTGTTTATCTTCTACATCAAATTAAAGGGGACACCTAAGATTATATAAATTGAATCATTTTGACAAGGCTGTGCTTCACAGAAGTGCAAAAATCTTATTAATATCAACATCTCCACATTAAAAAAAAAGGATTTGCATTCCACATAAATATCAACAGTCCACAATATAAACTGATTACTATAAACAAGATTAAAAATGTAATTCACTCTATTAGATAATGCTAAAATACCAAGATCATTATCCTTATTACAGAGCTACAGATCACCAGAACTGGTGATAATTCAGCTGCCCTGCATTCTTGCAGAGAAGCCAGTGAACTTTAAGAAGTTCATGGCCCAGGGCCATCTGTGCAACAGGCCTTGGCTAAGCCACCCTGAATTAGAAAATTAAAAGCAATGAGTTTACACTCCAAAACTCTCAGCAGAATCAGGATGCTGAGCCAAATAGATTATTCCTCTTTCTTGTTTACATTAGATTCTTGATATTCATGGCTTTAACTGTGTTCTCTAGAAGCTCTTTTATGCAGCTAGAAATAACCAGAGCTCTGTGTGCATGGGGGAATCAAACTCCTGAAGACTCTGAGTCTGAAAGAAAGGAAAAAAGCGGTCTCTTGCTGATCTTAAATGATGATGGTTCTGCCACTTTCTCACTGAAATCCTCTCAGAATCTGGCCTTATGGAAGTATTTTTCTCAAAAGCATTTTAATTGTTTCATAATTTCAGTGCCTGAACTCAGACTTGTGTGTACTAAATGCTTGAAGCTAACCAGATAGCATCCTCAGCAAATTAAAAGGTTGATACCAAGGCATCACTGAAAATTTCTCTGTCTTGTTCTTTTGAGATCATTTCTAAAACAACATATAGGGTAGAGAGATGTAAACAAACTCTGAATTTGGAGAATTTAATAAGAGATTTGAATTCAGGTTTCTGTTTAGTATGGAAGAAATATTTCCTTTTCTTTTTGATTAATATTTCCTATAGAGGGAAGTATGGCTTTGGGAAACAAAAGATAAATTTAAAGGAAAATAGTATGGTATAATTCAATTTTTAAAGGCAGCTGGTGGGCACATTCAGATGAATACATATAACTGTAAAAAAATCTGTTTGATAAAATGTGCAAATCATGTATTCCTGTGTGATACCATAAATTTTTCTATTCCAGTACCTCTAGGGAGTTTGTTCAAGCTCTTTCTCTCCCCTTAGTCAACATGTAAAACACAAGAATGTCTGCTACCATTTCACACTGTGCTGAGCTGAAATGCTCAACAATAAACAAATGCCAGACCACTCCGCCCCACGAGCTTTTTCGTGGGAACACCCATGAAAGGGTGTTTTTCCAGGAAAAGGAACACCCTTCTCCTGGGAAGTGAGAGAGAGTCCCTTTCCCTCTCCCCTGGCAATGCTGTGAGCTGGTATGGAATAACACTAGGCTCCTGGCCATGCTCCCTCCCAGCTCTTGCAAAAACCAACCCTGTCCTGTCTGAAACCAGGACACCATAAGACCAGCCTTCAGGAATCCCAGGTCCCTAAGACCAGAGGAAAACTCTGGAGCAAGGAATACTTATCACTGGTGGAATCACACCATCCCTGGGGTGTTTAAAAAAGACTGGATGTGGCACTTAATGCCATGGTTTAGTTGATAAGGTAGTGCTAGGTCATAGGTTGGACTTGATGATCTCAAAGTCTTTTCCAACCTAGTTAATTCTGTGATTCTGGGAGAAGGACTAGGTTAGGGATCCCTTAAATAATGTATAAGTCTCTGGAGTTTAATGGGTTGCACCCGGGAGTGCTGAGAAAACTATCTGAAGCCATTGTGAGGTCACTGTTAATTAACTTTGAATGGTCATGGCAATTAGGAGAGGTTCCTGAGGACTGGAAGAGAACAAATATCACCATCTTTGAGAAGGGCAAGAAGGAAGATCTGTGAAACTGTAGGTTAGACAACCTCACCTCAGTCGCTGGGAAGGTGATGCAGAAAAGCCTCTTAGAAAGGATTTCCAAACATATGGAGGTCAAGAAAGTAACTGGAAGTCATCAACAGGGATTTAAAAGGGGAAATCATACTTGACCAGCCTCACAGCCTCTGGAATTAGGTGACCAGCTTGGTGGACAAGGAAGAGCAGTAGATGCTGTTTACCATGACTTCAGTAAAGATTTTGACACCGTCACCTATGACATCATCATAGAAAAACTGACAAAGTACAGGTGTATATAGAAGTTAACAGAGAGGTGGATTTAAAAAAGTCTGAATGACCAGGCCTGAAGTGCTGTGATCAGTGATACAAAGTCTGGCTAGAGGCCAGTAACTAGTGAGTTACTAGGCCAGTTCTAGTGCCCCAGGGTTTACTAGTGGGTCCAATACTGTTCAACTTCTTCAGTAGTGACCTGGATGATGGAACAGAATGCACCCTCAGCAAGCTGTTAGATTGATTCAAAACTGGAAAGTGGCTAATTCTCCAGTGTTGTGCTGCCATCCAGAGGGACCTCAACAGAATGGAGAAATGGGCTGACAGAAATCTCATTAAGTTCAAAAAGGGGCATTGCAAAGTCCTGCAACTGAGGAATAATAATCCTATGTGCAGGTACATTGTGGTGTCAGCTGACTGGACTACAGTTTGGCAAAGGAGAACCTTGTATTTCTGGTGGGAAGCAAGCTGTCTGTGAGCCAGTTATGCACCCTCCCAGTGCACGGGTGGGGATTCATCCTCTCTATTCAGTACTGGTGAGGTTGTATCTGAATTAATGTGACCAGTTCTGTACCTGTCCAATACAAGAAACATTGGGACTTACTGGAGCATCTCCAGTAGAGGGCCAGAAGATTATCAAGGTGTAGGAACATCTCTCATATGAGAAAAGACTGAAAGAACTGTGACAGTTCTTTTGGTTTTTTCATGCCTTCATGTCATATCACGCCAGGCCTTTTACTCCTCAACCCTCACAACTACCCTATGCAAAAGTACCCTAATTTTATCAGAAACAAGATGCTGTTTTGGTGATGTGCAAAGGTATGACTTGATGGTATGCAGAGATATGATTCTGTTTCTGTGGAGATTGTTTCCTTATTTTGAAGAACATTTTTAAAAGGGACGGCATTGTTTTGAACTTGCATGCAAGTTGCTTTTATGAATTTGCAAGTTTAACTCCAGGTGATCATTTTTCTTTGAACAATATTGGCAGCCCTTAAAGATCAGATCGTGTCTTTCATCTGTGAGGATTTTTGTTTTCCCACAGCTGCCAGGTTGACCAGATGTTAAAACCTTCAGTTTGTGGTTGATGTTGCCACTTAATTAGTCCACAGTTCCTGCATGTTATCACAGGATCCTGGCAACAGCTACAGTCCATTTTTGGTTGGCAAGACATCTCCTTGATACCTTATCTTGATGTGTGGGCTGCTATGGGAGTTGTCCTGGGATAAAATTTTCAGTGTCTTTGTGATTCTTTCACTCTTTGACAACTGTGATTCCCTTAGTTGCATTAACCATTTGTCTCTTTTTCCTATTAAGTGTGCAAAATCCAGGACAGTTATAGACATTTAGGATGACTCCTTCTGCCGAGCATGTTCAGTCCTTTTTATTCAGTCGCTTCTCGTGTTCTCAAATTTTCTGATTTACCTGAAAATGTGGTAGTGTGTATGTGCATATCACCTTCTCAAGCAGTTTGTCGGGTACTTTTTACTTTCCTATGATTCATGGTCCAGTCTGGAAGCTCTTTTTAAAAAGTGATTGTTACCTTGAAATTGGCAGCAGGCAGCATTATGGGATGGACAGCACATTCAAGCAGCCTGCTACACAGGATCTGTAGTGTTTGATGGAGCTATGCCTTCACATCGATATCTTAAAAGCTGATGCAATTTAAAATGTATATACCTTTGAGAGCTGTAACTATAAATTTATGACTTCATGTTATACAAATGACAAAAAGAAATAATTGCTGTTTTTCTGAAAGAAACAGATCTCAACAGATGGCATCATCTATGAAGATGGCATTTCATTAATTCCTCTGTGTGACTCTTAGAGATCCCATTTTGAAAATTTCAGCAGGGTTGGTTGATGACAAGTGAGAAGTAAGGCTTGAGCAGTTAGCAGACAACTTTCATGAGCCCTTAGAGGATGTGTTTGGTACCAGTCCATTGCAGCAAAGCTTAAAGCTTAAACTGGTGAAGTGACTTAATGCAGCAATGCTAGTCAGTACTTGCATCCCAGACATCTGTCATCTAAACACTTTGAGTTCCTTCCAGACACTGACTTGAACATTGCACTGTTTCCAAGCAGAGTCCCAAAGCCTGGGAGGAAAGTCTGTAATCATCCATTGAATAAGTGTATGCTGGGATCTCCTGTAACAAGCTTGATGGCAGACCTGCTTGGACTGAAAATGTATACAGGCACACTTGGTTCCTAAAAAAATGGTTTCACACATAAAATTTTATGGCTTATTGGTCTGGTTTACCCCTTCCTTTCACCCTCTTTTTCAAGGCAGAGCTATATCTAAGAGTCATTAATAGTGGCCACTACGCTCCCTACAGGCACTGAAGAAGAACAAAGAAGAGCTAGGGTTTACCCCTTGGGAAAGGCAATGTGCTGACCGTGTACCCGGAGATACCAGGTCGTGGCCTCCCATCTTCCTTTGTAGTTCTTGAGGTGATAAAACCTGATGGTGTAAATCTAAAGGCAGATTGTGCAAGAGCAATTACTTCCATGTAGTTTAGGCAGGACCGTTTCCACTTCAGCAGAAACCAGATATTTGACAAGGCAGAGATATACTTGACAGCATGTATGTACTAGTCAAGCAATTCATGCAGTGATTAGCCACATGACCCTTTCAACTAGCAGTTCCCTCTATTTGTCACCCACTCTTTCCTTCTGTATTTGGCAACTGTAGGTTCATCTCTTGCAGACTGGTTCTTTATGCAATTGATGAGACTTCACAAATATTGCCTTGAGTTTCTTTATGCATTCCCCTCAACTCACAGCTAAAATCAAGAGCTGATCTCCTTTAACTATCAATTTACTTGCCTGTTCACTTGGGTTTTTTTGATAAAGGTAAATTTTGAGGCATCAATTGTAGCAATCTAACCACAAAACTCAATCTAAATGAGAAAAAAGCATGTTATGCAAAATTCTTATCACATTTTAATAGATAAAAGTGATCTGAATATTCATCTGTTCCTATTTTATGTATGTGTGATTTTTCTCAAAGTTTTTTCAGCAGCAGAGAGGTTTATGCCACAAACATGAAGTTTTGGGTGTATAACTTCATCCTATTAAAATGCAAATCCATGAGTTTCTCTTTAGAAAAAAGAATACAATTTGCTGCTAAATCCCATTGAAAATTACTTTTACTGATTCAATTTCTGTGCTTTGGATAGCAAGTGGAGCAAATTGTTGCCATTTCTGATAAATACAAACTCAGTAACCAAAAACATCCCTGTTGCTATGAGGTACACTAATGTAGTTTATTTAATTTTCCATAACCATGTAGTGCCTTCTGAATTATCGACAATTTAAAAAATCTTTGCTTTTACAGCTGTGTTTTTACAGTATTCTGGTACAGTAATTTTTGGGTTTTATTTCTTAACTCTGTCACCATTTTCACTAGTGTTTGTACGACTTTGCCTATCTCAACAACATCTTTAGTGGCAATTTCCATGCACTGACTCACAGTAAGCATTACATCAACTACTGTTATAATGTATCTGCAAAATTTTGTATGATAAATGCAATGTGTCAATATGTATTGATTCTCCCTACTGGGCCTGGCTGGGATGCAGCTATTTTCCTCACAGCAGCTTGTATGGTGCTGTGTTTTAGACTGGTGACCCAAGCCGTGTTGCTACTATAGGAATAATTTGGCTGTTGCTGAACATTGTTTATGCAGCATCAATTCCTTCTCTGTTTCTTGCTCTTACCCCTCAGAACAGACTGAGTGTGATCAAGAGCCTGGGAGGAGAGACAGCTGGGACAGCTGATCCTGGATGACCAAAAGGATATCCCATACCAATAACATCACACTCAACAAAAAAATGGGAGGATGTTTTTCCAAAGTAGCTGTTGGGACTGGTCCAAGTAGCTCTGGGACTGTCTGGGCACCTGCCTGCTGGTGGTGATTGCTTTTGCATCACTTTTTTTCTTCACTTACTAAACTGTCTTAATGTCAACCCATGAGTTTGTTCATGTATTCCCTTCTTCTCTGTACCATCCTGATGAAGGAGTGGGAGCAAGAGAGTGGAGGGATCTTATCTGCCAGCTGGGCTCTACCCACTACATCCCCTCAGCTGCACTGCCACCTCATAGGAACCTCTGTAGCTAATTTGTGCCATGTGCTCACAAAGAATCACACACAGTATTTTCTCTTATACTTTTGTTAAGTGTCATTGATAATTTGTAGGCCTGCAGTAGACTTTTCAGTGTGCTAAAGGTATTTCCAGAAGTGAGAGCCCTGCCTGACTAGCTGGTAAGAACCATTCCTTCCACAAGAAACTAGCAATCTCTTTATAAAGAAATACTAGGGCAGCCAGCAGAAAGTTCTCTTTATGTATTTTATATGAAAATAGTCATATGAGGTTATATACCTTTCCTAATCTTTGAGTGAAATGAATGTTGAAATCTGGGGTTTTCTCGTGGACCCTTAACACAAGGATGCATAAATACCCTCACAGTTGGTAGCCTCTTTATCTGACCTAAACTGTAGGAAGTTATCTGGGGATGATATTCTGCATGGTTTTCTTTAACCAAAGAAGACCAAAAGTCTTCAAAATAAGTAACATCCCAGGTTTTGGTGGAAAAAAACCTAGAAATTAGAACATTTAACCTCTTCATAATAAAAGCTTAGTATGAAGTCGGACAAAGTAGAAGAAAAACAGCTAGACACAACCCTCGCCCACCCACCATGACCTTGCAGGCAGGTTTTTAGTCTCTCACTGCCTTTGTGAAATTTAGTGAATTTGTATCTTCTTTGGTCCTGTTTTCTTCTTCATTATCTCTGAGCACAGGTTCTGTGCTCTGTTCTCCTAGGAATAGTTTCAGTTTCCCTGCTTAAGCTTCAGTCTGCTACTTCCCTGCTATGCCCGTTGTCTTCCATCTGGGTTATTACCTAGAAACTTTTTTTTTTATTAAATCAGAACCCACTCTTTGGCTCATTATGGAAACAAATCATATTTTATCTTTCTACCAGTGTAAATTTTATGCTTAAGGGAGCCTAATGCTAATTTAAAATAGAAGCAAATGAACTATGCAGCCTATTACAAAATCACACTAATACATGACTGTCTAGGAAAACCCTAGAAGTTTTAACACTGCTTTTCCAGTGTTATTAAGATAAAGGGTTTTGGTGGCAGCTGCAGTATTTATAACTCAGTCCTGTTTCTCACTTGTAGTCTGTCACTCTTCTCCATGTGTTTGAAACTTGTGTAAGGTCCAGCTCAGTTTGAATTTTTGGCAAGTTTTATTTCATCTTTATAAACTATACTTCCAACATATATTATATTCTTTACTGTTTCTTTGCATGGGGGTTTCTGTGTATTCATTATTCCCAGTACCCTCTTCCAGCAGATGATTACCAGACGTTCCTGCCATGTTAATTAAGAAAATTTCACACCTTTCTTTCATCTTTCATATTTTCAATTCTTTATCTGATCTCGTTAATTTTGTGATTTTTCCTTCCAAAAAAGAAAACCATCCCTGAAGATGTTTGTCTAGACTCTGTTTAAATCGTGGTGATTCCTGTTTGCTTCTTCCAGAGTTAATCTGGATGATTAGTGTTTCTGTAGTGTCCTTGACATTTATCAATCTACAATGTAAGGCTTGTTGGGGTTTTTTCTAGGCTGAGTGTGGTTTTGAGAATAAAAAGACATCAAATGTTTTGTTGAGGAATAGAGACTACCAAATTCAAAAGCATTTGGTCTCCTGGTATGCATGCTAAATTAGTCTCACAGTTAGGTGATTTCGCTTAGAATCTACTTCTCTAATAATATCAGCAATCTTTCTCTGCATTCATTTTCGGTACAGGATCTCCCATTCTCATTGATCTTCTACACAGAAGTTTCCATTATTTCAGTAACAATAAATTGACTTTGTGTTTCCTGACAGCTTTGACATTTTGCTGTGTTGTTTCATTCCCTTTCCCAATAGCAAACAGTGTAGCAGAGGCAGATTTTATAGAAAACTATAGTAAATGGAGGCCATTCCTGATCCCTGGCAAATAAGTCTTTCAGTGCCGTTTGCTTAATGGCTTCACTCTAAACTAAGTATCTGAATGTACCTATTGGGCACGCAGGGAACGTCTGAGCCTGAAAAGTGGTCAAACACCACATTTGCCAAGACAGCAGGGAATGCACTCTGCTCTGAACGTAGAGGCTGACTAAGCTGCTGTAATATAAAGAGTCATTATTAAGAGAAGAACATAATGATCACATCGTTTGTAAATTTGTGATTTTTGGTGTGCAGCATAAAAAAAAAGAGAGGAACAAAGGAACTGGTAGTTGGTCTACACTGGAAATGCAACTATTATTTTGTGCTCTTTCAACTAAATGAAATGAGATTTGGAAATGAAAGAATAGAGGAGGAGGAGGAATCATTTAATGAAATGGAACTGTGGGGAACATTAGCACAAAATCTTTAATTTCCAATTTTATTAGTATTAATGGTAATTTTTTTGAAAGCAAAAAGGAGTAAAGATAAGTTACTCTGTTGGTGCCTGTCACTCTCTTCCTATTTACCTGGATTTTACTTACTTTACTGTGTTTATGATTACAAATTTCTGAGAACCATATATACAACTACAGCAAGTTATTTCCTCTGTGTAGAATAGTAGCAGAAAAAAAGCAATATGTGATTGTGACATGTCTCATTATACAGTTTCTTATACCAGGTTACAGAATGCTACTTTACAGACAATTGCTTACAGCACAGGCTGAATACTATGAAAATAAAATAAGAGAAAAAATTAAAACCAAATACATTTATAAAATGTAGTTTAAATAACACAAATTAGTTATAAGATGAAATGCCAATGTAAACCTGAAATAATAAGAATATCCTTACTATTCACATATGTCAACACATATTGTTTGACATTTTTGAGCTCATAGGTAAGCAAGATCTGAAAAATAATGCTACTGATTTTATCTTACAATCAGTCTGTGAAAATGAAAATTGTTTGTCCACTCTACAATCCTATTGTCCATTTTGTATGTCCATACAGCAGAGTACTTTTGAATCGTATACTGGGATTGGAGGAGAGGGATTTGGACTAACCAGATGTTTAGTTAAAAGAGATTCCTGGTTAAAAGCATAAACAAGTGCATGAATGCAAACCTCTGTGTGCCTGTGTGTGTGAGCATGCACATGTGCATGTATGTGTGTATTTGTATAAGTTTATTCATTATGGCCACTGAAATTCCAATAGCCAAATCATCATGTGAAAAGCCTTCTACTAACATGAATAAAGAAATGCCTGAGATCATCAGGCGTCCTGTGATTTGTACAGTTTAATGGGAAAGAGTTTGTCGATTTCTCACAGTAAAGAACCAGGAGTTCCTGGTGGACAAGATGAACAGGAGCCAGCAATGTGCCCTTTCAGCAAAGAAGGCAAAGGGTATCCTGAGCTGCATCAGGAGAAGCACTGCTGGCAGGTTGAGGGAGGTGATCTGTATCCTGTGCTCAGCCCTGGTGAGGCACATCTGGCGTGCTGTGTCCAGTTCTGGACTCCTCAGCACAAGAGAGACATGGAGCTCCTGGGGAGAGACCAGCACATGGCCACAAAGTTGAGTAAGGAACTGGAACATCTCTCCTGTTAGGAAAGGCTGAGAGAGTCAGGACAGTTCAGCCTGGAGAAAGCTCAGGAGGAAAACACCAATATTCTACAAATATCTGAAGAAAGGATACAAAACGGGCAGAGCCAGGTTCTTTTCAGCAGTGCCAAGTGACAGAACCAGAGGCAATGGGCACAAGATGAAACATAGGAGGTGTCATCTGAATATCAGAACTTTTCCACTGTGAGGGTTCCTGAGCACTGGCACAAGTTGCTCTGACTGGTATGGCAGTCTCCATTCATGGAGATATTCAAAAGCTGTCTGGACTTGATCCTGAGCAATTGTCTCTAGGTGACGCTACTTCAGTAGGGGGCTTGGACAAGGTGAGTTCCAGAGGTCCCTTCAAACTTCAGCCATGCTGTGATTTGTTACTGTTCTTTTTCCTAGCATGCTGTATTCATTGCTACTGGCGATATAGGATACAGGTCCAGTGTCTGGTGAAGATGGTTCTTTACCCTTGCCTAACATTTCTGTTTCTGAGAGAATGGTAGGAGAAGAAACCTGAATTATTTCACATGGTCAGATGTACTTTGATGTGGCCATAGAAACCTCAGTGGCTGCAGAATAGTGGAAGGGAGGGTTCAGAATCCTCTGAGTACCAGATTTCATACTGTTATTAATGACACGTAATCTCTGTGAAGACTGAATAGAAAAATGAGTTATTTTATCTTAGTGGGATGTACATTGCACGAATTTTGGTTTTTTTAACCTCATTCAAAGGTCTTTTGATAGTGTTGACTTTTTTTGACTTTTGGAACGCTTTATTCAACAAGAGAGAACATGCTTGAAACGGAATAAAAATACATTAAATCTCTGGAAAGGGCGAGTGGCTGGCCTTGTGTTTGTCCTGCATTACAGCCTGAGGTATGTTGACAGTAAAAATGAAAGAGGTAAAATTTCATCTTGAGTAGAACCGGTGATCATTGAGGCTTAAAGCAATGTTAGGGAGGGAGAGGAAGGAACTCACTTCCAGGATCTGAAAGATGGAAGCAAGTAAAGGAGCAGTTTAGAACCTGCCATGCATGTTTAATTATTTTAATGTGTGTTTTCTTTTTTATAAGTGAAGAACTTACTTTAAACTTCCAGTTTTTAGAACATGGTTTGATTCCTCCTCTAGATCTTATAGTGCATAATGTAGTTTCATGTGGATCTGATCTTTTTGCTTACTCTGGTTTTCCTGGGGACTATCAATTCCACATAAAATTTGTAAATGCTTTAGGCAAGGAGTCTAAGAGCATTAAACTCAGGGCAAGTGTGAGATTTTCAGGATTATGTGTGTCTTTTGGCAAGTATATGAATAGTATACAAGTCAAGGTGGGGAAAAACAAAATTTGGAGCTAGACCAAAAGGAAATGCTCCACAAAAATC
This sequence comes from Platysteira castanea, assembly GCA_013397175.1. Taxonomy (NCBI): domain Eukaryota; kingdom Metazoa; phylum Chordata; class Aves; order Passeriformes; genus Platysteira; species Platysteira castanea. Next base: position 346,010 of record VYXC01009180.1, on the reverse strand, counting down.
AACATCAGTCTTTGGCAATGAGTAGGTAGTACAGTTCAAAGCTCTGGGGAAACACATACTGTCTTAAGTCTCTCAGGACTGCATCTCTCAAAACAGAAATTCAAGCTAAACCAAAGAATTAGGTAACCAAATTCAACCGCTTGCCTCACTCCTTTGCTAAAAGTTTTTGTTTCCTCAGAAGAGATAAAATACCAGGTTATATGTCCACTTCTCAGCTGTGCCAAGTTAAACTGACATTAATCTAAATCTATGTTATGATGAATTATAGATACACTTTCATGTTCTACTACATTTGTTATAGGGACAGTAACACCTATCTGAAAGATAGAGCAGACAAAAAGGAATAGTAACCTGTCAGTTGTTTCATTAAAAATTAACAAAAGTTTTAATTTTTTTGTTATTGGTAGAGTTTATTTGGTTTAAAACACAACAGTTCATATTGTTTTACTATAGTAAGATAATTAAATGCATTTTGGAAGTCTGCGGATTCATCGCCTTCTTATCATATCATGGTTAACATTTTTGTGTGATCTGTCTGCTGTAGATACACCTCTGATCACATAAATACATGTGACTAATATCTTGGTAACCTTGGAATGCCCACATGCTCCTAAAAACCCTGTTATGTGTCAGGCAGCTCTCCTCGTTATCCTGTTCCTAACACTGTAAACCACTACTTCTCACCTGGTTCTGATATGTGCCTCATTGGATTCTCTGGAGTATTTTGGGGAAGTGAAGGCATTTGCTGAAAGGCAGAGTGTGCCCCCTGATATATTCCTTACCTAGTGTGTGAGGAATATTGTGTTACATTGCCAACACCTCTTGTCTTAAGAAACTGTGCTATAAGAAAAAAAACCCCCGTATTTAAGATGTACAAAGCAGACAAACCAGTTGCATATGTTTCTAGAAGGTGTACTGGCATGATATAAGAAAGGCACAGATCATGAAAAAATCTATGAAGAAATTGTCCTCCTCTCTCCCTTCTTCAGCAGAGAATCTTCGGTTTTCTTAGGAGTCTGGCAAAATTAGGCCCTTCTGAATATCATATACCATATATATTCATTAAAGAAAAGCCTATTTTATCAGAACATTTTCAATTTTATGGGCATTTTTTGCATTCTGAAGACACCCTTTTATATACAGAGGTCTTTGTTTTATATAAGATGTTATCTCTTCTAGTTCAGACAGATGTACAACTTCTTTTTAGAACTCTTCCCTGTTTTGTAACTCAGCATCTATAATTCACTAAGACATGTTTCACACTGAATCTTATTTTAGATACAGAGCTTCCTGACTTGAAAGTGACCCATGAGAATCATCAAATCCATCAGCATATAAACACATATGCTTGATTCAAACATCTCTTGGGTTAAATGTTTGTAGATTTGAGTGAATGGTTATTGATTGGACAAGAACTAGAACTACAGAAGCTGACTGACTTGCACTGAAAACCAGTTCATGGTGATGGACTCCCCTAAGTGCTGTAATACTGTAATGTGCTAGCATGGTGTTCAACGTGTAACTTCAGTGTCACTCTGAAAAAGTGAAGTGCAGGGAGATGAGCTGATTCCCACAGTAGTCTGCACTGTACAAGAAAGATAAGTCCATTTGCCAAATTTCATTCTACATTTTTGAGTCCTCTTAGGCCAATATATTTTCCATCTCTCTCAGGGACAAGGTATTGCACCATATTAAACAGAGAGAATTGAAAAAGATAAATAACAGTAGCTGAACTTATTAAGAGTTGCAATAGCAAATGCAGTAAGTGAATCATGCATTATGGTCATAAGTATAAACACTGAAATCGTTTAGCAAACGGGCAGACATTGCTAGCCATAAAGCTTAGGAAGGTCATTCCTCGCATCAGAGTCTTCACATCCCCTCTGAAATGCAACATTGCACTTGTTTAAGTGCAAGCCAAGAGCAAGTTTAAAAGATAAGGATCCTGGCCAAGGATGTACTTTCATAAAAAAAGATAAGGGAATTTCTCAGTACTCTTGAATCTTTCAGACTTACTGATTTTAATTAATCCTTTGTGGTTTAATGAACCATTCTGAGCTAGAAATGCCAGAATTATGGAAAATTGACAGCGAAGCACTTGTGCTCAAGTTTTAGACTGCCCGTCAATTTAGATGAAGAAATGATGCAAGAGGAATGTGAATGTGTTACCCAGTGAGCTGGTTGCCCCCGAGCCTGGGAGCAGGCAGATGCCCCGTCTGGGTTCCAGTGCGGAGCACAGCAATGCAGCAGGTGGTTTGCCAGGTCACACCCAGTGCGAGAGGATCGTCTCAGTTAGCTGCCCAGCAGCACAGGAGGCTGGGAGAACCATTGACTTGCTGGTTTCCCACAGCAGAACCATCAGGGTTGCAACTTTTGCAACGCCTGATTTGAGTGGCTAGAACAAATGAGAAATGAAGAGCAGAAATGTAAACCTGTACCACCCTAGGCAGTTTGGGGATTTATTTTCTCCCCCTCTTCTGCCTATATTATTATGATTTACCATTCTTGTTTCATGAAAGGCTAGTGATAGGATTTAATATCCATGGCAGATACAGTAATAGGATATTCAGGGTAATAATAACAAATTCTTTAAAAATTCAGTAGAGGTAGTTAGATGAGAAAAAAATCTGGATTTCACTTACCTCTTGAACCCCTTTTTAGTATAACTTAATTAGAATTATTTTGGGATATTTGGCTCAGAATCACAATATCAGTGCAAAATTATTTATTATATTAAAATATGAATTGAATGGAAATTTGGTGTTATGTATAGGTATATATAGTATTTAATTTCATAACTAGTATGAGTCAGGATGGAGAAAATTTCATTTCCTTGGTGATTCACCCAATTTATTGATATGATAGCATGGAGGCAATTTTACCAGTAGATATTCCCATTTTGCCTTCCCATTTCTATACTAGGACAGAAGTACCAGAAGTACCAGAAGCTGAAGCAATACTCCTTCTCCCATATTTTAAGTGTTTTCTTTTATCCCTTTTGTTTGAAAGCTAATACTACTTTTCCTTTTCCCACACATTTTGAAATGTCATTAAGCTCTTTGGCTCATACTCCATTATCTAACAATAAAAATGCTTGTGGTTTAAAATTTGAACTGAGTATGGAAAGTGTTGTTAAAAGTTAATATTAGAAAGTGAAGTAACGAACAGTATAGGTACATCAAAGACACACACTCCCCTGCCACTGTCTGCTTCAGCAGGACTTCTCAATGGGAGGCACATTTCTCTCTCATTAGTAGTTATACAAATTAACCAGAATAGCCTTGCCCATTTTGCTTGAACTACCAGAGTTAAAATGAATAAGGTTTAATTTTTATTAATTGATTTTAAATAAATTTAAATCAACAACAACAAAAGTGTTACATTTTTTGGCAATATGATGTCTGAGTCACTAATGTTGATTTTTAGCAAAGCCTTGAAAACCTTTGGGCTTGAAGAAAATACACATCTCATATATAGCATGTTGCCTTGAATGCAGGCAAGTTTCAGTGTTCAATAAGTGAAATATAAAGGCAGAATAATGTCCTCTTGGATTAAGCCCATTCTGATTGCCTTGCTGCTAACTTGATAGTCTGTATAGTTCTATTTTGTGCTGTATGTAATTCACTATCTAAGAGAGGAAAATAGGTTGTAAATCACATTTTTATGACCAAAATGACAAATTCTTCTGTAGAGGGAAGCATCACCACCACAACTCATGGAATTCAGGTGTGGTTTTGTTTGAGTTTTTTTAAAAGTTATTTTTGGTTTTCAGAAATTTGTTTTAGTGGGCTTGATATTGAAGTTCAGTTGCAGTAGGCTTCAAGCAGGTTAAAACTGAGATGGTTAGCCAAATTTGTATGGCCAATTTGAAGAGAATGCAGAGCTGAGATTACGGTTTTCCTAATTTCAGAGTTCATTATGACTGTTTCATATTATTCTAATCACTAGCAGAAAACAAAACTGGAGTAAAGAAGCTGTTATCTAAGTTGAGGGGGTTTTTGCACTATTAATTTCCAAAGTGTTCACTGTGGTTTTATTAAATACAAGTTAAAATTTTATTAGAGTATTCAAAACTGTGTATCTGAGTTATTTTATTTAAGTTTGAAATACTGCATTTGAAACGTTCTGCAGTCTACTAAAGAGAGTTTTACTAATTAGACTCCAAAATCAGGCATATTTCAGGAATCACAAAGATGTGAAAGACTACTTCTGGTACTCTGTAATATCTATAGTGAGAATTTTTAAGATATATAAAATTTATCTTGAGTGGAGACAAATGAGGAAAGATTGTGCTATGCTTTGTTTTCTTTCCAGTTAATCATATTTTTTTTTTTATAAATGCTCAAATCATAAGCCAAAACCTCATTATATTATTTACGAATCTGCAGTGAATTGACAGCATGTAAGTTCTTTTCATTAGGAGCTCATTCTAGGTTAATTCTATCTAACAGCAGCTTAATTTGGGCTAGTCAGTAAGGGATGTTAATAAATGATTTGGCATGTACATGTGAACTTTTCCTACAGGGTAAGTATCTGTACTCATTTTTGTCAAGTATAAAGGGCGTTTATAGAGCATGGTTACTATATGTCAAACATATCTGAATAGACTGTGAATAGTGAATTTTATTAAACTAAATTTCTGGTGTTGCTCTGGCCCTGACATTTTCAGGCAATTTGAGTGTTTGTCAGCATATTAATGTATTTTTGTAAATGGAAGGGAACTCAACTACATGTGAAGTCTACATTTTAATAGTCTGCTAAACACAAAAAAATATCTGTTCCTAAAAACAGCAGAATAAAAGCTACTTACTTTTGATTGTACATATCAATAGCTCTTATTCCTATATATCTCTAAGATATTATGTTTTTGTATAAATAGCATAGCAGAACAAATGCAAGTAACTGTTTCACCATATTTATAATGTAGTTATAATTAAAAAATAAAGAAGTAATTATTTTAAGATTGCTTTAGAGGAATGCATTACCTTCAGAATATGCACTTATCAATGTAAGAGAAGTTATTAGGAGGCCAGCCAGTAGTGAGGGGAAGGAAACCATGTTGTTAAAATATTCACTTTTAAGTGTTTGGGGAAATATGCAGACAAATGTTGATTTCTAAACCAAGTGACTAATTTGCTCTTCAGTGTGCAAAATGGATCATAGGTTGACATAGTAAATTTTCCCTATACCAGAGTCTTGGCTGAACTTAACTTGGCACAGTAGCTTTCATAAAATCATATTGTATCTGACCTTTGCATTTATTGATTTCTTTTGTTTTCTTTTTAGTTTGTTCATTTTTACAATCCCAAGAAAGAGGACTTTTGTTGAAACACATGCATGATATGACTGAGACAATCATAAGAGGCTCAGGGAGAAAAAAAGCAGCAGAGCTTTAACAGGTTGATTCATGCAGACAATATTAAAACACTGTTCAATTGTTCATTTTTGGGGGGGGGCAATGTTACAGGTCCCATGTAGTTTCAAGCTCAGAATCCTGTAACCATTTTTGTCTGTGCTGATAATAAATTTGAAACAGATCCTGCCTCCTGTTAATTTGAAAATTATTTTATTTACTACTTATAAAAGGCAGGAAAAAAATAACAAGCATCTCTTATAAAAATTAAAATGTGAAGCTTATTAGGGTGACACATCTTCAAAGATTACCTGGTATATTTTGTTATGATGATGGCAGCAGAAGCAGATTGCTGAGTGCAACACTTGGCAGTCCATCACACTTACTTCCATGCCAGAGTGGCTGGCAAAGGAGGAAGAGAAAGAGTGTTCTATTGTCTGTAATCCATATCAATAACCTCTGCCAGCCCTTGTGGTATATCAAATAATGTTGTTTTCTTAATGTACAAAGGTAACTGGAGGATTCACGTCCAGTTCTTGAATGAGGTTTTTGTTTCTTTTTAAGTTCCAGGAAGCTTCATTGTAATCCTCTGTGTTTGTTCCACAGAGAAACCATCTTCGCTTTGTCACATTTGAACTTTGTTGACTTTAAATGCCACCTTATAGACAGTTACATAACTTTCTACATTGTTGCTGTGTAATAATGTATCTCTTTTAAAGTCTTAACTTCTTGTAAGCCTTTGCTGCTACGGAAATAAACAATGAACTGCTAGTGAAGTCCCTGAGCCCTCCCATGAGCTGGAAGGCCAGTTCATTCTGTTTATGGTGCACGGCATGGCATGGTGTGTTATGTTCCAGAATGGTTGAGCAGTGCAGAGAAAAGCCATTCTCCTTGCTTCAACTGCATTGTACTTGTGCAGCCTATATGTCTGCTGAGAGGGAGACAGCTCTTCTTTCCCTTTAATATGATTGATTTTTAACCCCATTTACACTTGTACCTTCCACAACATGCAATGGCAGAGTTCCACAACTTAATTTTGAGTTGTATGAGAAGCAAACCCTTTACCTTGCTCTCATCTTCACACTGATTTATGTCATTTTGTGTCCTTTTGATCGAGTATTTTGAGAAAATGTGAAAACTCTTTATTCATCTGCACAGTGCTCTGTTCTGTCTCTCCTTGACAGTGAGTTTTTCTGACTGAAGGTTCCTGGTCCGTACAGTCACTCTGTCCAGAAACTCTCATATGTATCATCATCGTTACATACCTTATAATTTTGCAAATTGTGACATTTTTGCGTATTGTGAAATCCTATTCTCAGCATTTTGGTTTTGCTATCCTGAGTAGTGCAGACAAAATTGAGCCACTTGGATATGTTGAAGACCGCAGACCCTAATACAGATTTGCAGAGAGAATTTCTAGGAGCTCTCCATATTTAGAAACCTCACCATTTATTTACAATTTTTCTGCTTCTGTTTTAACCATTCTCCTAATTTATTGAAGGCCTTCCTTATTATCCCAGCGGGACGGAGTTATTTCAGTCTTTTAAGACAGAAACTTGTTAAAATCCTTTGGAAATCAAAGGCTATGTGCCAAGGCATCCTTTTTCACATAGTGAGTGTTCCTCCTGTGAGTTACAATTTCCCTTTTCAGAAGCCATCTCAACTATTCCCCTGTACATTATGTTCATTTACATATCTGTTAATTCTGCTCTTCAGTGTAATTCATAATCGTTTGTCTTGAATGGAATTGGGACTTGGTGATCTGTAGTTTGAGATGTGTACTTGTGTGCCGTAGTCTTGTCCCCATTTTCAAAATCATACAGAGGAAAAAACCAAGCCTCCCCCAAAAAATCCATATCTACCATTCCCATGGTTTGGATGCCATTTTAAGTGATGACCACGGTAATTTCCCATAGGAATCCCAGGCAAACACTATTTGATCCTTCTCCTTTTTGGCCACTGTTCACTTTTTAGGTTTTTTAAAAAACATTTTCTAGTAATACTTCAATTTGAGACAGATCTCTGATGTACCCCAACTAAAAAGGAGTTCTATCTTGGGAACCTCCCAGAACTATTCTTCATTAAATTTTGATTTGGTGAGTCATTTACATTTCCTGCTAGAACCTTCTCTCTTTGAACATTCCCTTTATACATAGATGGTCTATTAAAAAAGCCCTAAAGCCTTTCTGGCAGGCTTAATGCTCCTGTTGGGCTTTAAAAATCATTTAATGCTTTCCATTATGCTTTCAGCAAATTGTTCCTCAAAATATTTTTATTTTTCTTTCTGCAACCATCTAAACCTGACTTAATGTTCAGTGTTAGAAATGGGTCCTTAGCAGTGCACAACAACTTATTGTTCTCTGTATTTTCAGTGCCCCTGCAGTGATTCCCATTTTTAGTAGGTCCTTAGGCATTTTTGAAACATGATTAATGGTACTAGAAATCTTTTGAGCAGGGAAGCAGTAAACTTACAAATTTCAAATCTTCCCTGTTTACCATTCCCTATGACCTGTATTCCTTCATAAAAAATAAATACCTGATTAAAGTTAGTGAAACACAGTTTTCACTGGTGTTTCACCATAGCTGTCATGCTGTCTGCATGTCCCAAACTCTGTTTTAAAATTTATTCATTAAGTTTATTTTTAAGTCAGTACTGCTTATCTTGCTGTGATTTCTTTTCACATTCATTTTTTTTTTCAGTAGAGTATGATTAGAGAAAAAATGAAGACCAGGAAGGTTTTTCAGGAATAGATAAAATTATGTTACAAATATTTTTATAGAAACTTAATTATTTCCTAAATTGATCACAATGACAACAAATAAAAGAACTGTGTGCCTTTTTTCCTTTGCAGATTTCTGGACCTGTCTACAATTTCACTGGCTGTATAAAAGTCGTAGAAATCAATAATGTCGGACCTTTCAGCTTCTTTAATGCTGTGGGAAGAAGAAATGTTGACAGTTGCAGGTAAACTGCCCTCTATGCCTTTACAAATTGTAAGAAATTGTTTGTGCTGATTTTGCTTTCTTCCTTACACAGGGTGACCATTTCAGATAATTTTGACAATGGTTACAGAAAAAAAAAATACAAAAAACCCTAGAGAGGCAGATATCTTGCTTTCTTTTATGCTTTTGAAGCATTTTCTTTATGGAAGATTGTATTTTTTGCAGAGTAGTTCAATTAAGCTTGACAGCTTATTTAGAGTGAGTTGTCACCCCCTGAATGCTGAAACAGTGTACTAAGAAAGATGATCTGCAGGAAAATACAGGGCTGGGAAGTGGGGAGATGTGCTGGTTGTGTTTTACTCGTGACTTTGGGACTTCCATTAATCTTGTTACAAATATGGATGACTTGGTGCCACATTTATTCTACTAGAGATTGTGATGCTGGAAAGCATTGTTTCTGAATACAATTAAAAATCCCAGTTGATTTCAGTTTTGCATATTCACATTGCTGTTGGTCATGCAGTGATTGAAATAAAAGGCTATATAGCGGGAGTGGTGTACATTAGGATTCTATTCTGGAATATAATAAGTTTGAACATGGAAAAGTGGAAAGCAAAGGAAAACAGAGGTGAATTGCATTTGTAGATAATGAAGTCTTTCAGAACAGAGTATCATTTCAGTAATAGGATGTACATGTCCTAGATTCCTGGAGAACATTATATATGGCTTTTTACATATGACTTTTTTGTCTAAAATTTACAGAACAGTTAAATTAATGTTCCTGTTCTTGCTTAAACACTATCCTCAAAAGCTGGTGGTAAACTGCTAGATCATTAATTAAAGATCTGTGAGATCTGAACTCTGTACTCCCCTCCACCACTAACCCCTTAAAGAACCTACACATATCCCACTCAAAGCTATGAAAAGAGTGTAAATCCACTTCTAATGAACTACCTGCCCCAAGTGCAAGGCATCTAAGCATTTACCAGTAAAAGTTACTCTGAACACAAAGTTCCGTTTGTTACCCCTGTACTGACCTGCCACCATTTTTGTTTACAACAGCAGCTCAGTGTCATCTCCTTGTCCAAACTTGATGAAGAAAAAAATCTTTGCACCCTTTAAGTTCCCCAAAGCATTTTGTTTGGAATAAGTTCTCTAAGTGTGTTTAACAAATGATTGTGGGTCTAAATCCTGCACAGAAAAGAAAACTCTGGCCTCTGTTGTGATAAACCCCAAATAAGAAAGAAGCAGTGTCTTCTCTCTTGTCTTGCTGCACAGTTTCATCAGAAACTTTCCTAGTCAGAACTATGGTGTCCTTCAAAATGAGGACACATACTCTTGTCTCTGAAACATGCCTCTGTGCAAAACAGAAATTCATAAGGTTGAAAGCAAGTGAGGAAGCGACTTCATGTCTTTCATTCTGGTATTAACTTGGGTGGAAATAATCTTGACTTTAAGGGGTATTTATGCATTAGAAATTAAGTAATCATGGTGAAAAAAGGATCATAAACCATCTCTGGTGTCTCCTCTGGTTACTAGATTAGGAAATTGTTTTCTATTTTGCATATGTATTAGAGCTTTGATGTCCCAAATCCTAGGCAAGAGGTAGTTCTGGTCTTTTAAATTACTAGGTAAAAAAAAAAGATAACTTAAAAATCAGGACTCCATCTTTTCTACTTTCTTTCATTCTCCTTAATAATACTTTCACTGATACAAGTGCTTACATCCTTGAGCTTTTTGACACCATTCTTTTTTACAGTTTTTCCTACTGAGCAGTTTATATAACCATTCCATTAAGTATCAGTAGCCTTTAAGAAGCAAAAAGACCAATGATAACAGCTTTGTCCAGTCTGTGAATGTAACACAGGAAGAGGTATAGACAGGAAAGAGGTGGCCTGTAAAAAATTAACTTTGTTCCTTTTAAATTTTCATTAGTACAGAACTCTATGTTATCTGTTATATTATAATCTATAGAATAATATACCAAGATTTATTGAATTTTGTATTGATTCTGATGCTCCCCTTCATAATTAATTAGCATACAAATATGGCTTATATGGTATAACATTAAATATTGCTTTATTTGAATCAGAACTCAGTGATTACAGTCTAGGACTGTTCCTTGCAAATACTTATTGTGCATAAGTTATGGTTTAGGTGAGTAAAATGACATGACTGTTTGTATAGATGAACTGTGGATATAATCTTTTACATAAAAGGATGCTGGAAGAATGTTGGGCCTTCTCAATCCTTTGTGCTAAGCAAAATGTTCCTTTTACCTCCCTGCTTCTTCAGAATGCTGCAGATGAGCCTAACAGTGTCCAGCTCCATGCAGTCCACACAGACCTGGCACCATCCTGGTCCAAATCACAGTTATTCCTGTCTGTGAAAAGCTGAGTTTCAACAGTGGAAATTGTTGTACTTAGTCTATTAAAATTTGGAGTAATTTCAACAGATAATTGAAATTATTCTGAATTTCCCTTGGTGGGAAGGGAAGTTCCTCGGAATGGGCTGCATGGAAGCCTGGCTGACATTCTCCTTACTCATTCCTGCTCTGTGGCACATGAATTTCATACCTGCTCACACCTGGCAGCTAACATCATTGTTTGTGTCTCACTTTAGGTATAACACATATTCATCTTGACATCATCAGTCCTTAAATATAGTTTGCTTCCCTGAAAGCACCTAGGAATCAGCTGTCATTCCCCGAATGGGAGACAGGCTTCTGGGAAAGATGGATTTCTTTTGAGAAGGAAGGACAAAGTGATTGAAGAAAGTTGTTTAGAAGGGCAATAATGGATTATATACTTTGCAAATATGAGTAGTGAGTGAATACTAGAAAGTGTGGTGTAATTTATATTGTATTTTCAGAATTCATATGGTTCTGTAGATTCAATATTGCTACAGTTGGAGCTGTAGGAGAGAACTCTACAGTGTGGCAGACAAAGCAATTCAATTTCTTCTGCAAGAACATCCCTGTATTTGTCACTCAGTAGCACTGTTTCTGTTCTTACTGTGGTAATTTTTCTTTAACTGACCTTCTACTTATCATCACCTATTTGTAGACTTCTAATCCTTTTGAATGCCCTGCTTTTATATATTTAGCATACTGTAGTGGCATTCATTTACCCCGCTGGGTTTTGTCCTTCTTGGTGCCCCAGCTGCATGGATTACTTCATTATTGTGGACATGCTGTCACTTCTTAAAATGTATGGGTCTGTGAGTAAATTTTAAGCTTATGATTTTTTAATAGGATTGAAATTTACTCAGATGTGTTCTGCCATCTTTTTAACTGGATCTATTTGTATTTTAAAATACCAAAAATATGATCTAATATGTGCAAGGAATATAGAGAGCTTTCAAAAACATATTTTAGAGATAGTTCATTAACTTTTTCAAAACTATTGACATCAATACTTCAGGACAAGACAGTACCTTTCATAGGATATCACATACTGCATGTTCCTTATCTCAGAGATTTAAATTACTGTTTAAAAAATGTTCAGTATTATGAATTTTTTTTATATTGCACCATAACATTATTTTCACTGGCATACCTGTCTCACTATCTATTGTCAAAAATGCCCTAAATGTATTGGGCCAGGAATGCTGTTTGTTCCTTTAAAATTCATAACTTTTAATGCAAACATCATACACTACAAGGAAGAGAATTATTTTAATTTGATAGAACTAAATTGGAGATGGGGACAACATGGAAATTACCTTTTATGTCATTTTGGAAGCAGGTGTTAAATTCTGCTTAAATTCAAGAAGATGGTTGATACAGGCAGCAGCAGGCAATTCTTTGAGATCAAACACCAAAAACTTGCAATAATCCTTATCATTCTGAAAAATGCAAGATTTCTGTGCATACTCAGAAACACCGAGGTTTTAGATATGTGGCTTTAACTCAGTTAATCTGGCCCAGATCCTTCTGCTATTCACATGCATCATTGTTTAAGCATAGGGTTCGTAGGTACACTATTACATGATACCACGAGGACAGAAAGCAGGTAGGAGGGATGTACAGCACTGAGGGCTCATCAGAACTTCCTGCCATTAAATGTAACCAAGGTGAAACAGGAAATGGCAGAATAATGGTATGGGCAGGAGATGGAGTTTGGCTCTCTGAAAGTAGACTGGCAGCCACAAAGTACTCGGGTATGCAGCTTTGGCTTTCAACCTGTTATAAATAGAGCCAGATTAGGTGCAAAAACACAATAACAATTTATTTTAAAAAAATTACAAACAAAGTTTATGGCGAAAATAACAACAAAGCACCACCACCGAAATGTCATTGTGTCGGGTCTAGGAACCGGCACGGGTGACCTCTGACCCCGGCCTGAAGTCTGTCACACCACGACCCCTCAGAATCACCGAGTTGTGTCCATTTTCTCTGGGTTTATATACTGTTTCTTCGCCCTCCGGCGATGAGACAGGCGTTCCCGCTCTATTTTCTTCCTACGTCCCCGTCCTACTCCTTCAAGATGATATCAGTATTGGAGCCCCTACGTCCCCGTCCTACTCCTTCAAGATGATGTCAGAATCAGTATCGGAGCCCCGTCTTTACAGAATTGAATGGAAACAAAAGGATTTCCACTGCCGCCCTGGGTGTAACAAAGGAAGGGCCCGCGTTGATATGCTGTTAATTTTTCTGGCTTCACCGGAGATGATGGGTACTTGGCACTGATTGAGATATGCTTTCCATTAGCAGGTTTAGGTGGACACCCAGATCTTCAGATTTGATTCCTGGAATCTGTCTTTGTAGATGCAAATGCCAGTTTTTTTCTTTTGTGCTATTCAGGCAACCAGGGAACCTCCTAGTTTCGGTGTAGGAGGATAGCAGTGTGTTTTATATATTTTTTTTTCTTTTTATATTTCTTTTATCTTTCTTTTTTTTATAGTGCAATCCTTAAAAATAAATTAACAATTTTTCTAAGTAGTACTGTAATACCCGTAGCATTTAGAAGCTCCCGGGATGATTAGAATAAAAACTCTTGAAATGAAAACATCCAGAGAACAAGCTTAACATTTTCTAACTAACAACAGTATTTTAAAGAAACTTGTAGTAATTAAAAAAACTATTCGATGCAAAAACGTACATGTATCAAGTGTTGACATAGGATCTTACAAAACCAAGACTTATTACAATGTTTGAAACATAACTATACACACAGTAACAAATGTTTATAAATTCCTTGGACATCATAATTGAGGTAGATTATAAACGAATGCTGAGACTTTTGACACACACATATTTGACAAATCCTGATTCCACAATAAGATTTCCCTTAATTTTATGATTGACATCTCATGAGCACGAATTTTATGCATTTCATGTATATCAAACCCAAGCTTGAAAGAGGTTATAATGGAACCATATCAATTAGTAAAGGTAAGCCTCCAATAGGTAGTTTTCTGGAATTATGCTGGACTATATAGTTATGCAAGTCTTGTCAAAAGTTTCTTTTAAGATCCTCTTTAAATTATACCTTTCTCAGAGTTATGAATATATAGGCAAGTTTAAAAGAGATTATATAATGACCAATAGTAGTAGTAGAAGGACAATTGAAATAACGGATATCTGATAACATTTTTAAGAAATGAAATCACTTTCATTTTTTTCCTTCTTCTGAAGGAAGATACTTGCATTGTGTTGATGCAATATAAAGCTTCTTTAAGTGTTTCAGAAAATGTTATTGGAGTAGATGTGCAGGATAAATGACTATTACTTCCAGACAGAGTTCAGATAACAGATACAAATGAAGCTTTGCGTCCCAGTGTTAAAAGCTGGTGTTTACTGCAGTTCATTTCTGTTTTAGTGTCTGGGAGCTATGACTACTATATATTGCTGTAAGAGTTTACTGTAACAGTTTACTGCATGTACTAAATTCAAAGGTTCCAAAGACACACACACACATAAAATATACATATATATACATATATACCTGTACCTATCCAAGCCCTGGTTTTTTCATTAAAAAAAGAAAGAATCTTAGCCATGAAACAAAAAAACACTGTTTACTGTTTTCCTAAGAGAAGTCTTCCTGATGAATGCAGATGTACAAGAGTGAATTGGACTCTCAGAGAGGAGCTAATAAGCTAAGTCCTTCATTACTGCCCATTGGACAGATTTTCAGTAGTAGATTTTTTTAAAGATTTTACTTTCTTATTAATTTATCTTAATATGTGTTTTCCAGGCTGAAACTGAGGTTTATTTCAGCAAAGACTCTGATTGCTATTTGCATTTTGGAAAGAGGCTCCTGAAAGTGCATTACTCATGTTCCATTCCATCAAGAGGACTGATGGGTTTCCTAATACATGGCAATTTTCTCAGGAGCTGTACAATACACTTTGGAGAGCTCTACATGTTTTCAGTAATCCCTCAGTTCCACTTTCCTCTCTCATGCACTTTCCAACAAGCTCCAAATCCCCCTCCTCATGTGTGAATACTCTGTCTTCCATTCTGTAGTTTTCTGTGATATTTTCACAAAAATCTCTGCAGACCCCAATACCTTTTCGAAATCAGTCTCCTGTGCAATATCTCAGCATTTTTTTCCACTGTGGAAATTTCTGTTTTTCAGTATATTATAAAACATCACAACTCAGAGCATCTGACACCAGGCATCCAAAGGTGTTTGACTTCTGTCTTTGGGATGAACTGCATACTTTAAAAAGTGGGAAGTTCATCTGCTGAAAGTTATTTTTCAGTCAGTTGAAAAAGTCTTACTGTTACCATTCCACTTTCCAAAGAAAGGGTTTATGTTGGTGCATACTCTGTGTTAGAGTACATCCTAAGAGTCCATACAAGACTCAGGTCGGCTTAAAGAGCTTCTTCATATGAATCTACCTGAACTGAAAAATTTAAAGTCAATCAAACATACAAGCTGTCTCAAAATCAAAAGAGAAATCACAGAGTTCCTGTTAAGATCCAATTATTATTAAAGTTCTTTGGAAATTCCTCAGCCCGAATTAAGGTGGAAATGAGACCATATGCCAGTCAATAGTAAGGGTTATATTTGATGGTAGAGATGAGAGAGAGAGAGAGAGAGAAAGAAAGAAAGAAGTAGAAAATAGGTGGTGGGGGACAGAAAGAGAGTGACAGGGACAGATCCATGGACCCCAATGATGTTCCACTGATCCTCTCCAGCTGGTCGTCTTGGTGGTGAAGGTCCCCCAGAAAGCACAGAATCCCATGGGTAAATACACCCTCGAGCCAGGTGGCGATGTCCGGGCATGTCGCCCTGGGGGAGGGGGGCAGTCTCTTACAGCAGACCCTGGGTCTGTTGCATCTCCTGCAGTCCTGGGGGGCACAGCCTCTCACGGGAATGTCCCGTGGATGTGGCCTCTGGGGCTGGGGGTTCCACAGCTGGGCCAGTTTGAGTAAAAGGGGGGATGGGTGTTCACTGCCTCTGAGCAGAGGTTTCACCCAAAACCTCCCTTCCCCCTGCCTTGTTTCAGGGGGGAGTCTGTGTAAACCTGGCTTCTGTGGGCTGTGGTCTCCCCCACCCCAAACTCAGCCAGGGATCAATCTCAGCACAGCTGCTGGGGTTGGCTCACATTCTTTTCTTTGTCTACTTGTTTGATTCCCCAAGGCCTGAGGTTGATGAAAGAAAGGGTTTTCCCTTTATCTAATCTCAGTAGTTTGACTTACAGTCCAAAGTTCTTCAAGGAGGTTTCTGTGGTTGTAGCTTCTTTAAAAATTTGTATCAATTTTTGAGACATGAACTATTTTCAGTCTCTGACAGTTCCAAGCTTAAGTTCTTCTGTCCACTTACATCTTAGTTTATGAGTAAATGCAAGATCCTATAAAAAGCACTGAGTTTCTGTTCCATGTGAGAGACTTCCAGTTAAATTCTTACATCCCAACATCTGAATTCTTACTTTACCTGCATTTGTATTTTCTCCTTAACAGCCTAAAGTTATGTGCTTAATTCTGAAACACACACACACACACAAAAAAAAAAGGACTAAAAGAATATACAGTGCCCATCAACACTGTAGAAGAAAATGACTAAATGAAGAATACTGACACTACTTAGTTTTATTTATTCTACAAGTTTTATGAGTTTTCTCTGATTTACATGGAGGTTAGACTAAATATTTCAGAAATACAGAACTGAAGATAAAGTTTCAGAAATATCATTCATTTGTATTCACCCAATACACTATGCTTGATATTATGTTAATAACATTTCTGTACAATTCTAACACAGAGCACGATAACAAGAATTTGATCTTCTTTATGCATTTATTTTGTTATTTTTTTCCTCTCTCATTTATTGCTTTTGCTGGCTGATAACAATTTCTCTGTGTTTCCCTCTTACTCCTTTTCCAGGGCCTGGGTTGCTTTCATATGCTTTCATCCTCTTTACTTGATTTGCCCTTCTTGATTTCCCTCGTCTTTTACACTTGTTTGCAGTATTTTCTTTTCCTTTGTGAGTTTTGCTGTCCTGTACAATTTCCTTTCTGCTCTCTGTGTGTACATGAATTCTGTTCTTCTGTTACCTTTTCTTCCTCTTCTGGCATTCCTGTTCAGATAATGACTTTTCAGTGAGAAAATTCAGTGTTTAAAAAAAAAAAAAAAGGAAGAAAGAAAGAAGTGACAGATGTAATCTTCCCTACTGTTATAAATCCTCAAAATCACTATAAGTGTTATACAAGTCCTTTATCTCAATCTTTTGAAGTATTCTGTCAGAATATTGCTTCTGATGGATATTAGATAAATCCATGTGTCAAATATATGCAAGTGAGATAATGTGTGTTTGTAAACATTAAATTTGTCTGCTTGTTTCTGGAAAAGATTACCTCTCATCAGCATACCACAAAACTATCATTAATCGTCTTTGGAAAAACTCTCTATTTCTAGATTAATAATAGTATTTGGTGATGTTTATCCTGACCTTACTTATCCCTTTGTAACTTCAGGCATATGTACTACACCAGGAGGAGATTGTTTCTTAATTCTGTCAGCAGAATTCACTGGCAGTCCCTGTCTGTTAGTGTGTGTCTGTAATGAACAAGTGTAATGAGATTGTCATTTCTGCTGGAATTGCCAGGTACTTGCATGGAAACTAATGAGACAAGTCTTAAAGGATACCATGTATTTTTTCCTTTCATTTTTATCAAGGAGGCATTTGCAAGTATGTATGCTAGTGTATGCAAAAAGGTAATATTTTTGTGAATAAGACTTACAGGGTTTTTTAATGCAATTGTCTTCTACTACTGCTCATGTGTACTTTATTATTTTATAAGGTATTGATTTCATATGCTAAAAAAAAGGCTCCACTCATGGAGTGCTTTTGCTCTCCACACCTTTGGACCTATTTTTGTTCATTTATATAATATTTAATATCTCCAGTGATTCTTACTCTAGACTACTAAATTTACTAAATGAATTTATAAAGCTTCTTTCACCTCAAATGCTAAACCATTGCATATAAACTGATCCTTTCATGCTTCACAGAATCACAGAGTCACAGAAACACAGGATGGGTGAGGCTGGGAGGGACCACAGTGGGTGACTTTTAGCAAAGCACTCATATTATAAAACCAAATTTGTTCGCAGTACTACATCCAGCTCTGGGGTGCCCAACACAAGAAAGACATGGACACATTGGAACAAATCCAGAGGAGGCTGCTTAGTTGATCAGAGGGCTGGAGCACCTCTCCTATGAAGACAGGTTGACAGAATTGGGGCTGTTCATCCTGGAAAAGGGAAGACTCTGGGGAGACCTTATTGGACCTTCCAGTACCTGAAGGGTGCTTCCAAGAAGGCTGGAGAGGGGCTTTTTATTAGGGCATGTAGTGATAAGAGGGACTGGCTTTAAACTGAAGGAGGGAATATTTAGATCAGGTGCTAGGAAAAAATTCTTTTCTGTGAGGGTAGTGAGGCACTACTACAACAGGCTGCCCAGAGAAGCTTCAGATGCCCCATCCCTGGAAATTTTCAAGGCCGGGTTTAATCAGGCTTTGTGCTACCTGCCCTAGTGGGAGGGCTTGGCCAATGATAGTGGAGCGTTGGAACTAACTGATCTTTTAGATCCCTTCCAACCCAAATCCTTCTATGACTCAGATTCTAACTACTTTAGGAAAGAGAAATATGTGTTAAAGACTTCTCTTACAGCAAGAGTCTCTATCTGCTATGGCCTCTTTACATTGAGTGTTAGATTCAAAGCCCCACAAACTGCGATTGGTGTATAAGGTTGCTGTATCCCTCTAAAGCACATTCATAAAACGTGGAACTGAGAGAGATTGCCTGTCAGATGCCTGTTCAGTAGGTCAGCACAAGTTCTTATGTAGGAGATAAGAGAGTTAAGGATGTGACAGAGCTCAGTGGACCAGCATGGGGAAATTCTGGGAGGAACTACGGTCCAAAGGACAACACAGTGAATCCTCCATACTTGGAGCTTCCTTGCTGTCAGGACTGATCTGAACTAAGAGAGATGGTTTAAAAACCATATGGCAATCTTTCAGCCTTTCTTACCTGTGGATTATGTGGTTATTTAGTGGTTAGAAAGGTGTAGGATTTCAGCTGTATGTTTTTAGCTCCAGAAAATGAGAATGTTTTACATCAAAGATCATAGTTCCAGGAACACTACAAGTTGCCACAACATTTGGGTTGTTCTAGGTTATCAACAGGGTTCATTTGCTTTTGCCAAACTGCTTTGAATATTTATACTTACCTGTCAATTCTGTCATTCAAAAAAGTATGGTGCTTGAACATTATTATCTTTTGAAATGTAAAAGCTTAAAAAAGCACAAGAAAATATATTTTAAATTATATATTATGATCTCTAAGTATATTTTTATATATTTTTTCATTAATTAATGTATTTTTTTCATTTTTTATTTCAGCACAGCTTGCCCTAAAAGCAAAATAATATTGTTAATATGAAAATAGAAGGCATTTCCTAGAATTAAAAAAAAAAAGTTTGAGAACGTGCAAACTTTCCTGTAAAACTTGAGCAGATTCACAGTATCATAATATCATGTGTCATAGCCATTGAAATACTCTTTGGAAACTTTACCCTAATTCTTAAGAAAAGTTATTTCAGTGACACAAGACATCAAGTGGTAGGGTTCAGTAGCTTCCTGAAATAATCACTTGGGCTTCTAGCCAGACAGGTGTGTGAATAATAAAATCCTTTTCTTCCACTTTCTTAGAATAAAAAAAAAAAAATGGCAGTTTTGTTCTGTCCATCTAAAACTTGGTTTTAAAGATGGGTGCATGTATGGTTTGACAAATTTTTGCTTTAAGAATATTTCCCTGTGTATCTAGTCTTACATCTATTATGAGCAGTGATTAAGAAAAGCTAAGTATATAAGATGAGGAATTGTCTAAAACCAATAAAATGGTAAAAGAAATTATCTTGCATGCTTTCTCTATTGAACTACAGTCACACTTAACTTTAGTACTAGCATTTGCTGTCATTCCAATTACAGAAACCTGGAAATAGAGAAGAAGTGTTTTGTTATATACTCAGAAGTAATTAAACTTTGGAGCAGGTTTCTATGACTTCTGAGTTATGTGCAGAAAGTGCCATGTAATGGAGCTGTAGTTGCTCCTGTTATTATACCAGACTGCATTGTGAAGAGAATCATATTAGAGAGAATAAGTAAGAATGAAAGTCACACTGAAAGAAATAATTTGCCTACTGGAAACTTGAATTGGTGTAATACTTTCTCTTTGACTTTTGAATTTCATACAGAAGTAATAAGAAATCTTCAGAGTTGCCTTCAACTGCTAACAGCCAGAACATCATGAGAAAAGTTTGGAAGTTCAATTTTTATCCTGTCTGGCAGCTTTCTGCTGGTATCCACTCTGTGTCCCTTCACTGTATTGGTGAATAGACCATGGACTTTGTGACTTTTAAAGTATTTTTGGCTTTTTAAAAATCTCATTTAACAAAGCTAGAAGTGAAACAGTCATCATCATAAAACCCTGTGTGATTTTATAGAAAATAAAATCCATCACAAATAATATTCCACTATTTTGTATATTTTCTACAATTAAAAAGACTGTTTGAGCTTCTTTTTGGCAGAGTGCTTTTCATAACTATGGTTTATTTCAAATCTAAAAATCATCAGGAATTAAAATTTTAAAACCAGTGTTTTTTCAAGATGTCACTTATATTCTTGAAATCAAAAATATATTCATTACAATATTATGTATTGTCAACCTATAAATCAAAATTTGATATATTAATATGCAATTAACTTAATAAAAGGTATTTAAATTAAAATAAAACTCATCTAAAATTGCTCAAACACTGCAGATTTAGTTGAAAAGCCTGCAAAAAGGCAATATTAGTAACTTTTTTGAAATTAGCTTTGTACAAAGATTCATATTTGAATTACTTTAAACAGGACAAACCACAGAGGGAGAGCAATATCCGGAAGAGTTACTGTTAGTTAATTAGACAAGCAACTCAGCTTGTAAGCTTCTGGAGCAAAATGGTAAATGTGATTTCTGTGTGTGAGCAAGAAAGGAGGAAGACAATTTCCTTTCTGTGTACACTATTGATTGCGATATTGGTTGTACTGTATTTCATTGTGTCCTGATGTGCAATGTAGCAGAACCCAGAAACCATAAAAGATGAAAGATATAATTCAAAAACCCTCAGAGAAATTGGTGATATTTTTTATAAAAAGGTGTGCAGAAAGATACTTTAGTAATTCAGTGTCTCAGTTTTTTTACTGAAGTATGACTGTGGGGATTATGGTGTATACAAAGGTAGCACACTTGTTTAATGAAAAGAAGCACAGGATGCAGAGTAGGTTTCTTTAGCTCAGCATGTTAGAACCAATGGCTGAAAGCTGTAACTAAAGGTCTAAATTGGTATAAAACCCCCAGAATTACTGTAGTATAAATGATGATAATTGGTACAAACTACCAATTGATGCAAAACACCTGATGAGACGTGGCTGCGTATCTACTGTCTGTTGCTGAGTCATAAGTTGTCTTACGTTCTTATTATCAAGAAATCTCTGCGTCTTAGATGCCTTCACTCCTAGGTCTTATAATTGGAAATATTAAATAAACTGAAATAATTTGTAATTATTTCTTTAAAAATATAATTATTTCTTATTGTAATACATTCTTAATTAAATGACGTGGTAAATCAGGTAATATGTGTATTGGCTGATTAATATATGAGGAAGTTATTTTCTACAGTGAATAAATTGGCTTCTCTGGAGAGCTGCTAGAATTTTATCTTTTATTCTGCTGTTAGAATTTTATTTTCTGCACAGGATAGGAATTGTTTGTTTAAGGTTGTAATATTAAGTAGTGCAAGACTAGAAAAATATATCATCCTTCAAAGGACCTTGGTTTTAAAGTTAAGAAAACAGTCTTATCCCTACAACCGCTGGATTGCAGCAGAAAAACAAATATATTAACCAGTAAAAAGAAACATGAATTTCCCTCCAAAATTCATATAAATATTTTACAATTACCTAATTTCTCAAGACCTAAATTGATTATAAAAAGTTTATATGTTTCTATCTGAATCTGTAACCTGCAGGACTGTTTAATCATATCCTGTCTGACTCTTGCTCTGCAGTACTGTAGATAAACAGTGCATCAGTGCCCCCTGCAGCCTTAAAACACTGGTATAACAGTTAAAAAAACCCCCAATGCTATTGATCTTTGTTGAAATAACTATTCAGAAAAAGAACAGCTTTAAATCCTGTTGTATCCATTCCTTTTTTATCCTTCCTTCTTTAAAAGTGAAATCACAGCTCTTGGGTAAAGAAAAAATTCTTCAGAAATGTAACCTAAAATTCAAGACAGACCTTGATATATTTGTGAGAATAAAAAGTCCTTTTTTTTACATTCAAATACACTGGCATATGTAAAGCAGAAACCAGAAGCATGAGAAATTCAGAATATATGTGTAAACTTTAAAATGAATAGTTACAAAAAAGAAAGGCATTCTGACTCTCAGAAGACCAGTTTCTGTAATGTATAGAATGTTCAGAGACTAGAGAAATGTTGCTTTGTCTGTGCTAAACTGTAGGTAGTCATGCATTTTCATGTATATTTTTGAAAATTTGCTCGAAATAACACATATAATATAAAGATAAGTTTGGGGTTTGTTTCCTCTCATTCAGCTCCTACACACATATTTCCAAAGTCATTGGCAAAATTCTAGACACAGTATTAATTATGAGTATACAGATTTCTTTTGAAACTCTGAAGTTTCGGTGAAGCAATGGTTGGCAATAGTAGAAATCCAAAGTAATTAATCTATGTGTGGGGAGAAGGAAGGTTTTCAGCTCATAAAATCACGAGCTCTTAAAAGTGCAAACAGTGCCAAAAGGAGGGCATGAACATAAATAAAATTAATTTTAAGAAAACACCTGCCTTTATGCAGTGCATGAATTTGTTGAGATATACATCCTTTGGACCAGTTTTCTGAAACAAGATTTCCCCATTTTCCGTCTCTATACCCATATTAAAATTAAGAGGTGGATAGGAGATGATGCTGCACTGGTAGAACTTATAATAGGTCCTACTTCACAAAAAAAAGTGACTTGACATTCCTTAACTGCCCAGAAATTCCTTATTTAAATTGCAGGATATAATGTGAAATTTTTACATCTGTAAGGATGAAGGCTGGGGCCCAAATTACATTAGTCAATTGAAAATGCATTAATTTCTTAGAGCTAACTGTCTAACATAGATCACTGATATTATAAAATTGAGTAAGTATTGTATGGAAATGATAGGAAAGGATTAAATCTCTTCTGGGCACTATAAACACAAGTGTGACATAAGTAACTGGCTTCCAGCATTTATCAATTATAAAATCCATTTTATAAACCAGAAGATATAAAGTGTTCTTGACTGAATTAAAGTATATGAAAGAAATTTGGCAGCATTCAGAGCTTTTAAGTGGTGAGATAGTTCTGGTTGCAAGCGAGATTAGTTTTTTTTTACAATAAATAACTTTTTCCCCTCAGAAAAAATTTCTAATATAAACAGAGTAAGGTAAATTCTCTGATTTGGGAATATGGCCAAGCAACCTTTAGCAGATTTTCATCAAATTTGATTAATTGACTAAAATTAATTTTTTTTTACATAAAACGGTATAATTGTACCTCCTAAGCCCCACTAAGCCCTTTGCAGATGGCAAAGCGCAATCTACTTGCCTTGGTGGGTTTTATTTTCATAATTTAAATCTATAGCAAGAATGGCTGAAAAACACACTTCAGTTTGAAGGTAACAATGAAAAGTATTCTCTGCCATTGAGAATAATCTCCCAGTTTTGACTCAGGTTTCTTTTTCACTCTTGTTTTGAGACCTTTTCTGTCGTTGGAAAGACCAATTAGTTTTGCAAAGTGGTGTTGCCTATTGCCAAGTCATAGCTGGGTACCCAAAAAACCATCAATGACAAAGCATTTGGGTTCATGTAGTGTTTAAGGTAATGAGAAGCTCTTTGGATCAATGAATTCAAAATATCCAAAACTTCCAGTGCTACCCTGGAACAGCATGACCGCCTGATAATTTCAATATAGCATAGTTTTATTTTATTGCATTTTCTACCTCACTATGATCTTGCCCTGTCACAGCCTTCAGGTTGATAAGAAGATGGGATAGTATGAATGATCCAGTTATAACACTTTTCTGTTAAATCCACATCAAGACAAGTCAACTCCTTAACTATTCCTTAATTATTCATAATCCTAATCAAAAGTGAATAGTTGAATGCAGAGCAGTGGCATGTTCTTTTGCTGCGCTTGATCTTAGTTCCTGTGCAGTCTTGAATATTGCTCACATGTTGAAATGAAAGACAAAAATCTGCTGACAAGGCATCTGGAGTTTCCTTATTTCTTGTTTGTGAACTGTTATTTTTTTTCCCCGGTTCTTCACACTAAAAATAAAACTCCATCTTGATAAGTTTTCCTGTTACTATGTCTCCATATTTTAAGATTTTCCTAAGTTACAGTCACATTCTGTTACACATGTTAAAGTAACAGCAGTCTCTTCATTGCAAACTTACGTTGCTTAAACTGTTAGAAACATTACTTTAGCTTGTAAAAAGGTGTATGATTTCTTTCTGTAAAGGTATATGATTTATGGGAAATGCTTTTAGGAAATGTTTTCAATACGTAAAAGTGGTTTGGGAGGTTTTTCAGCTGTATAATCAAAACAGAAATTATTTAAAGTATGACACAGTGAGTGTCATAGAAGTAGGAATTTGTCCTCACTCATCACAGTTGTTTTATTTAGAACCATCTCTAGTCTATGGAGAAAGGTGGTTACTTTTCTCAGAATGTGATGAGCTGGAGATGCGTCTCTCTGCACATAGATCATCTACAGGGAGAACCAAGGTGATCAGTCCAGGCAAGTTTCAAAGCTCTTAGGCAGATAATGTTTGACAAAGTGAATCCTGTCCTACAGTTTTATTTGTAGATGGAATTTCTTCCGATATTTAGGAGGGAAAAGGCTATTTGGGGTGGCATTTTGATGCCTTGGAGAATTAGGAATTGAAAAGAGATTGAACATGAGGTCAGAAGTATCAAATTTCTTAATTACTTTGTTATTGATGGTTCTTGTTGGTGCTATCAACATCATTTTTACAGTAGTTGTTCACTCTCAGGTAAAGTGAGAGTGTTCTTTACAAAAACACATTTAGGCCAAAATTCAAATAGCTTTACAATTGCATGAGAGATAAATATTACTTACTCTAGCATTTAACAGTCTTCCTTTAGGAAAATCCTACTAGTAATAACATACTATTGTTTAGTGTACCCTTACAGTCATTCCAAGAAGGAAAAGTCATCTACCAGCATTGCATCTTACATTGGGACACGTTAAAATATGATATTGCTGTAGGGAAAAAAATATATTAAATTGTAAACAATAGCAGCCAGCAGATAAAAGGACACACATATGAATATCCAAAATTGAATTTTTAATTCTTAAACAGGAACCTCCTACTTCAATCAATACCAGTGGTTGTACACTTTGACAATGTTTGGACCAAACAATAGTAGCACATCCTGAAGCCTGCAGTTAATAAAGTGACATGAGATAAAAGCACCATTTAGGAGGCTGATCTCACACTGTATTTCTGCACAGAGAGACTATTGGTGGTTGGAGGCTGTCTGGGGCACAGCAACCATGACACAGAGAGTTTTCAATTCCCAGTGAAGGAAGGAAGGGAGCTCAACTAAACCTCTACCTTAGACTTACAAAGGGCAGATTTTGGGTGCCTGTTCAGTACTCTGCTCCAGAAAGTCACGTAGAAAACAGTCTTTAATAACAAAGAGGTCCAGGAAGGATGGACTTACTTTAAGAAGGAAATCTTACATGTTGCAAGAGGAGGTTATCCCTATATGCCAAAAGATGAGCCAGTGGGGAAGAAGGCTGACCTGGCTGAGCAGGGAGTTTTCACAGAACCTCAGGACAAAAAGACAGTTTAAGACCTTTGGAAGAAGAGGCAGGCAACTCAGGAAAAGTAAAAGGATATCATTAGGTCATGTAGAGAGAAAATCAGAGAGGCAAAAGCTCTGCTAGAATTCAATCTGGCCACTGCTGTGAAAGATAATAAAAAGTGTTCTTATAAATACATTATCAGCAAAAGGAGGGCCAAGAAAAATCTCTATCCTTTACTGGATGTGGAGGGGAACACTGTCACCAAGAAAGAGGAGAAGACTGAGGTACTTAACTCCTTCTTTACTTCAGTCTTTAACAGAAAGACCAGTTATCCTCAGGGCAAACTGGCCACCTGAGCTGGTAGGAGCAGAATAGACCCCCTGTAATCCAGGAGGAAGTAATTAGTGCCCTGCTGAGACACTTAGACACTCTGAAGTCTGACGGGCCAGATGGGATTCATCCAAGGTCACTGAGACAGGTGGCAGAAGAGCTCACCAAGCCACACTTCATCATTTATCATCAGTTTTGGCTAAATGTCAAGGTCTTAGAAGACTGAAGGTTGGCCAGTGTGATGCCCATCTACAAGAACGGCTGGACAGAGAATCTGGGGAACTACAGGCCTGTCAGCCTGGCCTCAGTGCCAGGGAAGGTTATGGAACAGATTATTTTTAGTGCCACCATGCAGCATGTACAAGACAAGGGTATCAGGCCTAACCATATGGGCTTAGGAAAGGAAGGTCATTCTTGACCAAGCTTTTATAGACCAGGTGACCCACCTGGTGGATAAGGGAGAGGCTGTGGATATTGTCTACCTGGACTTCAGTAAAGCCTTTGAAACTGTCTCCCACAGCATTCTCCTGGAGATGCTGGAAGCCCACAGCTTGGACAGGTGCACTCTTCACTGGGTTAAGAACTGGCTGGATGGCCGGGCCCAGAGAGTGGAGCTGAATGGTGCTGCATTCATGTGACAGCTGGTCACCAGTGGGGTTCCAGTCCTGCTTAATATTCTTTTGACGAACTGGATTAGGAAATTGAGTGCACGCTCAGTCAGTTTGCAGATTACACCAATTTGAGTGGAAGTGTTGATCTGCTGGAAGGTAGCAAGACTCTGCAGAGGGATGTGGACAGGCTGGATCAATGGGCTGAGGCCAGCTGTGAGGTTCAACAAGGTCAAGTGCTGGATTCTGTGCTTGGGTCACAACAACCCCATGCAGCACTACAGGCTGGGGGCAGAGTAGCTGGAAAGCTGCCCAGCAGAAAAGAACCTGGGAGTGTTGGTCAGCAGCCAGCTGAACATGATCCAGTGTGTGCCCCGGTGGCCAAGAAGGCCAGTGTACCAGTTGGCCAAGAAGGCTGGCCTGTACCAGCAACAGTGTGGCCAGCAGGACCAGGGCAGTGATTGTCCCTCTGTGCTTGGCACTGATGAGGCCACACCTCAAGTTCTGGGCTCCTCAGTACAAGAAAGACATTGAGGGGATGGAACGTGTCCAGAGAAGGGCAATGAAGCTGGGACAGGGTCTAGAGAGTAAATCACAGGAAGAGCAGCTAAAGGACCTGAGGCTGTCTAGCCTGGAGAAAAGAAGGCTTAGGAGAGACCTTATCACTCTCTACACCTTGTTATTAGCCAGGTGGGGGTTAGCCTTTTCTCCCAGGTAACAAGTGACAGGACCAGAGGAAACGGTCTCAAGCTGCACGAGGGGAGGTTCAGGTTGGACTTAAGGAAGAATTTCTTCTTCACTGAGAGTGGTCAGGCATTGGAACGAACTGCCTAGGGAAGTGGTGGACTCCCCATCTCTGGAAGTGTTTGAGAAATGACTGGATGTGTCACTTACTGCTATTGTTTAGTTGACGTGGTATTTGGTCAAAAGTTGGAGTCAATGATCTTGGGGGTTTTTTCCAACTATAATTATTCTGTGATTCCGTGATTCTATTTTTACTGGGAAAGATGGGTGCTGGGTGTTCTGGAGGGAAAAGTGAGTGCTGAAACATAAGAGTCCCTGAAAAGAAGATATAGTCTTGGAGGGCCAGGAAAGAAGAAGGTAAACATCCTGGCTGAAAGAAAGATCCTAGAGGTGGGGGAGGGTACTGAAGATAAGAGAGGTGCATGGAGATGAATACCAGGGGATGCACAGGGACTGTGGGCGGTAAGAGTCAAAACCAATTACTACGAACAGCAGCTCAGTGTAAATCAACATGACTTTCCACTCGAGTTTCCCAGACCAGCAGCAACCTCCCTGCTAGAAGTGAAAGTGGAAGCCCAGTGAACATAACAGGGCATGGAAGGGCTGAGGGCATGTGGGAGTGCATGAGATAAACAGCTCTAATCTCATCAGTTCTTAAGTAAACCCCAAGACCCAGTTTAACTATGGTCTGTTGTTTAGTCTCTCATCTGTGTCATGCACTTTATTGATTATAAAACAATTTTTCCTCCCCAAAAAAATACACATACAGCCTCTTATTTTAGTTCCTTATTTTTTACCTTGTAAAATTCTATTTGGGAGTTTCAAGTACTGTATTTTTACATTCTCCCAGTTAATATTATGGGGATTTTTTGACCTGTCATATCTACAATGCTCTTTCTTATGCACTCAGTGAGAATGCAATAATATTTTAATTAAATGCCAAATTACTGATGAATAAATGATGTTTTTGTTTATGCATGTCAGCCATTCTCCAGCATTAAGATATAATTAGAAATTAAGTCTGGAAGAAGGACTGGATGATACATAACAGTACTCTGCATTTTTAACTCTTTCTCTACTAGTAATTTCTACATATCTGTCTCATCTTGCTTTCAGGACAGCTTTTATGGTAATTTCTATAGTGAGTGATACAGCATGCTTTTTTTTTTTGTTCCTATTTCTCTCCAGTAACAGAGTCTTTGAATAGCAAAAAGCTTTCTATCCAGGAATCCTAATTAATATTTAAAAAATGTCATGGTTTAACACCAGCTGGCAACTAACCCCCACTCAGCCACTTGCTCAGTCCTCCCTGGTGGGATGGGGGAGAGAATCAGAAGGCGTAAGTAAGAAAATTTGTGGGTAGAGAGAAAGACAGTTTAATAGCTAAAGGTGAAGCCATGGACAAGAAAAGCAAACAAGGAATTCACCACTTCCCATAGGCAAGTGGATGCTCAACCATCTCCAGGAAAGCACTGCTCCATCACTTGCAACATTGACTTGGGAAGATAAAGGCCATCACTCCAAATGTTCCCTCTTCCTTCTTCTTCCCCCAGCTTTATATGCAGAGCATGACACAATGGGGTGTCTCTTTGGGCAGCTGGGATCAGGCTGTGTGCCCTTCCAACTCCTTGCACACTCCCAGCCCGCTCACTGGCGGGGTGGGGTGAGGAGCAGAGAAGGCCTTGACTGTGTGCAAATACTGTGTGGCAGTAACTAAAACATCTCTGTATTACCAGCGCTGCTCTCAGTGCAATTCCAAAACACAGACCCACAGTTGCTACTGTAAGTCTATCCCAGTCAAAACTATAAAAGTAGATCTCCCCTACTTCTATTAAGCAGGTAAGAACGATTTTCAGCACACGGGGACTAATCCTAAAAGAAATAAGGCAGTCCATCTGTAAAAATTATTTAAAGGCCTAAACTATTCTTATGTGAGACATCTAAAAGCAAAGTATGTACTCTCAAAACTGCACTTAATCTGTAATGTAATTACAGGGCACATTGAATTTCCAGCCTGCCATTCATTTCCGGAAGTATGTTGATTCCCTTAAGAGCCCTTCTCACACTTGTCAGGATCTGAGAATGCCTCTATTTTATAAGTGTATCTCAAAGAGAACAATATCTCCTAAATATTTCCAGAAGAATTTGAGATGAGACTGTAAAGGACAAGTCCAATGTTGGTACATCCCTTCTTTCTGTTTTTATTCTTAAGATCAGTGGTA
This sequence comes from Platysteira castanea, assembly GCA_013397175.1. NCBI lineage: Eukaryota > Metazoa > Chordata > Aves > Passeriformes > Platysteira > Platysteira castanea. Next base: position 316,424 of record VYXC01009180.1, on the reverse strand, counting down.
AGAGCACTCTTCTGGTTTATCAGATTCTTGACTTCAGTTCTGTCCTTAGCTTGGTGAACTTAGAAACATGCCAGTCTGCTTCCAGAAGTGCTGTAAGAGCTCCCCAAAACCAGTCCCTTTGTCTGTTCTGTCCTACATGGAATAAGCATTGACTGGGTTGAATGGAGAAAGGAAAAGTGTTCACATATGGTTCCCCATCCTTTGGGCTAAAATGTTTACCTGAGCACATATTTGTATTTTTCCACTGTATCAACTGGTTTTTAAATATATCTCTTGAAGCATTTCAGGGTTTTTTTCTTGTCAAAGCAGGGCACTACCCACCTGGAGAATATTCACTGTGGGCAAAGACCAAAGTTTGGCTACTATAGCCCCAAAAATTATGATGCGAAAGTCTTGCCTGAATGAATTATTGCTTAGGAAATGAATTGCATATTCAGGATCTAGAAGTGCTTCTCTTTTATCCCTCACAGACACACTGTGGAATAATATTGTATAGGTACATCATTCATTTTGGGTTCTAAATTGTAGATGCCATCAATGAGATGGAAAAATTTCTTTACTCCTTGAACTTTGGTAAGCAGTATTGACTCCATTCTGGAATTGTGATTTTTGAGATCGCTTTCATAGCATATCTGTTACAGGAATTCAATTTATCCAGTACAACTTCCTAAGCCATTTAGGACTGGAACAAAATGATAATATTCTAATTTTGCAGAGCCTTTTCAGAAGGACAAGTACAGTGTCATGATAAAAAACAAAATAACATTCTTCATCTGATGAAAGAATCTTCAAGCAGAGAATGAAAGTATTTATTTCCTTTCAAAACCACTAGTTTCAAGAAACAAAATTAGTTGCGGAAATCAACAAAAAGATGCAGTACTTAGGCCTTTCAAGTGCTCTTTTTCTAAACAGCAGCTAAGATGAAACTGGTAAGAGGTTTTCCAACTGTGATTATTGACTAAATGTAAAAGAGAAACCTGAAGTTCAGACAGATTTGAGATTTGTTTAAACTTCAGAAAGTGTAAGATTTGCACATCGGTCCACTCAGTGCTCAGTAGATTGACCTCTTTCCTTTTTTTTGAGTTTAATGTTTGGATCATTGGTACATGTAATGTTTTACGCCTAAGTAAAGATCAGTGTGAACAACTCAAAGATTTAATGCTCCCTTATTTCTTCAGGCAAACCAAGTAAAAAGATGACTGGATTTGGTACAGAAATTCAGTTCTTCAGTTTTAGCAAAACCATTGTTTTAACAATTGTCTTAAACTTAGGGGCTAAGAATGTTTTTCAGTATCATCTAAGGAACACTCACTTTAATGTCTAGTTTAGAAGGGTTTTTGCTATTAAACTTTCAACATAAAGTATTGTTGCTGCAATAACTTACTTATCCATTGCAAAGTTCATGGAATCTATATACTTTAGAGGAAACAACAGAAATATGTCTTAGTACATGTATTTCCCTTTCCTCTTTCCACTTTAATCTGTCTGTAACTGACATTTCTTCCCATATCTAGCACTGCTATTCATCCTGGAGTTTAAATTTTTTTCCTTGTATTTGTAAACAGAGCTTTCATTAACTTCATTCTATCTGTTAATTTCATTCTCACATCCTTTGCTGCATTGCATATTGAAATATTATTTGCATTGCTAAGAGTTTGCACCATTAAATGAGATTTTGTGTGTGCAAAATAATGATGTTATTCCAGTTGCAATTTTTTTAATGGAAAGCTGCAGCTACAATATCACTGAATTCTGCTACCAAATGTTGTGGCTCATAGGAGGGGGAAGCTGGGCTCACAGTCTGGAACACACATTGAAAATTTAATTTTTTAAGAGCTAGGCCTGAGCATATATCATATCTGTTTGGAAAACTGACCCCCAACTCTTCCAAATAAAACAAAAATTGTTATGAGCGAGGAAATCAGATTCACATATAACCTGCAGAATATAAATAACCCATATCTGGTAAGCTCTTGAATTGTTTTCAGAGTTACTGTGTTGAGTGATGTAAATGGTATCTCCAGGAGGGTAAGTGCACACATACACTGCTCTGTGGATTTACTGAAATCAGTGAGATGCCATTTAAAGTACTCTCCTTGATCTGGTTATGAACAGTGAAATAAACAGCCTATTTATTAACTCTTGACAAATTGCATGCAAGGTACTAGGTAGGTATTCCTGTTTAAACCATTTCCATGAAGTGCATCTTTTTTCAGTTTTGTAAGCTTTGAAATTATATTATACCATGCATGCTAATGCTCTTGAAAAATCTTTCTTTTGGATCCAAATTCTAAAACATTCACTTAAAATAATATTCTGTCACAACCTAAGAAAAATGGCAGATGCACACTTTCCCACTGAAGAAAACTGCAAATAAAAGCAGTTGCTTCCCAGCACAAACTACTTTATTGACAAGATAGAAATACAAACTTACTTATCCCACTCATATCAGATAAGGCTAAATCCATTACTCCAGTAATAAAATGTTAAGTGCGTAAGTACCAGAAGATATAGGCAGTGGAGATGTTATCATATCACTGAGACTCCCGTGCCATTGCCTGTCTCATCAACCTGCTTCGTGGGAAATGTCAGAGTGCTTCTGTAGACACATCTGCCATCAGCCTGATAATGAATTACTTGGGGGACAACTCTGCTCTCTTTGCAGGTCTCAGTTTGAAGTCCATTATACAGATAGATCACTCGGGGTGGGGGGGGGAAGCTTTCTTATATTTAGGTGGAATTTCTTGCCTTTCAGTTTGTGTCCATTGCCATATGTCCCGGCCACCAGCAAGAAGCATCTGCTTCCATCCTTTCTCCTTCCCTCCCCCTCAGGTATTTACACAAATTGACCAGATTCTCCAGAGCCTTCCCTTCTTCAGGCTGTACAATTCTCACGGCCCAGGTCACTGCCCCAGTGCAGGGACTAAACTGGCAGCACACAGGTAAGCCCCTCTGAAGGTGGAGCCCCTCACTGCCAGCTCAGTGCAGAGCTGGGCATCCCAGAGGTTTTGTTAGCTGTTTAAACTGCAGTGCTCCTAACTCCACACACTAATAGTTTCAGGCTCTTGTTGAATAGAGGAGAGTGTATGGCAGAGGGAGGCACAGTTGTTTGGGTATGTGTGCTTTGGTTTAACAACATAACATCGAACATGACCCCTAAGTGCTATATTCCTGCCATTCAGTTCGTCATACATCTCCCTGAGTGGCAAACAATGTAATATAAAGTAAACAAGACTTCAAGTTGCACTAACGTCTACGTTTAGACAAGTATTTCAAGCTTACGCGCACTCAGCTATGAAACACAAGCTTGCAGGCCTTTAAAACTCAGCTTTTTGAGCTCATTTTAAGATTAAAAACAATGTGTTGATGCTTGCAGCAAGTTAGATGATCTTTGTGTGCATTATTGACCTGAGAGGCAGTGACAGGCTGGGAAATTGAAAAGAAAAAAACCCCAAATATAAAATTGTGGCCTTGTTGTGCAGTAGCAGTGAATCAAGTTTTGCTTGATATGGTTTTGTTACACTTTGTCAAAACTTTTAACACCTCAATTACTATTTTCCTTTAAATGCTTCCCAGTTCTTTATTCAAATAATGTTTTAGTTAAAATTCACTGAGCCGAGGTCATTGCTTATTCACAGCAGCAGCTTGAATGCTTGCGAGCGCAGCTGCAGATGTTTGCCCCACTAACCAGCCCCAGCAAACGCTTCTCTGCTTTTGTGGTAAGGCAGGGAGCTGCGGGGTGCCTGGAAGCAGTGCTGGCATCAACACAGTCAGGCACCATCTAGAAGCAAAACATCCAGAACAACACTGCAAAGGCTGACATCCTGTGAAAAATTAGCAAATGAACCGGGGAGAAATCAGCCTACCAAAGAGCTTTCCTTTCTTTCTTCTCTGCAGATTAGAATGTCAACCAAAAAATGAAGCAAGGCTGCATTACTTGCGCTCATAAAATTTCATTTAAAGCACACTGCTGTGATTCTATTTTAGAGAAAAACAGTAGCTTCCCATCAGAAAGGGGATGTGAAACTTCCACAGCTGGAAATCAGTGCTTTCAGTGGAGACAAGAATGCACCTGCCAGTCAGACAGCTCTCCCTCTTGTTCAGCATTTTACCCCTGACAGTAGCTGTGACCAGGTTCAGAGCAGTACATTTTGCAGCGGTCAGATACGATTATCTGTCATTAGAAAAATGGTCTCTTTAATAGCTAGTAGTAAGAGCTTAGTTTATACTGTGTTTATTCCCCAGGTTTTATGTCGTTTCTGTTGACTTTTTTTTCAGGAGTAACAGAAAAATCAACAAATATCAGTAATTGCTTCCAATAAATTTCTTCTGTAAATGTCTAAATCTTTCTGTAATCCTACTATCTACTATTATTTCAGAGTTTCTACAACATTTAGGTTATACTGGGGGACAAAATCAAGATTTTTGGTTTAGTTAGTTTTAATCAAATGTTGTAATCCCAGCAGGTGACTAAGCATTTTTAATTTGCTGTGCTAGCCTGGTAGATGATAACACACGTTAGTGTACCCTTAATGCTGCTCTGAATGGAATAGCCTACATGAAGTTCATCTTAGTTATTTCCCTTAGGAGAAAACTATTGTTATAAATCCAGCAATTACATTGTTTTCATTGTATTTATATAAATGGAAATGTTGTTATTCTATTCATCTAAACGGAAATAAACAGTCACTTATTTTCTGAAAGTTTCAAGTCTTTTATCAGCAAGTTCTCAGCCTCAAAAATATGTTAAGGATTTGTTTTCAGCCATCTTGATGACTGCCCTTTTTTGGATGCTTTTCTCTCATGTAGATAGCTTTTAACTGCCTTGAAATCCTCATTGCTAAGCACCACAGTGTGTGTGTTTTGGCTATTTTGTGTTTTGGATGCAGTCTACATCCCTGCTTAAGTATCCCATTCTAATGTTTTCCTTACTATTATGGCTTTGCACATATCCTCTTTACTGTCACATAAGCCCTGTGTCTCTTTTGTTCATTCCCAGGCTCCAATCCTTTCTCAGTAAATGTGCCTTTCTTTGAGTCCCCTTAGATATCTACTTTGCCCTTAATTATTTGTCTCCTTCTTCTGTCCACCTCCTTTTTCTTCCTAACTGCGTCTGGGCATGTATCCTTTCTTTGCTGTATTGATAATTTAGAGAACTGAGTTTTTAAGAGTGACATTAACAGACAACTTACTCACTTGGGATGTGTTATGTTGGGTGGGTTTTTTTTTTTCATAATATTATGAAGTTTGTTAGTACTTTCTAAAATATGGATTCAAAAAAGTAAATCATTAAAATCAGTTTTCAGGTAAATGGGATATGTAAAAATTTGGAAGCTAGACTTAAGAAGAAGCTAGACAGATGCATGGAGTGGCAAATGCAATGTCACACTGAATGCATCCCCATCTATCTTGTTTCTGCAGTTGCAATCTACTGGTGCATCATCACTTTTAAATGCTTCTTTTTAAGATATACTCCCAACTCTCAAATCTGGTGAAGCAGAAGTAGCTGATACAAGAGGGTATCAGCTGACAAAGGTGATAAAGGTCACAAAGGTGACAAAGAGAAAGGGAAGGGCACAGCAGGGGCCAATTGAGGAGCTTTTTAAAATTTTTATTTTTGTAAAGCAGCTTTATGCCACCATTTTCACCAAAATACGTATGAATTTGACTGCTGGAATTTAACACATTGACAAAAAATACTGTCTTTTGCTAACTGTGGTGCCTATAAACCATTTATTGAGCACGGAATTTCTATGCTCTGTTTTGCCCAGAATGTTACTGACATTTCAGTTAAACCTCATCTCCCTTTTATAGAATCATAAGTTTGGGTTGGAAGGGATCTTAAAGATTATCTAATTCCAATCTCACTGCCATGGGCTGGGACACCTTTCACTTGACTGAGTTGCTCAGAGGCCCATCCAACTCGGCCTTGAACACCTCCAGGAATGGGGCATCCACAGCTTCTCTGGGCAACCCGTTCCAGTGCCTCACCACCCTCACAGTGAAGAATTTTTCCCTAATATCTAAACTAAACCTACCTTCCCTCAGCTTAAAGCTATCCCTCCTTGTCCTGCCTCTGCATGCTCTCACAGGAAGTCCCTCTGCAGCTTTCCAGTAGGCCCCTTCAGGTACTGGAAGGCTATTATTAGGTCTCTCCAAACCCTTTTCTTCTCCAGGCCAAACAGTCCCAACTCTCTCAACCTATATTTGGAGGAGAGGTACTCCAGCTCTCTGATTTTTTTTTTTTTTTTTGGCACAACATTAAAACAAGAGAAATATTCACAAAGATTTAAATTACCAAGGAGGTAAAAATACTAAGATATTTTATTAGGTTATAGTTTCCAAATTAGAATTCAGAATTAGAAATTGCTGCCTGGGAAAAAATAGAATCTCTTGAACTTCAGAAAATGAAAGAAGAATGTCTATCTCTTATGTAAAATTCAGTGAGAACTTATTTTTTAATTGATAAAGCTTATTAAATAGTCATGAATCTTCTTGGGACTCTTGATTCCTTTTCCTTTGCCCTCACCGTAGTAACTTGTGTGATGCACATAAGTTGTTGTGCTTGGTAAATTGGAAGCTTTACATTTGCACAGTTTTAGTGAGTCACAAGTTTGACTCTCTGGTAGAAACAAAGCACAGTAATAAACAGAGTTGACAAACAGGTGGTATTAAACCAAAAAAGTCTCTCTTTTTCTTCACCTTTCCCCCTTCTGCCCAACACTTCTGTGAATTAAAAGATACTGTGTTTCTGTACTACAGCTTTTTACTTTCTGCTGTGCATGCTTGATCTACTTGTATAGAAGACTTCTCTTCTAGAACTGTCTTACAAGTTTTGGTAACTTCAAGCAATAAGGTATTTAATAAATGAAGCCAGTGTTTATTTATCAACCGTTGTTGACATCCACCAAAAATGAATTATGAGAGCGCATGCAAACTGCGCTACTTGCATGAAGGCCATTTCTTGCTCCCTCACAGGAAAAAATACCTTCACTGTGTTTTTGCTAGTTTTCTGAATGAGGACTTGATTTGGGAATTCTTTACGTACACACATTTTCTTAAATATAGTCTGAATTTCTATCAAAAAAAAAAATACTAGTTGAAGCTTTAGTGAAGTAACAAAATTAGATCTCATGGTTTTTTTTGTTTTGATATGTTGTTTCTCTCCTTTCAGAATCTCTGTACCCACACATCTGTCAACCCCACTCCCTGTGGTTTCTTCTGATGTGCCTCCCTTGCCTGATCCTGGTGTGCCCTCTCAGATTTCCCCTGAATTACCATCTGTATGCCAGGAAGGACTGTGCCATAACGGAGGGACCTGTCACCCTCTCTCTCTGCCTACTGGGGCCACCTCGTTCCAGTGTGACTGCCCACTACATTTCACTGGTCGATTCTGTGAGAAAGGTAATTGTGATTTAATTTTTTCTCCATTAGTTAAGAAATGCAAGTCTTATCCTGCTTTGGAGGTGAAAAAGGGGAAGAGGCATTGGTTGTCATATTTCTCTGCTTTTCATCCCAGTTACTCTTGGTAACTGAGGAGCAAATTCATTGAGGCAATTTGAATAATACTTATTTGCAGTATAAGTTAGGTGATATCAGTCAGGCACACTCCTAAGAGTTGCAGATTTGAGTTGATTAAAAAAACCATTTCATTATTTGTGCAAAATTGTTGTACGCAGTTTTAATGTATGTTTTTCAGTGTGTTATTTCTGGGACAGAAGAAAGTTAACTTATGAAAATAAGGAGAGGATTTCCTCAAAAGATTGTGTTTTACATTTCTACAGACTAGTTTCTTTTCATAACTGTGTCTGATACTTTGTTGAAAAAGGCTTTTTTTAAAATTCTGTAACTCATTTATGCTTCTACTACTGTTGCTCATAAAGCACAGATCAATCAATTTAACATATTTTAATTAGAATTTCAATAAAAAAATAATTCTTTTAGTAATTTTGGTTTCTTTTTAAAATGAAGCAAGGCTATAAGACAAACTGATAAATATTTCTCTTTTGTAATTAGAATTGCTTTTCATTATGGCTTTTCAGAAAATTCTCTTTTAGAATAAATTTCAAAGCTGGCTTCAAAAACTGTTTTAACTTTTAAGGTACCATGGGTTATGAATTGCAGTAGATAATTCTCATAGCACTAAAGGAAAAGAACAAAATAATTTTCTAGATTATGGTTATATAACCAAATTATCCTCCTAATGAACTTCCCATGGTATGAAGTAAAAGGAAATAGAGTTAAAAATGCCCTTGCCAGAATGCCAGTGTATCTGAGCTAGCATCACCTTGTATTACTGTTTAAAAATAGGTCACTGAACTCACTATATGTGAAAGCAATCACTGACTCTCAGCTCAAAAAAAAAAAAAATTGTCACGAGTTGCTTACACATCAGAGTATATTTTACCATGTGACCTTTCTCAAGTTTATAATAAATTGTATATTTGCAAATTTTCAGTGTTAAAATTGAATCCCATGAGTACTTTCTACATATTTGGTATCTGGGCATACACTTTGCAGTTGCTTACGATACACTGCAGCTGTGGAAACTGCAGCATAAATTAACAAAACTAAAAAAGAGTGTTTCCATAAAACATAGAAGATTTAGTTAGTGTTTCAATGAAGTATTTTCAACATTTCAATAAAGTTTTTTTTTTATTACTTATTTAGATACATTTTATGTGCCAGAATTTCCTTCTGTGTTTCAAAGAATGCAGTTGGCATACTTTTAATCAGCATCATCTGTGGTATTTTGGATGCGAGCAGGTTTTGGCTTTTTCCAAGGGTTATGCTAGGAGTAAGCAATTTTCAATTTAAGCAGGAGTTTGACAGACATCCTGTGGTAATAGGCCATATCAGCATGTGAGCACAACCACTCTGTGAGACTCCACTGGTTCCTTCCACCAGTGTCTGATTGCTGCTCTCTTCTGACCTTCCAGCTATCTGTCCATCTCTAGGGGTCTTCTGTGGTTTGGTGTTTTTAATGATAACTGACACAATCTGTGTTTGAATGATATTATCTGGGATGAGTACATCCATGTGCCACAGATTTTAGGGGAAGTACTTTCCGGTTCATTGACTGAAAAAGCTATTTTTATGTTATTCATTCAAAAATACAACATTCTAAACCATTTTCTCCTTTGAAGCTTAACCAGTGCAGGCCAGCAGAGTTCATACAGTGGAATGAGTTGACCTCCAGCTACACTTTCAAGGAAATTTGTCTTTCAAGGAAAATTATCTTAGTTGTGTAAAAGAAGGGGACCCCTTCTCTCTCTCTCTCTTTCTGTGATTTTGTTTCAAAAATCGTGTGTGAAAATATGACTGAATTATGACTACCCAAAGAGCAAATTAAACACAGGGGACTCTTGCCCTTAGTTGCAGTTGTAACCAAATCTCTGATGGTTAGGACTGAAGCTCCCTACATGAGATACACCAGCAACCATTCCATTCAATAAACAGAATAGAAGCTTTAAAGAAACCCTGAAACAAGTAGCTCCTTTGGAGTACATATCCTCAGCTGTATAATCATATCATCCCTCTAATGGTCAAACACCCAGTTTCCATGAGATATCTATTTTTTTTCCTAAAAGTGGAAGAGATGCCTTTTGCTTTCCAGCAGCTTACATGATGTTGAGATATTAACAGCAATTAATATTTCCGCATAGGATGTCTAATAGTCCTAGCATTGGAAGAATAACATTTCTTTTCTTTTTCTTTTTGTGTGAAGATGAATTAAGTTCTCTTTTCACAGAGCTCTGCTTTCACCCTCTAAAACCCTATATAGGGTTCAATACAGGGAACAGCCTTCTCCTTTTTGCTAGTGCTCCTGGGTCAGCCAGGGCTGCAGTATCTGACATGCTCATCAGCTGGAAGCTCACTGGGCCAGCTACATCCCAGAGCTCATGCTGTCACATTTCATCTTTATATAGATCAGAATATGACTTGATGTATCCTGTATTTAGTAGCTGAAGAGTAACTGCGGCATAGAGTGATTTTATTTAATCCAAAATTTTCAATGAGATTGATAATTTAGTCTAATGAAACCAGAAATTGCTCAACTGAACTATCATTATAAACCTTTGATATTCAAAGACCAGTTCTTCAAGAAATCTAGAGAGAGTTTATAATTAGGGGAGATAAGAGCATCTGCAATAATTTTATAATTATTTACTATAGGCCTTCCAATGGAGAAAGTAAATTATCATATATGCAGTACAGAAATTGTATTCCAGTCAAGGAAGTTTTCTCTTGACTCCTTAAAGATAGCTGTGATCTGTTTTAGACGTGCTATTATGTATACCTCTACCTTTCAGCAATATATTTTCATTAATCATCTTTGTGATTAGCTTTATACCTACCATTAACTAAATTTCAGCAAGAAACTAATCATACACTTACCTGGCATGTTAACAGTCCACCTGGGGTACACAGGGTCTTACATACAAACCATCTGTGGATATCTTGGCTTCGCTAGAATGGGTGTATTTGCTAATTTAATAGCTATGGTAAGATACACTTAGTTTATTAGTAATAATAATTTAATAGTAACAACTATTTTTGTTACAGTGTGTAAGAACACCTAGAGTGAAAGCAATTGATGTTATTATCAGTTACGTGTTTTAACTTGATGAGTGTTATTAAATGCAATTTCATGGTTTTATTCAATTGTTCCTAGTAAACTCCAGCAGTTTTTTTGTCCTTACAAGAAATATGTACAAGTCATAACTGTCCTTATGGCTATATTAGACCAAGCCAGTTTATCTAAATACACAGTGTACTTACTTTAAACCTCTGAAATATCTCAAAATAACAGTACTGGAAAGTGGAAGTCTATCTCCATTTTTCTAAGGAAACAGAAATGTATGCATTCAAATCAATGTGTTAGCGAAATTCAAACTGAAGGTACCAACGCTGGTTATACACCAAAGTGCCGAAGTGAGGATTTAGTATAAAGCATGGAAGGGCAACCATTTGAGGCCTCAGTTCCCTTTAATACTGCTTTCAGTACTTCCCTTTTTCTATTTTTTTAAACTACAAATTACCAAAGTTAATTGGAAATTAGAGGTTAGTACAAAATGTATTTTAGAAACTGTATTAAAATGCAGCATAGAAAATCTGTTTGTCACGTAAAATTAATCTTCATTACTTAGTGGTGAGTGCTACATGACTGCTTTCATACAATAGAAAGGGAGGATTTTATAGACAGGGAATACTGTGAAGAGAGTGTACTCTGCACTACCCATATTTCTTTTGCCTTTCTGTATAAATAAGCTTTTTGACTTTAACATGAAATATAACATTCTTTCTTTGTTATCTAAGCTGTGTTGTCTGCTTCATGGTGAAATTGCTACAGGAGTGGAAAAAACCACAATGGTTCTGTTTTAGCATGAAAGCAGATGGTGGCGTATTGCTGGAAAGTTCATAGCGGTAGGTTTGGAATATCAGTGTCTTGCATGTGCAAAGATGGTATGCCCTTGACTGTTAATTATAAGATTAACATTTTTAAAGTCTCCAAAATTTTTAGTATTCCATAAAAGTTTTATAAATTGTTCAATAAAAAGAGTATTTAAATGTCATGTGTTAAAACCAGGAAATCTGTTTAATTTGATATGTTGCCTGTGTATATTCTGTACATCACTTAAAGGTCAACTCCATTGACAAAGCTGCAAAAATAGCAGTAAAATGGAAAGCTGTTGCAGGCATTTAGTTTGGAACAGTCACACTAAAGACTATGTTACATTTGTTCCCCATGAACAAATGATTTGAATTCCTGGTTTGTTGAGCAGTACTTGATAATATCACCCTGAACATTAGAAGTTTCTTTTATAGATGCTTTTCTAGACATTGTTCCTAACTTAAAATTTCTAACTTGAGTCATTGACTACCATCAGTCATCTCAGACAAGTCTGGGGAGTTTTGTCTTTATGTATTTGGCTGTGAAAAGAAATGTAGTTGGTCCAATTTCTGTTATTTCAGCCATATTGAGAACGATCTCATGTCTCCAGTAGAACTATTTATCTCCTTAATAACATTTATACTGTGTATGTATGATTTAAAACAAGTCTGTGACATTTCTCATCAAAAAGAAAAGTGAGCCAGTGAAAATGATATGAAGAGGTTGAGGAAGGACAATTGCACTTTCATGACCACATTCAAGTTTCAGGCTGAGGTATCCAGAAAGAAAAAATGGGATGTGGTTACCCCAAAGCCTCTGTTTTTCCAGGGTTCAAGGGTTCTTTCACTCTTTTTGTCCTGCTTCAAAATGATTCATACCCTGTGGAAATCTGTGAACAGGAAAAAAATAATGTGTTTAGAGACAGCTATAAATTACTTCAGTCATTAATTTGATATCATTAACCTCAGCTTATGTCTAAACTTGTGAGATACCTATTGATGTCCCACAGATTGTATTTGTGTATGTAAAACTTGCAAATGAACTCTCTACTTTTTGGGCTAGATTTGAAAAAAAAGTAGTAAGTTTTCCCTTCAGACTTGAAAACGGGGTTGAATATTAAGAACACAGTTGGCTATTTAAGAGCAATCAAGGATTTAGCCAGATGTTAATTAACTTTGCATGCTGGATTTGATACACTAGTTGAGATTATAGCAATTTTCATAGGAAATAGCTAGCCATTCCTACAGTTTATCCCATTCAGTAAAATTCAACAGAAATATTATTTGGGTGAGCAATGAAAAAGGGAATTATATAAATTAATTTTCTTCTCTCCACTTTCACTTGTGGATGCAATTTTGCACTTTGATGTCAGACAAGGCAAACCTTGTGAAATGGAACTTGTTAACAGTTCATAATACCCTGTATCTATGAGTAATCATATTAGCTGCACAGTTACCTGGACTTAGCATATGGTTCTTGCTTTCTTTCTCCTTAGTTCACAACATTATGGAGACTTTTTCAAGAGGTCTAAAATATCTCCAACCCAATGGAGTCTTGTTCTAGCAGTTTTATTTTAATATGGGTTAATTCTCTGAAGTGTTTTTGAAATCAAAGGAAAACAAGATTCTGAGGGAAACGAAGCTGAGTTCACAAGGAAGAGGTGAAGCAATTTTAGACTAATCCTTCTTCTTCTCTTCTGAACAGTTTTGTAGAATTTTGCCACTTCAAAAACAAGTGTCAGTATGAGCTTTCATACAACTTAATATTTCATTTTCACCTAATTTAGATATTTAGATATCCCAGAGTCAGTGAAGCATGTAAGCTTTACATGTATTTAATTTTAAGAGTTGTTGTGGTTTGAACTGAGAGTTTGAGTGCCAGGCTCCCAAAAAATCTGTTATTTTTATAAGGGGAAATAGGATTGTATTGAGGAAAACTGGAAATTTGTGAGGCAAAACAGTCACATGCTTGAGCAATTACAGTATAAAGAAAGTTTTATTACTAAGAGAATTAAAGGTAAAAAGAAATAATTAGAAATTAAAGCTAAACTCCCCTCTCTTCCAGCGCCCCCTGTCTTTATCCAACTCGCACAAAGGATAACCAAACATGGACTTGGTCAGTTTTACAGTTCTTAAAAAAAAGTCTCTCCAATATCTAGGGGAAAAGAGGTTTTTTCTCTGCTTTAAAAGTGGTTTCCGAACTGTCACCAGCAACAGACCTGCTGTGAAAAACATCTCTCCCATGAATCTTGCAGTCTTCCCACACTGCCAATTATGAGCCTTACATGGGGTATTTCTCTTTTAAGGATAAGCAAATTCCAGCCTGAAAAGCCACGGCTGTCTTCTTCAAAAATCTCTAAAAGTCTCTTACAGACCTGGCATTCCCACTTTTCTTTTTCCACAGGCTGCACACAGAATTCTCATCTTCCGATGCCTTTTTAAATGCATTAAAGAGGAAAGAGCAGTTTGTGACATTACAGTTTTTACCACGGCCTGGAGAAAGCATTTTTAAGCTTCGCGCTGGACACAACTCCTCCCTCTTTTCCTGTCGCCATCTTCAGCTCCATCCCACATGACTTACTTTCACTTTCCCTCTGACCTTGATTTTCTTCGGGCTTTATGTTGAAGAAGAAGCCTCTTTCCCTTTATGCTGCTGGCTGCATGATGTCCTCCTCAGGTTAGGCTCAAGCTGCGTTGGTTGCAGAAAACTCCACTGGCTCCTGCCGGATCTGCGCAAGGCCACGCTAGGAGCAGGGGGAAGGAAGCCTGCTGGTCTCCAGAAGCCACACCGCATGGTCTCGGCTGCCTGCTGTTTAAGGCTGGTTCCGGATGCCCTCTGGGGCCGGGACGGCTTTTCCCTGCAGCTTTTTGTTCTTGCCAGGGAAAGGGACTCGGCCCGGCCCGGCCACCCCTCCCCCTAAAGTCAGGACAAAGGGAAAAAAAAGGATTCTTTAGCCCTATACAAGGCAAAACTAAACCTACTGTAGTATAAGTAAATAATAAAAGACGCTTGCATATCAAATACTATAGCAAATATGCAAATATGAAAAATAAACCCAAGAAAAAAAGGCAAGGACCCTATTAGCTTCTAACAACCAAAATGGAAAACTATAGATTCATCTGACCTCCAAAGCTGTTTTCCAACACGTGGCATTATTCTTAATACTATCTTAGGGGAATAATTGTAAATGAATGGTTGTTTCTTTTTATTCATATGTACAATTGGTTTCAGCAACTGGTGAATGTCAGCAAAAAAAAAGAGCATAAATCAATCAAAGATTTATATGAGTAAAATATGTACAATGCAGTAAAGTACAGCCACAAGCTTTTTAAGTTTCTTTTAGAGTTTGACAGCAGAAGCCCAGTTCCTGTTGTATACCAGTGTCTTCCCAAGCATTTTCTCGTATAAAAGGGAATATGCTACTGGGTTTTGGGTTTTATGCAGCACAGTTGCAAAATTAAAAAGGCTTATCACTGTAGGTTTGTCTGGGGTTTAAGTTATGGAGTTGTTGTTCTAATAGGAAAAAGAAAATATAAGATGGGAGTATCTTACTTAATACATGTGTACTTCCTTGAATGTCTAGCTAAGAGCATTGTGGAATAACTAAACAACTCTCTCTGTTCAGAGATTCTCATATAGGAGTTTTACAGAAACTCCTATTACATTAACTGTGTTCTTGATATAAAAGCATTTTAAATCACTCATAAAAATATTAATGCACAGAAAAGGTGCAGAAAATCATGAACTTCCACACATTAAAAAAAAAATCGAGTATGAAGAGATCTTTCATTCATTGTTCTTTGAAATCCAGCAGGCTGCATAAATTTCTTCTTTAAGGTTGAATTCAGAGAGACTCAAGAGGGGAATTGAGAATATGAAATTCATTTCTAGATGATCAGAATCAATCTCCCATTTTCTGACATTTCTGGAGACGAACCTGAGTGCAATTGAGAAAAAAGGAAAGAATGTCAGCCCAGATTTAAAGCCTGAACATTCCAATGAATAATCCAGCTGCTGATGCTTGTGGGTCTAAAATTTATCCAGAGATGCTGGATAGGCAAAAGATTTAAAAGGAACAGTAACAATAAATTTTGTCAGAACTGAACATTTTGATCCAAAATACTGGCTCGAAATGTGTCTGTTTCAAGGGTCACCCTGATTTTTTTGTTTGTTTGTTTTGCTTGTTTAGGATTTTAGGTTCATTTAAAAGGTTATTAAGCCTTTGCTCCTGGTTAGATATGCTAAAATGTTGATAACATATAAGAAAAGGAGGGGGGAACAGGATAAAGGAATTACTACTGTGTCACTTAGCAGCAGGCAGGACAAATTAGTGAGGTCATGTGATAGGGCAGCTGAACAATGAAAATATTTTTTTAAATACGACTCTAGGAAATGTAAATAAAATGAGCAGTTATAAAGAAAAGTAGTCAGCAGCATTATACTTAATCTGGCTGAAGTTCTCTTAGAAGGATAAAGAAAAAATTTTTGGACACAGGAAAGCCAATAAAAACTCAGCACTCTCTGAGGAAGGAAATTAATGTTTTATATTTGCCATTTGCACAAACTCTTTCAGCTTGCAGTGTTAATCATCCTATCTCAGCGCAGGGAATGCCTGCTACTTTGTAGTTGCTACTTTGTTGTTGCTAAAATGAGGTTTGAAATGGAACTTTACCAACCCCTTCATTTGTTTGCATTTTCTGTTACCTGTGAGAATACATCACGTGTTTGCTGCATTTCCAGAACTGCAACATTCTTCGTTCTTTCTTCTGGGTCCAGTAGTAACACTTTGAAATCCTGCTGCATTGTTGCAGTTTCAGAAGCAGTAGATTAATACTGTGCTATTATATTGCTGTAGCTTATTTTTCACATGAACAACTTGCCAAAACCAGACAGGATTCTATGAGTAGTGATGAAGTTTACTTGTAATAATCAATAAGGCCTAGTCACTCTACATGACATTAGGGTTTTTATAAGTTCTGGCAGTATCTTCATTTATCTATGCCACAATTTTTTGCTCATAGCATGGCTATTTTCATTTCCTGCTTTAAAAGGTGCTCCCCTAACAAAAAGTGTCTTTCCCCTAAACATTTCATTCATGAGTCTCTAAAAAAAAGTTATAATCAATGTCTTCCTATTAAAAAACAGAAAGCAAGGGAGAAAAATGCTGAAAGCATCTATGACAATACTGTGAAATGGTAGACTCATTAAAGGTAGATTCTTTGTTAAAACCAGAAATGTCAGTTCTCATTGACCCTGACCAATGCTGTTTCTTCTTTTCTTCCTTAATGTTATGTTGCAGTCCACATAATACTGTATTACAGCCTTAATTTTTACAGCTTTGTTCTCCCAAATAGCAATAAACTATTTATATGCTATTGTGTGTATGTGTATAAAACACAAAAATCTCTGTACCTCAACTTCACAATAGTTTTGTATCTTTCCCTGCCACCATTTGTTGTTTGTTTATTCTCTCTTTTTTCTGTTGTAGCTGTTACAGTCCTTTTTGACTTGTCAACCNNNCCCCCCCCCCCCCCCCGCCAGGGCAATGTGAACAGAAATAAAAGGCAGACTCAGCATCTCCCTATTTTTGAACCCCAGTGTAAAGAAAGGGACATCTTTATCATCTTGTACTTGACAATTTCTTTGTCACAGAATTACAGAACCATTAGGGTTTGAAGGAACCTCTGGAGATCATCCAGTCCAACCTCCCTGCCAAGGCAGGGTCACCTAGCGCAGGTGACAGAGGAACATACTCAGGTGGGTTTAGAATATCTCCAGAGAAAGAGACTCCATGAGCTCCATGGGCAGCCTGTTCCGGTGCTCTGCAACCCTCAGTGTAGAGAAGTTCTTCCTCATGTTGAGAGGAAACTTCCTGTGTTTTAGTTTATGGCTGTTGCTTCTCATCCTGTCACTGGGCACCACTGACAAGAGCCTGGTACCATCCTCCCGACACCTGCATTTGAGGTATTTATATGCATTAATGGGACCCCCTCTCAGTCTTTTCTTCTCTGGACTAAACAGGCCCAGGTCTTGCAGTCTCTCCTCATGAGAGAGGTGCTCCAGATCCCAAATCATCTCTGCTGGATCCTTCCCAGTAGCTCCTTGTCTTTCTTGCACTGAGGAGCCCAGAACCAGACGCACTATTCCAGGTACTAGGGCTGAGTCACTCTAACACGTGTACACTCTTCCACTTACGTGGAAGTCTTCTTCCTGGTGCCTGGCCACTGTTACAAACTTGCATCACTCTTTTTCTAATCCAGCTATGTGGAAAACATTTCTGATTTCCAGTGCAGACCAGTTTAATTGACTAGTTAAAAGTTAATCAAGTTAATTTTACAGATGCAGCAGAGCATATGTGAGTATGTTGTGTATCAGCTTCCACACTGCTTTCAGAGGCAGTCTGAGCCATGCAGCACCCATCTGGGCTAGCATTTGTCTGAACTAACCTGCTCATTTTGCATGAGTCGGCAGAAGATGCATTCCATGGTAAAGGTGTTCACAGTGGTTGTGGCTACAGGTGTTTGTAGTGGCCCCTGTCACTGAGGTCAGGTCAGTAGAACTGTTGTGTACCCCATTTAACAGGGAATGTAGGTGAGACAAGAAGTGAGAGTGAGATTCTTTACTAATGATGTGTTACTGAATGCCCAGCAGATAAAATGCTTTTACTTTAAATCCTGCTTCAATATTCTCCTTGCTTTTATGTTCTATCTACACATAATTTGTTTTATCTCTGGTTATTTATAATTGATAATGAAAATAACTTTGAAAATGAGATAATACTTAGTAAACAAAACTTGATTTCAGTTATCTCTTGGTAGTATTTCTTGGTACAAATCTGGGTGCAATTTCAGAACCAGTAATATTTAGTCCAAGTCCTACGTAGACTTTTTTTCTTAAAAGTACTTGAATGTTCCCCTATCATCATCACTGAATAAAGACTGAACTATCAAGTTTCTTTCTTTATTTGGGGAAAAAAGAATGGGTTTGGACAACACATGTAGAAAAAAACCAGTGAGTTTTCCAATCAATACTTCACTATGTAGTATTTGAGGTCCTATTTACTTCCTTTTCTAACCCTGCGATGTCTGATCATTCAGAGCATTGGCTTACAAAAGCCAGTATCTTATCATAGCAAGCAAGGTGCTCAATTTAATTAACAGCCATTGTGATCTTCAAAATTAATAGAACGTGTTGAAGGCGAAATGGAAAATTCCATGAAAATTTGGGGTTGAAATTTTGTTAACACATGCACCACCTAAAGAGACAATCCTAGGAAACAATTGGAGAATTTGAATAAAAAGCTGAATACTGTCACTGCTATCGGACATATTACTTCAGAAAGTATATCCAAATACTTGTCTTACAATTTGACACTAGCACAGTGTGTCAAAGTCAAGGTGCTTTATTCATTCTCTCTTTGACCGTAAAACCTATGGCCTGTGCTTTTTGTTCGTTCTGATGGTTCCATAACCCTTCTC
Source organism: Platysteira castanea (assembly GCA_013397175.1). Taxonomy (NCBI): domain Eukaryota; kingdom Metazoa; phylum Chordata; class Aves; order Passeriformes; genus Platysteira; species Platysteira castanea. The sequence goes on along the minus strand of VYXC01009180.1, from coordinate 297,551 downwards.
TGGAAATCTGCAGGAGCTTGTTGCTTATTTTCCTTGTTTTTGTGACCACTGGACCATCACACATACAATAGAGCAGAGAATAGAATCCACCACCCAACTTAACTTGATGCGCTGCACATGTCACATCAGAGCTACAATAAGGACAAAGGAAAGGGGGAAAGGATTTAAGGAGGAAGAGTACATATATTCTGAGATGAACTGAATCACTCAGAGACCACAAAAATAGTTTTCTTTGGCTATAAGTAGTGGATTATAAAGCTGAATCAAAGGTAGTAAAGAAAAATACTCTCACTAAACTGGATTATACAGAGTTTGACTTGAAAGAGATAAGTTTTGGAGAGAAAAACTCATGTAGCATTGCAGAATTAGTTTCCCGAAGCAAACTATTCAATTGTTTGATATTAACAGTAGAAGAGGTACTTGCACTGACAACGTTCAGTGTAAGGGAAGAAATAACAAAGCCAAATATACTGAAAGAAAGGTAAAATGAACTGTCACAAATCAAAGAATGCAATTGTTCCTCAGTCAACACAGTGTATTTGAGGAAAGAAAGAACAATCAGATAAAGTGAAAAGACCATCCTTGCCTCTACCTCCAAGTAAACCTACAGTCATTCCATAGGGCACAAACCTGTCCCTGGGAGCAGTTTAGGCAGAGTATGTCAGGACACTAGAAGCAGTTTAATGCATGCTCTGTAAGAAACTGATTTTCCAGTTATGGATGTATTTTTTTTTTTCTATTGTAGTCTGAAAAATTCAGTGCGTGACACAGGAACTGTACTTTTAAATAGCATAGGAGACTAAAAACCAAGTTCACCTATATTCTTGAATTAGCCTCAGACTCACTCTATGACCTTGGAATTCTATTCCCTCACTGCAATTCTTGCTGCACTTTCATCTATATGTTTTTTTTTTTTTTTGGTTGGGTTTTTTGGGGGGGATCATGATTATGTGATTCTGCTTGTTAATTGGTAATTCACTTGTCCATTCTTTATCTAGGTGGCTTTTAAAATTTCTAGGGTTGTTTCAGAGAGGTCCTTATTTACATCCTTTCCTAATCATGGGATGTCTGATAATTCAGATCAGCTGCCTTTGAAAGCTAATGCAATATCCTAAGGAGCAGGAAGCTCAATGAATTAGCAGGTGCTGTAATCTCTCAGGTCTCATACATTAAATAAAACATATTTGACAGCAATCACATCCCACAAAGGTTAATTTCAAACCCTTTTTTTCTTCAAAGGATTAGCAGACCAGCCAGAGGGAGTCGGTGTTCTCGTAGTCTGAACCAATTGTCCTTAATAGTCAGCACAAACTCATTCTCATGAGAATGCTTGTCAATAGAAACATTAGATTGTGGATACGGATACTTCTGATCACCAGTTTTAAATCCACTGCCCAGTATCTAAGACCAGCTGCAGAGGATCTGATTCATTATATATTTTCACAGAACAAAAGCTTTTAATTTTATTTCTCTTGAGCAGGCATGTGCACGTCATCAGTGACTTTTTTTTCCTTCTTTCTTTTCCCAGAAGAAAATTTCTTTCTTCAAGGATTTTAAAATTTAATACATTAATGTGAAAAAGTAACTTTAGGATTCATTTGCGCTGAACAGTTTTAAATATACATTTTCCTATACCAGCAGTCTTCATATACATCAAGGATCTATAATTTACTCTTGGCAAGAAATCCTATTTGTTCTCAATAGAAAATATGCCTGTCAGTCCAGTAATTACAGAAGTGCACTTCTTTCAGTTTCAGTGGAATCAGTTTCACAAGTAATTTTAAAAAATCTTTATCTTGGTGCATCTTTCCTTGCTGATTGGCTGACACAAGAGGAAATATTATCTAACAAATTGGATACACAGCATATATTCGACATGTTAAGAAACCTGTAGAAGCTCTGATATGTCATTTCTCTGGAGAAAAGTCTAAACTCAGAGTTTATCTGGTTTGGTACAGATTTCAGACTCGTACAATGAAAGAAAATCGTAGTCCCATACTATAAGTTTTACTTAACTAGCATAATATATGTCTGTTTCATGACAAGGTAACTTTTATCATATCGTATTCCAGATTATGTTTCCTTATTAGCCTTTCGAATCATACTTTGACCAGATGCTGCATGATTGCTCCATTCTATGCATGTCCTTATGATCACTGACAGATGGTCATGCTCTGACTTAGTCTGAAAAATCACTTGTCTTGAAGCAGTGTGTGAAGAAATCATAAATAATGTGATTTTATTAGCATAGGAATTCACACATTTGGGAACATTACGACCATCTGTGTGCATTAGTGCAGCATCATGCCTTGTAGATAAGATCTGATTCATACCCTGCCAAGTTTGAAAAGAAATTGAATTACTCAGTATTTTTCTGCACAAGATCATGCAGACAGGCCTCTGTATGTCTGTCCAATTGCTGGTACCAATTGCTGAATACCATAAATATATTATTGTCAACATGTTCATATATGACTACCTGCCAGAGGACTGATTAAATAGAGTAATTTTATTATATGCCATATTCTCCATGAGGATGAGGAGACGATTTGTCTGGTGTTTGCCTTGACTCACCCGTCAGGTCTACAGAAAACCATAGCAGAAAACTTTAGCAGACATACTCTCCTCATACCATCAGTGGAAAATCAAAGGCTCCATATGACAAAATATCTTTTAAATACTTGGACACAGCCTTAGGAGTGTATGTATTAGACTCTGATTAGTTCCTAAAACATGTCATGCAGGATTCAAATAGTTGTTTTCTAGAGTTCAAATCCATTCAGCTCCCATCCTCAGCATTCTGCTATTCCACTTGAATCTCTGGTCACAAAACAAAGAAGCTCTATAAATAGACAATCTTTTACAAATATCACAAACAGGTTCACTTGTCTCCATCAGAAAGCCATAGGACCTGCAGTATAAGGGATACTTTTCACATTATTTATCGAGATACCTCAAGTAGGTTTCTGATTCCAGTGATTTTGGTACCTTCCATAATAGAGAGTTTATTAAAACTGACATAGAGCAATTTGGCATTAAATTTGTTCAAAGATTGTTTTGCTGTTACCAACTTCACTGCTTGTGCCAAACAAATTTCTCCCATCCTCTCTTAAAGTAAAATTATTGACAGTTTTGATTTAAAAGAATAAGTATTTAAAGCTATTAAAGACCCAGTCACAACTAGGAACTTAATTAAAGTTTTTAGCCAATGGAACTGTCTTAAATGAGTGAGAACATGATCCCTCATAGACCTAACCTATGGAAATATGAAGGTGTTCAGTCTTAAATCACCACAGGGTTATTTTTCATGGACATTGTGACTCAAAAAAGTGGGAGTAAATATATTAATATATTAGTAAATATATATTTTCTTGCAATTTGGCAAGAAAATAGATTCTGGGCTGTGATTGCACTTTTCTTATCATTTATCTTTATAACAAATTTCCATCTAAGTTGATGAAAGTAATAACGGAAATACATTCTGATGCAAAGTCTTAATGTATCAGTACTATTTCCTAATGTTTTTGCTTTCTGTGTCGTAAGAGCTGGTAACAGCTCTCACATATTGTGCTGTGTTCTAGTCTTCTGGCTGCAAAACCTGAAATCATCCTGATATTTGCCAGTACTTTCTGCAGATGTCTCAAAAAGGACTGAAAGGCAAAGCTGTCTGAACTCAGTCTGATAAGATCATTTTCATCTGAATGGAAACTTGCTATAGAGTAGTCTATCACTTAGAAAGTCACTTAGCCAGCACTCCCTGGTATCACTGGAGAATGTGTTCAATTTGAATATTGATACAACAGCTGCAGGCACCTGTTTATATTTCACGAAAGCTGCTGTCATTAGATCTTCAAGAGGTTGAGATAATATTTCTCAGTTATTTTTTCTCTTAGCATCAAGTACAAGAATTCTGTGGTGCCTTTTGCATGAAAAAAGGTTCAAATAAATCTTCATACAAAATATACACAGTATGTTTGAGTCATTAATGGAATATACAAATAGGCAACACATTTTAAAGTATCTGAGGTGATTAATTTCTTATTTTCTAACGCATGCTTCAGAAATTATGAGAAAGTTATCTACGACATAATTGAAGTTATGCAGATATCTGAGCAGTAATTTACAGAACTTGCTTTTGACTTATGCATCAGTCCTAGATGAAGTAATGTGTAATAGGGTAATTTTTGCTACAGGAGACTCTTCAGTATTATGTATACAAATTAAACACTTGATGAAGAATTTGCTATATTAAATATGCAAATTAAACTTCAGGAAGACATGTAACTGAATTAGTACTGAGAAGTCCTTGGTATTCTGTAACTTACTTGGAGATTGCTTCAGAGAAAAGCCATGAAAATTTTTGCCCAAGAGAACAAAAGTCTTTAGGTAAAGTTTGATGAGAAAAGCATTAATAATAGTCACCAAACTAGGGTAAAGTGGAACAGGAAACTTACTGTGCTTTGGCACTATTGATTATGGCCTCCTAGAATGCTTCATTATCAGCCAACTATGCACTGCTTATAAATGCATTAGAGTTTTGGGACAAATCAGTCATTGTTAAAATTGGCAGTTTAGTCCCTAAAGACAGACAGTGTGCAGAGCCTAGGTGTGTGTGGTCCCTCAGTAACATCCCTCTTGTACTTCTACTACTTTCCAGATAATTTTTTTACAGACTATAAAGTATCTTATTGATTGAGCTCTGAAAGTTGTAAATGTGATTTATGAGTTATATTTGATTAAAAGTGTGGCTGCTCTGGGGGACACAGGGATTTCTTCCCCCCGGTCTAACACTAAGTAAATAACTTAAATCCATTACCTGAGAGAGTATGCCCTTTAAAAAGACTAGTAAAAATGGAAAGTTGCATTGGAAAACCATATAGGAGAGCTTTATTTTAACCAGAGTGCCAGGTGAAAAAAGATGCATGAGCATGGGACAGCTAAAACACTGCAGACATTACTCACTAGCAGGTAAAGTAATGCAGATTTTTCAGCAATTTTGTAAGTACAGCAGTTTGAAGATAGTAAAGTAAAACTTGACAGCAGGCTAAGCAGCTAAGTTGTCACTACTGCCACTGTCCTTTTAATTATACTTTTATTTGATGTGCACTGCTATGTATCCCAACAGAAAGGAAACTTAATCTTCTGAAAAAAAAAGCAAAATGGGAGAAGACTAGCTTTTAACCAGACAGCACATTTTCCTAGCTTTTTAGAAGCAAGTATTTATCTTTCAGATTATTTACATATGAAACGAGAGGTCTTTACAAGCTTTGGAGTTGCACTGCTTTTAAATTAGAACCAAGGGAATGTAGAGTGAAGATATGTGATGTGTGGGTGTCTCTTCTACTAATTAAGATTAGGTGTTTTGCGAGTGCCCACATGACTTATCTCTTGTGGCTGATATCCAGTGAGGCTATAGTCTGTAAATTTAAAAGAAAAATGTCTCTCTCTTTATCTTCAGCCTATAAAATTGGCTAGAAGGCTGTGCTTGCTCTACCAATTGATCAAACTAACCTTGCAATGTACTGCAACTTCTTTCCTGTATCAATCATGTTCCTAATAAGACTCATTTGGCAATAAAATATTTCAAGTCTTTGTATTTCAAGATGTGAAGGATTCAGGAAACTAATAATTAACAAGGGTTGAAAAAAGCATATTTAAAAAATGACTGGATCACTTTTCCCTAGTATGCATGAAATTTCATTTTTTTAACAAGAGTTGCATCTTTCTTGGACACAAGATGTAGACATCTGTATTGATGTAGCAAACAGTAACAGAAACCATGTGATGACATTTTAAAGCATGTGACAAATTATTGATGAACCTTTAGGCATACATTCCTAAACAGTCTCCCCATGAACATCAAACATTTGATGACTCTCCCCAAGTCATCAAATCTCTGACAGCTTTACATACTTTTTAGTTCAAACAGTGCAAAAATCAACTACTTCCTTCTTTTGGATCAAATGTGTAATTTGTCATAAAAGTAGGTAGCCTGACCTGCTGGATTGGTAATATTTAGTCAAACACTAGTGTAAAGTTGCAGACAATACTTTCTTACTTTGCTTAGATCCATGGACTTCCTAATATGACAAAATGTACCTTAAAAGAATTGCAGCACTCTTGAGCATGCTCTTTTGTTTTCCTCAGAAAGTTCTGCATGTGAAGTAAGCTCTTATAAAATGTTGTACTGAGCTTTCTCAACAGAGGAGTCTAGAAAATATTTCAAAAGACTTCAGAAGTTCTAATTAGTCCATCTATAAAATGTGTGATTCCTTATGATAGCTAGAAACCCGTGGTAGCACAGTACCACACAATAGAAGCTGTGGTAACTCACTTTTGGCATGACTATATATAAATATTGACCGTATCCAGGTACTTGAACTTGCCCCTCTGTGCAACTGTCAAAATGAGCTCTATAGACTGGGTGATTTCTTTCTCTTCTTAGCTCAAACACACCAGCAGCTTCAACTAAGGTTGCCAAATTTTCCAACGTAGTTTCAAAAAAGCAGTGAAGTCTAACAGAGTTAGTTTTCCAGGCTTAAATATCCTCTGCTTTTGTATTTAGGATTGTATTTGTGATATTAAGCTAAGTCTTCACTAATGCAAACAGAAACCTGTAAGCCTTCTACTCTAATTTTAAAAATACTTAAGTGAAGCTCTGGAGGGGCCTTCAATTTGATTCATGATTAAATAGCTTAATTTTGATACTGTTTGTTTTGGGGCAGGGGGTGGGGTTTGCAGCTGTAGGCACTGGTTATTTTTTCTCATAGTCTCATGATAATTATAATTAGTGATGCATTTTATGTCAGCTATTTTTACTAGATTTCAAGAGAACAGACACTTTTTAAAACAATGGTTTGAGTCTTCCAATGTTTTCTGCTCCTCCAATATATGAAAAATATACTCCTCACTGAGTGATGGCTTACATATATTTTACTCCCACTGCTCATGCAGTTCCAAAAGACAAGTTTCAATTAATTAAGAATGTACATTTTGTTTTTCTGTATCCATCATTTCTCTGCATAGCTACATAGATACTTTATTCACCATACTATGCTCCAAGCCAGCTGTAGTCAGTGATATGCCTGTCAGACCACTGTCTTACCTGCTAGTAGGAATATTCAGTAATTTATCTCCTAGATTATGCCCTTCCTATTTCACTGCATCACCAAAACTGCAGTCCCAGTTGTTCTGGAGCCTCTGTAAACTTAGTGGTTCTGACTTCACACAGCATTGTGCAGAGCCAGTTTTCTGAATGGTTCAGTGCCCATCCAAAATGGGACAGCAGACAGTACAGTTCTTTCCTTCTCCTCCTCATTCTTTGGTGTGCAGGCATTGCTACTCTGGGAAGTAATACACTTTTAAAATCCTTAAAACTGAGGAGTGGGGACAGCAGACAGCACAGTTCTTTCCTTCTCTTCCTCATTCTCTGGTGTGCAGGCATTGCTACTCTGGGAAGTAATACAATTTTAAAATCCTTAAAACTGAGGAGTTTTTTTAAGTAGCTGTCCTAATATCCTCTTGCATGTTTGCTTGCTTGCCTGCTTGGATACCTTTGTCATTGTTTGCCACTGGCAGAAAGGATTCATCAGCTGTATTTGTACCCTAGAGGTGTACAGAAGAAGAGGAAATATTTTTTACAGGAGTATTAAGATTCTAAAGGAATTTAGGAAATATGAAGGTGTTCAGTCTTAAATCACCACAGGCTTATTTTTCATGGACATTGTGACTCAGAAAAGTGGGAGTAAATATATTAATTTACCTGTCTGTCTTTTCAAAACTGAGAACACAGAAACTGTAAATGTAATTTAGCTGTAACAGAGCAGGACACTGAGCACTAGTCCAGAAGATGTTAGACTTTGATTGTTAAGGCTTAGACCGGAGTCTTCAGTGACTGAAACCACTCTTCTGCTGAACAGCCTGGGGGAAGACAATTGTGAGACAACTGCACAGAAAACTATAGAAACAGAATGGGAGACAAGTTCAAATCAAGATTTAAAAACCAGGCGCAAACACTGAAAATATTTATATGATTCTAAATTATTATTCCTTAAATAAAAATAATTTGTTTGACAATGTTACATACAGCATGTGTCTATGCAGTCTATTAAAGCTACACTCAAGCTTGTACCATGGAGACAGCTGAGTGTGAATCTGGTTTTGCACCAAAGAACATCTGTAGTGATGCCACGCTGGCCATGGACTTTGCTGTAAAACATAACTTTGCGATGAACTTCATTTTGTTAGAATTTAATATTATCAGTGCAGGATGAGCAACCACTTTATGACTGTCAGTCCTTTTCAAGTAGCCTTTCCTTGGGTGCACTATAAACAACCAGTAAATTGGGATATAAAAGTGTCTGAGACTGAACTGACACGTGGAGACCAAATGGACTCAGACACAGAGCCACTGCTAGTGCAGACCTGTCTTTACCACTAACAAGGGACCAGTCTCCCTGCCCGTGGTGGGGGAGACGGGACAGCCTGGGAGAGGAGGCTGGCAGATCAGGGTAAAGGTTCCTCACAGAAAGCCCCGGCCCCTTGGCAGCAATAGCAGTGGTGGTGGTGGTGTCCAGGCAGTGAAGTTCAGGAAGGAGGCGGGACAGGTCAGGACAGCATTCCCAGCCAGACAGAGTCCCAAAGGTCTCTGTCCCTCAGTGACCAGAGCTCCTGTCAGTCACAGGACAGAGAGGGAATACCTGGCTCTGACTGAGCCAAGTTGCCACGGCAGATGGCTACAGGCAGCCACTGTGTGGCCGCTGCCCACCTCTCACTCTGGAGGATTCTCCACGGCCAGATAAAAATGAAGCCGCCTTTAGCACTGAGGGATGGGATGGGTTGTCTGAGATTCAACAGGGTTTAACGCATCCTATGGAGAGTTAAATTCAAAGCTAAAACCAAAAGCTGAGTTCTGATTGTTATCCAGACAGTAGTGTGTTGTGCTTGAGCGTGTTGGGCCATTGCTGAAGGTGCAGGTTTCCTGACTGCTCTTCATGAGTGCAAACATTTGAGCAGGAACACTGCTTTTCCACTGTAAAATGAAGGTTATTCTTATCTAAGAAGATAATTTGGCAATTGTCTATTGTTTTGTGATGCTGAAATGGTAAACTCACATGTGAGTGTTAATTGTTGTATTTCATTGGATTTTGTTTAGCTATTATCTGCATATATTTCACACTGACATTATTTGGATTCCTTTAACACTAATAAACCAGGAAATTTTATAGTGAGCCCTCATTTCATTGAGGCTGCAGCATCAGCCTAAGGCAAAAACAACAGAATTTTTTTCATTATTACTTTAATCTAACACTGAATAGAAGCAAAGATGCAGGAAAACAAGGATTTTTTTTTTTTTCTCTCAGATGCACTTTAAAGAATTAAGATGTACAGAAGGATTAAAAGAAAAAGAAAGTTGTGAACATGCTTGAGGGTCATGTAAAGGACAACTCTTACATTTATGATAAAAATTTAAGCTTTTAATTTATTGCAAAACCAAAAAGAGATAATCTACAAGTGCTTTATAACCACTTTATATAACAAGATTCTTAAGTCTTACCTTACTTTTAGAATCACTTCCTCCAGTTACACCATCTTTTCCTTTTGTTTTCACTCTAGCCCAGGCTGCCAAATACAGCAGGCTTAGATTATCCCATGGCGATGCAGCTACTGCTGGGAAATTTTGACTTATTGTCAGTGCCAATCTTCCATTTATTGTAAAGCCCAAACAAAACTGAAGTCTTTCAAACACTGTGGATCACTATTTTCTTTTCAGTGGTTGTGCCATTTTTCCCTCCATGGGCATAAGAGACTCTTACATCTTCACTTGTTTTTTCATATACAATAGAGGGCTTCTTCTAGTTTTTCTTTCATTTTCCTACTCAAAGTATGCTGTTATTAAATGTCAGCACTAGTTGCACTGCAATCATCTTGTGTCCTGAAAGATAGTAATAAAGATTAATTAGTTTGTGAGCAGCTGCTTATTGAGGCCACCCATACTTCGTAAAACTTCAGAAAACAGTCTTTCTAACATAATAGAAACTAGGTAACTTAGTCTAACTAAGCCTTCTTTCAAGACCTATTGCAGCCTACTTTATTGAAATGTGTGATTTCTTCAAGACAAGTGCATGCTTCAGAAGTATCAGAGAGGTCTGAACATAACAGGCAATTCTAGCAGACCTCGATACCTGCAAAGTCAGTTTCTCTACAATAACATCAATTACTAGCGTATCTCAGATTCCAGATATCCCAAACTATTTGCCTAAGGAGCTGTGCCTGTCACTGGATTTGATAACAATATATTTAGCTGCTATTTCAGCCATGTATCATCTATTTCAGGGCCTTTTCAACATATTGTCAACAAATGACAGCCTTTCCAAAGGATTTAAATAAAAATGTTCATTAAGTGGATGTAGTATACTGTAGTATACTACTGTGTTTGATTATATCAAACTTCATGATCCCACAAAATTACACCTATTTTATATCTCATTACTACTGGCAACCCCTCCACAAGGAAGTGAATAACAGACATTGATAATTGAATCTTCTGCCATTTTTATAAAGATTCTGTGACATTTCACCTTATAAATATGCCAAAGTTAGCTAGCTGTGTGTGACTTCATAAAGGAATCCATCCTCTCACCAGCATTTCCGAATTGCTTTCAGATAAGAACACAGACTATAATAGTGCATGTTTGCAGAAAATTTTCACTCTGTCTAGACAGGTACATTTTAGAGAATGTTCTGAACAGTTGGAAATATATGGTTGAAGGATAAAATACAGGTCCATCACTAATGAAGGGATCTCTAGTGTAAGATGTAGATATATTAGGTTATACCATCATACAGATGAAGGATTTTCTGATTCTGACAAAATTGTAGCTGACCATTTTAGGACCCAGGCCCATCAAATGAACCTTGGACACAGGCAATTTTTTTGATGGAATCCTTTGGGGAATGTGATGCAGTCATCTTTTTAAATGTCCTCTCACTAAATGCCCCATTTTTATGATGCAAAACTTGGTGCACTTTTGCTTTGGTCACTTTGTGGATAATTTTTTTGACAGAGTTTTTATTAAAAGAACTTACTGCAGTAGAACACCAGACACAGACGATTTCCACTCAAGGAGGAAACTGCCTCTTATCTCCCAGTAAATGATGTACCATGAAATATGTTGTAACTGATTTTGTGATGTGCCTTCTCTTACCATTACTTAATCATAAAACCTTTGCAGAGAAAAAACTTCCCCAACTGCTGTTAATATGTAGAAAAGTCTCTCACTTGAAAAAAAGAAAAATACTATCGTGCAGAGTGCATCTCAAAATCCACTGCCTGTCATGAGGCATGTCAGTGTTTGTTCTCACTTGCATATACTTCATATATAAATGGCCATATTGTTTTTAATTATTTATTTATTTTGCCTATGATTTACCAATGAACACTTATAAAGTGATAGAAGTAACTATGAGAAAAGTAACTATGTATGAAATGCCCACTAAATATGTCCTTTAACAGAATGACAAAATGAGAGAGCCAGTTTCTGTCTTTTGCTTTTCCATATTATTCTATTCTATTTCCACTTGTTTTCAGTGCTCTGTATCATCAGTTCTGCATCATCAGTTCTGCCTTATAATGCAATTTTTATTCATTTGGTGGGGTAAAGTGTATTTTATTTATTGCAGTGATGAACGCTTCAGGAAAGTAGAATTTGTCAACACAGATTCTACTGCTTGCGTACTTAGGTTTTAGGTTCCATTTCAGGGGATCTGTCAATAATTTGAAGAAAGTCTTGATGCAAAAATATATACTCTTCTTCAGGAACAAATGCAGGTTTTGTTCTGTTGATGGGAATGAAAGCAATCTGTGACCAGTTAATTTTGCTGACACAATGCAGCCAAATACAACTGCCACACGAGTTGACCAAACATCTTGGTCAAAAAAAAGAAGAAAAATTGAAAAGAAAATCTATTAGGAGTTTTAAGTGTACCTTCACTAGCTTTTGGCAGTGTCTGTCTGCAAGCTGAGCAGCTAATTCCAGTCCTAACTACTACTTCTCTGGCACAGCTATTTACTTATGTGACAGAAATCTGGGCTTCACTGTTAATTATAAAATTGGTGTATTTAGCAAATTTCTTTAAAAAATTGAGAGAAAATAAATTGTGATGATATTTAAAAAACAGATCGTTCTTAAAATTTGTTTATCCTTTGCAGTGGCAGGCTGTTTTTCAGGATTGAAGTTTCATGCAAAACTCTAAGTTCCCTGCTTCTTCTCTCTGAATGAGCAGAGCACTTTTAACAGGTGCTCCATCAATACTAGCATCCTAGTCAATTACTGACAATTACATTTAAAGCATTTATCTCTAGCACATGGCAAATCTGCCTCCAAGCTAACTGATGGGTTTAAAATTATTCATAGTGCAACTTGATATGGTGTGGTACTGACACTGAATCAGAAATTAGGTAGCACCACCAAATCTTTTTATTTTTATGTGGATCATTGAAGGCTCACAATCTCACAGTGATGTCCCCAGTGCCACATTTTACATGGTTAATTGGTGTGCACAAGCAGCAGAGATTGGGCATCTCCTGGTGGTGAGAGTCTGTGGTAACCAGAGCTCTACCTCCCTGAAGCAGGGATGTGTGGTGTTGCCCAGCCTACTTCCCAGCTGCCTCATGTACAACATGGAAATGTCATCTGTCTGTACATTCCTCAACAATTCTCACTCAAGTGATAAATGTTGAACTAAATGATCTTTAAAGGCCCCTTCCAGCCCCAGCCATTCTATGATTTTAAATGTGGATGGTGGTTATCACTTCTGAGGAATAAAAGCCAATTGAGTCTAGCCAGACTTAATCTATGAATGTTAATTTTCTTGTTTTCCTGTAAATTTCCTGTAAATTTTCTAGCATTCTAGTAAAATCTTTTGGACATGACTCAGATTTCACATGGTCAAAATTTTCAGGTTTTTTTAATTTAACCAAGTGTTGAACAACTGAAACTGTATTTTTAGTAAATGCGAAGTAATGCCCCACTGATACCATGATACAGTATCTAGCCCACCTCTATGTGTAAGGTAGATGTAAGGAAATAGAATCAGTCTGCTACAAAATTTATTATACCAGATTTCAGTGGTCAGTCTGCATCAGTATTCAATGTCATATCTGTAGAGGCTGGAGTGCCACATCAGCTGTCCCATAACTTTGACAGAAACTTTCTCATACAAGGTGAGAATCTCTAAATCTCTACTAAAATCTCTGTAAAACACAGAATCCTGGAAAAAATTTGTTTCAATTTATTCCTATTATTTTATGTGACAGTACAGTCACATAAATATAGTACAATTTTGATTATCTGAAATAAAACTACTTCAAACCTCATCATATTTGAGAGTTATTTATTTTTCTATGAAAAATTCTGATCAGGATCATGCCAAAATACCTTATGTATGAGAAAGTAAGAACTCTTAAAAAACTGAGTTTAGCAATGGTAGCCATTGGATTATAATAATGTAAAATATAATCTAATGCAGAAAGCATTAATTAAGTAAGAACAGGAAACAAAGGCCATAGAAGTTTCTGCTGAGTGTGTGTTAAGGGTTATTATCATTATTCTTATTTGGTGCTAATGAAGCTATCAAGGGTGTTCTGGTTCTTTACAAGCCCATGGTTTCCACATGCCTGCCCTGAGGCAATAATTATTTAATGGTTTGTATAAAATTTTAAATCTCCAAAGTTTTGTGTTTTCTAAAAGGTTGAATGCTTATTTAGCTTTTGGAAGCTCAAAATTGAACGCATGAAGCAAGAGGCATATTTTTAGATATTTTTCAAAGACTTGGTAAAGTGTAAGTCTACTGCCTAATTTTTCTCCTAATTTAGAATATTATTATAATCCGTGGTGATAAAAGTTGATTCTTCAATGCTCTCATTTGTAAGATGATTTAAATTAACATGTTTTACTGTGCACTGAAATGTACTGAAAGGAATCACCATTCATATGAGTAGATCTTATTTGAGGGAACACTAATGAGCAGTTGAACAGTAACATTTTAAGCTTCTCTATCTAATTCATAAATGAACATGAATATAGTGTCAGCATTTCCACTATTTCTAAAATTGTAGCTCATTTGGAAAAAGATTTTCCTTCTGTCATTTTAAAATTAACAAGTTCTTGTTCTCTCTGTGTATGTCCTCTGATGTTCTTTTTCAGACGAGTTAGTTAAACTTCAATTCTTTCATTAGATGGTAGTATTTTTTGAGAAGAATAAAAATGCAATAAATTGGGACATGAATTAAATTACACTTAGAGAGATGAAGAATAGATGTGTCTGGATGAACACGAGGGTTTTGACCAAGAATTTCTCCCATGACACCAGAATGCACACTCTGTGAAGAAATAATTGAGGCTTCAGGGCTTCTTGAGTTCTGACTGTAAATTTATGCTGGTAGAAACCAGTTTCGTAACAGATGATACTGTCTTTTATTTCTTTCAACGTTAGAAATGGTAGTTTGTTATTTTTTCCTATGCCTATATACTTTTTAGCCATCAAGACTTTTTTTTTAATTTGCAATTGGCAACAGTAGAATCGGTTGTTTTCTCTCATGATCCTCAGTAAATGTGCTGAAAGTTATAATAGGTTTTTTGAGTTTTCAGATTCTGAAGATAAATATGAAGCCTTTCAGGAAAAAAAAATCAGTTCTAATCACTTCCAATTTCTTGAAGTGTAATGCCAAACTGCTAGAAGAATGTCCAAAGAACTATTTCATGGTATTTGTATTTTCCCACAGGTTTGAGCTGTTTTGCCTTTTTAAAGACATTTTGTTCTGAGAAGAAAGAAACCCTCAGCCTAACTGAAATCATTTGGGATTCTTCTCCTTGCATTCTTCATGTAGTGCAGTTAATCTGCGGGACTTTTTCTTTGTAGGAAACTGTAGATACTAGAAGTTACATCATGGTGCAAGTGACATGATATCTGAGTAACAGCACCAAAGGGACAACGGGTGGATTTTGTGTAAACTGTCCATTTTCATTCGGTGTTGTGATGATGTTATTTTGCTTTTGTTTGCAGAATTTTTGTCTCGCTTTGTTTGGTTAGTTTTGTTGATGTGAGTGCAAGTTCTGTGATGAATGTGGATTTGTGCTGATAATTCTTATATATGTGATTCACAGAGGTGATAGGTGCAATGTATTGGATTTGCACGGCCAGGTTTCAGTAGGAGAGGGGCTACAGGGGTGGCTTCTGTGAGAAGCTGCCAGAAGCTTCCTTCATGTCCAGCAGAGCCAATGTCAGCTGGCTCAAAGACAGACTTGCTGTTGGCCAAGTCTGAGCCAATTAGAAATTATGGTAATGCCTCTGTGATAACATATTTAAGAAGAAAAAAAAGTTATTGCTCAGATGTAATTGCAGCCAGAGAAGAGCAGAGTGAGAACATGTGGGAGGAACAGCTCTGCAGACACCAAGGTCAGTGCAGAAGGAGGGGCAGGAGGTGCTCCAGGTGCCAGAGCAGAGATTCCCCTGCAGCCCATGGTGCAGCCCATGGTGAGGCAGCTGTGCCCCTGCAGCCCATGGAGGACCACGGGGATGCAGAGATCCACCTGCAGCCCGGGGAGGAGACCCATGCTGGAGCAGGTGGGTGCCTGAGAGGAGGCTGTGACCCCATGGGAGACCCGTGCTGGAACAGGCTCCTGGCAGGGATCTGCAGATCCATGGAGAGAGGAGCCCATGCTGGAGCAAGTTTGCTGGTGGGACTTGTGACCCCATGTGGGACCCACGCTGGAGCAGCCTGTCCTTGAAGGACTGCACACTGTGGAAGAGTGACCCACTCTGCAGTAGGTTGTAGAAGACTGTTGCCTGTGGGAGGGACCCTACACAGGAGCAGGGGAAGGATTCCTCTCCCTGAACAGTGGCAGGAACATCTTGTGATAAACTGACCATAATCTGCATTCCGTCTCTCTGTGCCACTGGAGGGGAGGAGTTAGAGCTGGGAGGGTGTTTTTAAGGTCTTATTTTACTTCTCTTTATCCTGCTCTGATTTTTTTTTTTTTTTGTAAAATTCAATTAATATCTCTAATTAGAGCCTGTTTTGCCCATGACAGTATTTCGTGAGTGATCTCTCTGTGTCCTTATCTCCACTCATGAACCCTCTGTTACATTTTCTCTCCCCTGTCCAGCTGCAGAGGGGAGTGATAGACTGGCTTTGGTGGGTGTCTGGCATCCAGCCAGGGTCAACTCATTACACGTGGGTTC
Organism: Platysteira castanea; assembly: GCA_013397175.1. NCBI lineage: Eukaryota > Metazoa > Chordata > Aves > Passeriformes > Platysteira > Platysteira castanea. The sequence continues at coordinate 281,306 of VYXC01009180.1, read as the reverse complement.
AAAGAGCATCACATATAAATTAATGAGATAAAAGTTCCTTAAAAGATATTAAATGCAAAGACAAAATCTTTGTCTCATAAAGTCCATGAGTTGCAAATTATTGAAGGCTGGCAGAAAACTTTTCAGAACAGACTCACCAGTTTGATATTTCTGACCTCAGATCCCTCATATCTGGAGTTTCAGTATCTCAGATCCCTCCTTCATATCCCTCCATTTGGAAATCCCATTTCTGATGTTTCTCTTAGCAGAGCTTTAATCTATGACCTGCAGATGCTGGTTCCCACCCCTCTTAGGAAAAGAGAAAGATTTCTTCTCTAACTTAAGAGAAAAGATTAATAACTTAGTTGATCCATAATGACTTTGGCTTTTTGTCTCCTTGATACATAAAAACAAACAAAGAAGGATCAACATGTTTTGGCTCCAGATAACTCCTTATGTAAATATGAGAATCTAATCAAAGACCAGGCAATAAATTTCTACAGCAGTAGTTTCAGTTTAGTCACCACACTTTCTGTTCCATGGCAGAGTTGTATATTATAGTAACAGATAAATTCATTTATTGCCAAAGAACGGGGAGGTCACAGGTTTTTAATATATATGAAAACTTCCCTCAGATTAACAAGCAATTATGTGAGCTTGTAAGACTTAGGTGGTTGGGGAAGATACTAGTCTATGTTCATGTAATAATTTTCTCTCTTGTTCCTTTTTTATAGTTTTAAACAAGTCCAATGAAGCCAACACGGTCTCTCAGCAAGACCACTGCTGTGTGCTCTCAGCAATGCCAGCATGATTTACAAATTCATTTTATATTTGGATATAATTTTGAAAATGTTCTACTTATTTCACACGATTTGTTCTTTATAATCATCATGAAACTACTTTCAAAACATTTGCTGCTCAGAAACAAACCAACATGCACTATGTAGTGAGGTTTTAAACATTTATTTTTTATTTACATGCTGTGCATAAAAGAAAAAACCCCAAGATTTCATTATTTTGGTCCAAGACATGAAAAGAGATTAAGTTTATTTTTGTGATGTTTTATATTGTTAATAACGGTTGCTCACACTTAGCGCTAGTAGTCACTATCATACATTGCTTTACACACTCTTTATTTTGGATTTGTACTACCGTGTCTGACATAAATAAGCACAGTAGAAAAACAAGCCAAATGGCAAATTTCAAATTTTATAGGCATACATTAAAATAATTGTGAATTTAAATCAGTCCAAATAAGACTGCTCACGGTCTGGCTCTACTAGACATTAGATAATAAAGGTAAAGAGCATTTTGCAAAATGACAGATGTTATTTTGTGTCTTGCATCCAAGTTATAAAATGGAAGTGCTATACTAATGACATGAGGTTTTTTCTCTTCTCGTATTTGTGGGAGGTTATTTGGCTTGAGAAAAGTGTGTAGGAGGTTTTTTTGTTTTTTTTTTTAGTAAGTGTTTTATTTCATCTTTTTGTTTTAAAAATCTGGAAGTGATAGTGGACAGTCCTAAACTAATTAAAGTGATTTAGCAGATAAATTAGATTAAAGCTGTGTTGGATCATTTACCTGCAGTTCACCCATTGTGGTACTTTTTAGTAGGTTTGTAAGCAAATGAATGTAAAATCCAGAAAAGCAATTACATTTTCCAATATGAAATCCATCAGCACTGAGACTGTTAGGGAAAAGATATCTGAGGTGCGACTTTGCGTAAAATATGGTTCAAAAAGGAAAACTCAAACAGAACTAAAATGCAGAATGTATTTTTGTTATTAATTAGATACCACAAGTTAAAAGTGCAGGTGTTCCTTACGCTGGGATATGTTCTTCTGAGCAAATTTTGATTTCATCACCCTTTCAGTGTGTCTTGAGATCGTGTTTCTTTCAAAAGAATAATCAGCATTGCTACTGCTCTAAGCTGCATCTGAGCAATGCTGAATGATAGTTCATTTAAACCTTTTTTTCTCTCATACCAAATTTTCTTCTACGATTAGAAAAAGAAGTAATTTCCTACATGACTATTTATAGCCTAGCAGACATTAGTAAGGCAGATAGGGAATGTGTATTTAAAAGTAGCAGTAAATATTATTTCAGAATTGTTTTATTCACTGCTTTCATGGGTTTTTTTCCATGTACCAGAGAACCATGATATTGTGTGCCATTAGTGGCAGATCTGTGACCTTGTAAGGTTTTTTATAATTACACATTAGATTGGGAAAAAATTATAGAAAGTTGCTACTAGAGTAGTGCAGGAAGTTCTCAAAATGAAACTTAATTCTAGCCCTGCCAATGACTTTAAATAAAATTTCCCATCCTAAAGTACCGTGTCCTATTAGAAAAGAATTGTTAGTAACTGTGCTTTGGTATGTAAGAGCAGAGCTTGGGAGAGGCTCCTCTCTGCCCAGTTCATGTTGCAGCGGGTGTCGGTGGTAAATGCTGCGACCTTCCCAGAGGCGTCTCCGTAGGCGGTCGCTCCGATGAGGCCACCGCGCACACGCTTACACACACGCCAGAGATAGCACAAGAATGAGGTGACGACAAAGAGTCAGGGAAGGGCCTCCATATGGGGTTCCACAGGGAAGGTTTATTCCATCCACATGCAAAGGGTCTGGGGACGAAGGCGGGGAAAATGGGGGGTCCAGGGTGTAATATGGGGTCAGATATAATATGGGGTCAGATATAACACAGTCTGGAGTCAGACATAATATGGGGTCAGATAGGGGCGGAGAGAGCGCCAGGACCAATGGCCTGAGGGCACAGGGGCAGTACAGAGGCGGGGTTAGGATGTGGGAACCCATAGGGAGACACTGAGGGAGGGACAAAGGAACAGGGACCAATGGGAGAGCGGGGAAGGGAGAACATTCTGGAACAGGGACATGGAGGGGAGAAAGGGGCAGGGAGGCCAATGGGCCAATCAGGGAAACAGAACTGGGGTATGTTAGCACAATCATCATATTTGACACAAGGCCCTTTGGGAGATGTGCTATTCTTCACCCTAACCTAGGAATACCCCAGGATTTATACTTCCAGGGGGCCATTGTGGTTCCTTCCTTGTCAGGCTCACCGGCCTCCACAGGTTCAGGTCCATAGTTTCTGGAAGTAAAGAATTAAAAGTGTTACTTGAGCTATGCTTGTGAACCCAAAAGTGAATATAGTAAATTCTTGGTGCAGCCTCTAGCTATTCTTCTTTGGCTGCACCAGTGATGCAGTTTAAATGGTGTGATTTATTTTGTTTTTGCAATGGCTCTCAGAAATATTGTCTATCTCGTCTATTTCTCCTTCTTAATCTCTTGCACTGCATTTTGCCAAGCCTGTCATTCTAAAATGACTTTTTAGATTTTGCTAGAGGAAAAGAACAGTTGGTATACAAAGAAGACTCTCAAGGGAGTGATACCTCATTTAATTCTAATCTAGAAACTCTTGTTCTGAACTCCATTGCCTCAGACATTTCAGACATTTTTAGAAATTCTTACAGTTGCCAGTCAAAGAAGATTTTGCTGTTTATTTTGAAAGTTTGCTGTTCAGTCTTGGGATTCTAGGTGGATGTGTACTTCCCAGCTATTATTTCCAGCATCCAAGACTGAGCAAGGAGCTTCACCTCATTTTCTGAGTTATTAATAGTTGGTTTCTGTGAAATAACAGCAATCTTCATTGCAATGCTTTCTGGAGAGCCTGGAAGTATTTTTCCTAGAAAACTGTCGTGATTTAAGGAGCCAAGGAGGCAGCTCAATCCAATACATCCAGTGGGGTGGGGAAGAGAACTGGAAGGTAGAAGTGAGGAACACAGTTTTCATCACAAGACCAAAATATAGCACCACACAGCTATGCCTCTATCCCAGCTAAAACCAGTACAGTCTTGCCATTGAAATTTACTCTGTAATATCTGGGGTTTAAAACTGAATGAGTAACTTTGTAAGTGGTTTAAAACTGAATGAGTAACTTTGTAAGTAGCAACAACAAGAAAAGTAGTGAACTTCATGAAGTAGTTCTTGACATTCTAATTAACATGGCAAAAAGATGGGCCCACTGAACAATTAATTTTATTCTAGATTACTGGTTAATTTTAGCTGCACAAAAGCAAATTTAATCTTTTTATATTTTGATGGTATGCTCCGATATCTTAGGTAATAGAAATATGTTAGCTTAAAATGGTAGATAAACTGTTCTTTAATGTGTATCAGCCATAGGTCAGTGATAAAAGGAACAAAATAGAAAATAGCAATCTGTAAAAATTGGTTATTTTACTATCAGTACATCAGAATGTAGGTTTATTTTGCCATATGTCAGATATACTATGACTAACTATGTCAGTTACATAGTTAGACTCAGAAGTGTTTGAGTTTCAAACCTTTTTTGCTAATAAACTGCCTCTGCAGTGTAGACATCAGTGCTTTCCAGTAAAAAAATTGCTGACCAGGCCTCTTGCATATAACATGTTTTGTCAGCAACTTTAAGGTCAGAAATAGAAATACACCAGTTAAGAAGCTGGAGGTGTTTTTAGCTTTCCATTAGTGAGGGCAGCAGACTTTATAGCTCCAGTACTTTGGGATTTCTGGTATCACATAATCCTGATGAACATCTTACCTCATGTATTTCTTTCTGCCTTACTGGCAGCTGACTGAGAGACTGTCAAAGCTAAATCTAAAATTGATACCAAACCTGGGGCAAAGTATTAATCTCTTAGTCTTGGAATGGGAGAGAATATATGTTCTGGAATCACGATAGGTGGAAAGAAGAGAAGACAATCAGAAGTGCTTACTTTGAAAAGGAAGGCATTTCTTCATTCATTAGTTTCCTTATTCTAATACATCAAATTGAAGCCTGAATAGTTTCACAAAATATAATGAAAAGTTAGTATTTGTCCATCAGTAATGCTCACCTCTTCAGTCTGAGAAACTGTTTGCATCTCAGTTTAGTTTATGAAATCTTACTGATTTCCCAGCTTCATGTGTAACAATGAAGTAATATTCCAGTGGAATATATAGGTGGGTTTATTTTGACCTTAAATAAATAAATACCTAACATTACAATGGAGTTTTTCTTCTGAGTTGTCTATGATTTTATTAGAAAAGGACAGCCTAAATGTTGCAACAAAGTCAGCAGCTGCATTTTAAAATGATCTTTCAGAATTTGTTGGGAGAATGTCTGCTATACAAACGTTAAACCTCTAATTTGGATGTAATAAATGGCATAAAATTATTATTTCTGGCTTGTCAGGAAAGATGCAGGAATTGGTAGACATGCAAATGTCAAGCACAATATAAAGTTACTTGTCCTGAGACTCTGGATTCTGGTGTGCCACAGTGTTTTATTTTGCAAATTATTGATCCGAATCAGAAAAGAGGAGAAACACAGAATACTGCAGACACACATGAAGGAACAGCAGAACACGAAGTCTCAGAACAACTAAACTCTGTAGTTTTCAACTGCTTCAAGCAGAAAATTGCTTCACTCACCTGTAACCAGAAATTAATTCTTTGCATCCTTGAAGTGATGTGGATTCTTGATACAAGTATCCTGATACAGATCTGTTTTGAACTGCAGTTCCATATGGAGTGAAGAGTAAGTTTTTATATTATTTATACATTTAACATATCCATTTGATTGTGATCTAAGCAGTTCACTAAAGTGAAACAAGGTTCTTTTTTTGGGTTGTTTTTTTTTTTTTTTTTCCCTACTCAGACTTGAGAGATGATTCCATATGCCTTTTATACCCATGAGTAAAAAAAAGCTTTTTTCTGCGCTTTTTCCTCCATATCTTCATTACTTTTCTTTCTCTGGATCACATCTACAAAATGGTTTCAGTCTCAAAATTCCTGGCTCTGATTATAATGCATTTTTTCTTACACTATTTGATACCAGATTTTAAGCTTGAATTTTTAAATGTCCCATAAAACCAAATACATTAGATTGAAAAAGGCTCACAGGATATCCTTAAGAAGTTGCTATCCAGAAAGATGTGCTAATGAAATAATTTATAATTAAGAGCTTCTAAAACATTTCTGTCTAAATTTGGAAAGTAAATTAAGATATTTCATATAAATTCTTGTGATCGGTTCCATTCTCTCTTTAACACTGGAATGTACCGGGTGGATTTCTGCCTGTATTTCCTATATATAGTTTTGGCTTGAAAATTTCCTTTTTAAGACAAGAATGAAAAAAAAAAGGTAGCCTATTTTATCTTCTCCTGGTTGTGGGAAGCAGTGTATATAAAAATGTGCAGTGTGACAAAGTAATAAATAAAGCAGAATAACATAAAAAACTACAAGTAAAAAAAGCTAGTGCTTTCACAATATGTTCCATGGATAGTTTTTAAGCTTTGCTGGAGAAATATGTTCTTCAACTGTGGAAAAAAAATAAGAGTTTGGGTTTTTTCTTATAATTTCAATTTGGAACAACAAAAGCAAAATTAGATGGTTACTGGGACCTAATACTTCGAGATTTTACCATCAGAAACTCATCAAGGCTTTTCCAAGCTTGGGACAGATGGTTCTTCAGTCTTGGAGACTGAAGACCAGGGCATCTGTAGATTTCTGGATTCTGAGTAAGGAGTTTGGAACTCTGACCTAGTGGACAGCACAGACTCCAAATTCTTCCTGTTCTCTGTTGGGTTGCTGGGGAAACAGGTGGACAGCTCAGAGTAGGTCATTTTTTAGAACAAGTGTGATGGATGAAAGCCTAAGAAGTCTGTCTGAGGACCTTTTAAAGGTCGTGTTTTAAGTGTAATTGTTCTTCTCCTTTTCTTTCAATAGTTCAGTTGTCCTTCTATCTGGGAGCACAATTCCTTCACATGGTGTAAATCAGTACTTAAGCATCTCTTACCTAAAACATGCTGCTCTCCTATGAGTTCAGCTATGATACTTACCAGCGGCAAAGTGTGCATATTATGATGGACTTTCTTCTCAGACCATCCACAGACATTTGGACTAATGTGAGAAACAGTATTATGGCGATACAGCAGAAAGGGTCATCCATATTTCAAATGTATACTTCGTTTACTTTGGCCTCTCTTCCAAAATATGTGTAATTTCCTAAATTTTGTAAAAGAATGGTAACTTATCTCCCATCCTTTTTATTACCAAATTGCAGAGGATACTGTCCTGATTTTATATTACATTAAAATCTTAAATTTTAAGTTCATTCTCTGTTCCACAAAGGGTTCAGTATCAGCTTCACTGTACTGAGGCTTTTTTGTAATTGCTACTCAAGTGTTAAGCAGGTCTCTAGAATCACCACTTTTTCCCCCTAAAAATAAAGTGAAAGTCATCCCACTACATGAGAAAATCATTGACATTGATGAAAGAAATAGATAGGTTGAAGATTTATGAGAGAACGCAACACACTATTTAAAAATAGATATTTAATTGAAAATAAGCTACCACAGGATGAATTCCTTAGCTCAATAATTACTAAAACAATAGAAAATAATCAAGCCATTTTTAATAGTACCTCTCTGTGTTTCATAGTGAAGCTAGGTTTACTTGAGATCTATTTCTGTTTCATACCTTGATTAAGAAATTCTCTTTTACATTGTGTTGAGGAACAAGGATTACTTTAGTCCATGACAAATGTTTCTGTATTTGTATTGTTGCCTGGAAGAGATGATTATTTACCTCCTGGGATCCTTTGTAGAAATATCTGTGTACACAAGAAACTCTGTCTTAACTATTGGCAGATGCTGGAAAATAACTTGTCATTTGCTTTCCATCATTTGTGTCATTTCATTTAGTGCATTTTCCAAACTATATTCTGGTGCTGTAGCTTGAACACCTGGACTTGAATTGCTATCAAGCAGAAGTTTTGCTTATCTTGAAGCTAATGGGTTTCAAAACTGCAGTAAGCCACAGAGAAAAGGAAATATTTTGTGTGCACATACTTTTCTGTAGGATAAAATTAGTTCTGTCCTTTCACTGACCACCTTGCTATTCATTTAATTTCAACAACCTGCTGCAGTAGATCTACTTACACCAATGCAAAGAGGGTAATAGTAGTGCTAAAATCTAATTCTGTACAGTTAAACAACAAGGAGATTTTAGCATGTGGTGAAATCAGTAGGCATTTGATATTTTGCAGTGAGTGGGAAAAGAGTACCAGAAGTGATTTTGAAACAAGATGTTTTAGTCTGGCATAACCACTTTTCAGGTTCCCAAGTAAAGCTAGAGTTGAAGGGCTGTTTTCCTGCTCTTTCGGACAGAACCCCAAAATATGAAAGAAATTATGGTCTAAAATTGTCCTGCGTGGAGCATAAACTACTAATTCACTGTACAGACAAAAGTCAGATCTGCACTGCAAAGTAAGAAAAAAAGGGCTGCAGAAAGACCTGTTCAAGAAGGGTGGCTTTCTTGATAGGCCTTTTATTACCTTTGGGACTCAATTTAGGCAGGTACTTTTGGTCAAGCAGAATGGAAAGGGAGAAAAAATGGGCTTGGGAATGCTGTGTTTACAGCCATACTGTGGGTTCTTTAGTCTCCAAATAGAGCTTGCTCTACTGTTCCTTGGGAAAACAGTCTTCCCCCTCTTCCTTCCTTCCTTCTCAGAAGGGATTTACAGTGACCCAAGCGGCAGCAGCTATGGCGAGGCAGTTAGTGTCTTGTCTAATGCTCAGTCACTGCTGCTTTAATAAAATCATAGGGTCATCGAGTGGTTTGGGTTGAAGAGTCCTTTAACAGTCATCTGGTTAAACTCCCAACAAAAAGCAGAGACATCTTTAAGTAGAACAGGTTGCTCAAAGCCCTGTCCAAAAATGCATGCCAGAGTTTGCACAAACAAGGCAACGTACAGGTATATTGAAGAGCTGCTCTCTTTGTTCCACCTGCACCCACAGTAAGGGTTTGCTAACACTGTCACACCAAATCAGCAAAAGAAAAGGAAGCAGAGGAACTGAAAGCTTTAATACTGAGCATCCATCTCTTCTGGCATTTCTACCAGCTATGTTTTGGAAGTGGAAGAGTGAGGATACTACAGTTAAAGAGTATAGCCAAGATAAAACCTAATATGTCAGAGAGTATTGCAACTTGGCTGAATAAGGCTTCTAAAAAATTAAGAATTGTGCAAATTTTATGCCTTTTCAATTGGTCACTTCATTAGTTTATTTCAGATAAGTTTCCTTACTTGATTGTAGTATTCTTTTGCAATTTCATGTGGGTGAACTAGTTTGTGTGCCTACAATGCTGAGCCAAATTAAAATACTTTGAAATTATTAATGTCGGGATTAAGCAAACTTGAATATTTGCAAATGAACATGCTTCCCCCAAATGTTGCTGTCATGTAATTGCCAAGAAAACAACCAAAGTTACAACAATTCTGTTTTGTTATTGTTAAATATTAACAGAGTAATTGTATTAAAAATCAATTGGAAAATACTTTTCTAAGACCAACATTGCTTATGGTGTAGTTTAAATGTTTAAAGTGATCATGATATGAAAGTGGTAGTTCTAGCTTTATAATTCCTAACTAATGTAACAGTGGTAAATGTTAGGAAATAAAGGAAAGGAATAGGTAAGATGTCTATGCAAAACTTCTCCATTTTATATTTTTGCAATTTAGGCTAAAAATAAATAAATTACATTAGGAAAACTGGAGGCAGAAAATTACTGTATTTTGAATCCTCAGAGGAAAGGGTAGAGTGAAATACCTGGTTTTCTAGTTCATGCTCTGATACTAACTTAATTTGTAAATAGTTTTGACCTTTAAATATTCTTCTTGACCTGTTATTTGTTAATTTTTTTTCCACCAAGCCCTTGAGATAGCTACATGATTCCCAGAAGAAGCCAAGCAAGATGTTAATATAATTAAGAGATGGAGAATTTGTTTGCACCCTGAACTTGTGAAAACAAGTTCAGGTTAGAACTCAGATTAGATTTACACAATTCTGTAAATTATGTACCTATATAGCTAAATAATAATAGGGAATTCTAATCAAAATCTCATCAAAATCTCCTAGAAAAGTAATAAAAATCTGTTGCATACACAATGTATCAATACATAAATTGTGTTATTTATATGAGCACATGAAATTTAGTGTTCTTAAAACTGCAGCTTGCATTTCACTTTTAATATTGATCATTTAATATCTGGTGCCAACGATATGACAAATTAGTCTGCAATGTTATCCAGATGGAAGATTCCTCTTCAACTGACTAAATATGACACACACTTGAAAAATCTGAATATTTTTCCAAATTAAACTTTTATAGCCAATTACTCTTCAAGTATTTCTAAGATCCTTTGGGATAGGACTGTTTGTTTATGTGTTCAAGCACCATTGCAGAGAATAAAATTAAACTTAGATGGCAGAGATAAAATTAAAGTGACTGAAAACACATTGATACCCCATAAAACAAACAAAAAAAAAAAAATAAGGCCTTGGAATTCTAATAAATATAAGAATTATAACATACAAATAAAATATGTACATATTTATCTCAGACTCACTGCAAACCAATAGAAAATTAAGTTATTTGACCCATTCATTTGTGGAACCAAACAGTTCTCATTACAATGAGTAATATATGATCTCTAGTACATCAACTTGTTATGAAAAGTATGAATTTTCAAACATATTATGACAGCTGCCTCGTTTCCCACTGAAAACTAATACTTTATTTCATTTTCCTCTTTTACTAGTTCATTAGATGTGAATCAAAACTGTGAAAGCTCATGTTCAAGTAGATCTTCTGTGATATTTTACAGAACAAATATATTAATGAGGGAACTTCAAAAGATTTTTACAAGTCTTGCTTCATTAAATTTTGCCATAATATGTGTCACAGCCACCTTCAAAGCAACCAGCATTTCAGCATCAAATACAGTAGTGCAATATGACAACTCCAGTTTAAATTATGGTTTCATATTAAAAGTCTGCCCTAGATATTTTTCCTGTAATTGGGAAAGATAGAAATATATAAATTAAGATATAAAAGACATTCATTTCCCTCCTAGATGGGGTGCTTTTTAAAAATAGATAAAACTCTGGTGTTTTTGCAGGAAGATCATATTTCCTGTCAAATATGTTGAGCTTGAAAAAATATTAGATAATAGCTTCCCAATTTCCTCTATGTCAAATTCAGGAAAAGAGAAGCACTTATGCATCATTTTGAATGCAGGTGGTAAAATACATCTGATTAGATACAAGTACCAATTAGGAACATTCTTTCCGCTTCAAAATCCAATGCACTTAGGAGAAAAATAATAAATTTTGGAGATGAAACTAAACAGAAAAAGACAAATCACTGTGTTGTTTTCAAAACTATCAAAAAACAGGCAGTAAGAGGCTGATTCTGTTTGTGGATTTGGGCTAACAATAAGTAGATTACTTGGGATTTTTTCAACAACAACATCTTCACTATTTTTTGTCTTTCTGTTGAGGTGTCATTTCTATTTTCACAAAAACTTGAGGTAAATATGAATGAATAATTTTCCTTTTTTCTTTTTCATGTCAGTCTGTTGTTCTTGCTGACACATCTGGACTTTACATGTCTATGCAACATCCAGAAAAAATTACAGAACTTAATAATTGCATCAGACATCACCTCTGGACACTTTAGAATGTTTCTTGCCCATCAACTGAATAAGCTTCCTCTTAATCTGAGACAGGTCATTTTCGTCCTTTCACACAGACACAAGAATTGAGTGAATTCTCATCTTCTATAAATGAATGCAGTTATAACTTTGCTGATGTACAATAGCCGAAGGTCTAGACAAAAAAATTTTTAAAAGTGATTCTTCCTTCCTAAAATGTGAGATTGGAAGAGGAATTTTGAGAGCTACATAATGGGAATATGAAAATATTTTTTTCTTCTTTTTGTGGCTCTCTTTCTCACAAAGCATATTAACATCAAACTCTTTTACTATGATCTTGTTTTATCAGACATGCAGCTAACTCTTTAATTTCTTTGCATTTAAGGAGTGCTAAAACTATCGGCAATTTTTTTTTTCTTGAAAAAATCTAATAACATATTTACATGGGGTTGATCTGCTTATTGTAATACAGCTGTCAAAAGAGGAGGGTAGCTCTAGGCATGAGGTGATGACAATTGCTATATGCTTCAGATATCTACAGAATCATTAATTTCCTTTATGTTAAATGGTCTACATCTCTCTTAGTTTCTGCCATGCAATCTTAGTCGTGATACACAGAGCAGAACAAGTCACACAAAAATCACAAGCCAGATCAGGCCAGGAGGACATTGAGCTCAATATCCTGTCTCAGAGGAAAGTCACTCTTTGAAAAGGATATATCAAACAGGACACCTGAGATTTTCCCCAAGTGCAATACTTCAGCCTCCACCAATCAATGAGACTAGGATTTCCTGACCTGTGGTTCCATTATATTTGCTAGTCTGGTGGATTTGTTTCCCTTCCTTCTTGTATTGTTCTTAATTTTTCATTATTTTTTATATCCTTTTGACCCATTTAATATCTTTTGGCAATAAATTACCCCAAACATTCTGCAGAAAGTTAATAAGAATTTCCTTTTGTTTTTCAAGCCCGTGACCTGACAGTAACAATAATTGAGTAACTGAGTGCCCTTACCTACTGTGTTCCAAAACATGGAGCTGCCATTTCTTACTCCCATTTTCCTTTGCATGGTGAATAGGCCTGTTCTGTTTCTCCATTTGGAAGCAATGCCATCCCTTTGATCATCCCTGTTTCTGTTCTGTGTTTCACTATACCTTTGCAGATGCATGTTTGCCAAGTATCTTCTGCCTTATTTTCCTAAAAATTTTTAAAGTCTTTTCTTCTGTTATTGCTCCACTTGTATGGTAGTTTCCTTCAATGAAAATGGATATATGTCCTGCTCTAAAGGATTGCTTATGTGACCTATTGCCTCTCAGTGCTTCCTCTTGAGTTTTAATAAACTACAAATTAAATGTACTGTCGTTCTGCCATTCAAAGGCCCTAGCAGTCTGCAAAGTAAGAGATTAAGTCAGTGATCTGATTTCAGACCTCCCAGCTGACAGCAGAGAGCATTATCAACAAGGCACCAGGCTGGCCTGAAAAAGGGACTTGTGCATTTTATTTTGTAAGGATTTTTTTCTTTGTGATGTAGCAGTTCAGTTACAGCAGGCAGGAGGCTTTTGTGCATTGAGACAAATGAATGAAAGCAGCAAGGTTAAGATTTATTTTGTTTCATATTTTATTGTCTTGAAACAGCTGAACTCAGCTAATCAATTATTTCATAGGAAATGGTTACTGTATTTCTGCACTGTTGTAGGTGTGTGTGATGCTTTACGAAACACGCAAGTCAGATTTCATATGTACCAGACATAATCCCTAGGAATTTCCTGAATCATATTTATTTCACTTCGATTTTCTTCACACCATGAACATGAGATAAAAGAATGCATTGCTCTAAGGAGGGTAAATTTGGTTGCCTGGGATATTCTGTGAGCATGTGATGGATAGAGCAGATCATGTATTCATCAGATCCTTGATATTGCTGCTTAACTGACTTTCTGCCTGCTGGGAACACCTCCATTCTTGATAATATGGAAAAGGTTTGCTGCATTGCTCAAAAAAGATTTTATCACCTGTGCTTCTATTATATTCTCTGAGTGATGGAAAAGAAGAACAAGCACAGAATCTGTCCATAAGTTTCAGAGGATGTTTACCACTGTAATTGAAAGATACAAGCAGCAAATTCAGAGTTTAAGCCCCTGATTAAATGTTCTGACATCTTGTTCAGTTCACATCTCTAACATTTCAACTCAGAACTACTGTACTAATTTGATTTTGCCTAAAGAAAATCCTTCTGCAGGCCATCGGGCTCTGATGCACAAGCAACAAGAATGAGAATTGATCCTACCTTCAGGTGTTGCTGGTATACATATTTACAGCTAAACTATTGACCCTCAAGTTCTCTTATAGGAAATAGAGAGAAATAGGCAGGTTTAGGTCATGACTAGGTGAGGATAATCACATCCTAGTATTACCCATTTATTTTCATTATTGAAGAGGACCAAGGACATTCAAGGAAGCTATCTACCCTGTAGATTGTAGACAAGCTTAGTCAGATGTTTGATCTGATTTTCCTCCCAGAAGATGAATGCATTTCTTCTCTTTCTAGGATTTTGTGATGCTAAAAGTCTTTCTTAGTTCTCATTTGAATTTATTTAGTATGGCTGGTGCAGTTGATGAGTCTTAACATCTTCAGGACTGAAAAATATTTTAAGTGGAATTCCACAGAATTTAATAGAATTCAGTGCTAAGCCAAACTTGTCATAAAAAACAAAGAATGCAAAGGGAAAATTAGAGGTAGGAGTGAAAACTGATTCTGTTTTGCTAGCAGTGGAAAACTGTATTCTTCCCCTTACTCCTCTTTATTTTCTCACTAAGACAAAGTCAAGTAGGGACATAATAGAAATTTGTCGATGTTTCTCAATATTTCTTGTTGTAATATGTATTATTGTGAAAATCATCGTAAATAATATCCCAGATAACCTTTTTGTTCCAGTAAAGAATCTAAGTCTTCAGTTAAATTGTTAAAGTATAATTCTTAGCAATATGTGTTTGTCAGGTAATTCAGACCCAAGTCTGCAGTCTCTGTTACAAATTTTTTCTCTTGAATTATTTCTAATATTTTTTTACCCTTAAAATGTGAGAAAGTTTTTATTTCTTCCTGTGTCCTAGTTAATTGTTTTGAGAACCCCTTAGAGTGGATGCGCTCCACTCACCTTGGAGACCACTGCCCCAGTGGAGAACAGTCCCTTGTGATCATGGGCAGAGGTGACAGTGTCAGACAGAGGACCCGGGGTAGAATAAAGTAACTATTTCTTCTCTCCTGCAAAATGAATTAAATACAAAATTACTTATTACCAGCAACCATCTTAAAATATGAAGATCTGTAAATATTGCTAGAAAACAGTACTAAAATACTCTCATAATGTGGTAGAGAATTAGCTCATTGTGGTTCAGCATATGCCCTTCTTTGGATCTGATTCATGGATCCCACCAGTGTGCAGTCATGGTAAGTGCTGCATGGGACTCTAATTTCTGCTAATTAAGAGTTTAGTAGAATGAGGGAAGTGGAAAAATTTAGTCCAGACTAGCAGCTTTGCCCATAGTATTCTATCTGTATACTTTATCACAGCCATAGACTTTAGGTTCTTTGTACACAGACTCAATCAGTTTCTCCCACTTAGGCCCTTCATCCAAGCAGAAGACTAATCCCTGTGCTCCCAGTGACCTCTTTACTGATGTTGTAGGCTTGCAACAGATTGCAGCTGTTGTACAGCTTTAGGGCAGAATATGCCTGTTAAGGATCAGCAGGCTAATAGCCTGCACACCACAGGGAAGAGGATGTGCTCTGCATCTTGGCATTTCTGGATGGCTTTTTTGGCCAGGTATGCATTTGTTTCTGATGCAGTTTCTGTATTTGCTGTGTCTCTTCTGCTGATTTCTGAGAGGACTTCACAGCACTGGTGATGGAGGCCTAGGCTGCTTTGGGCACAGCACTGCAGGTGCAGACACAACACTTGAAATAGCATCTTTTCTCAGTAGTTTTGCCTATACATTAATGCATAGAATTCTAGATGCAAAATGCTGGACTCTCTAGAAAGTTTTAAGATCTCTCCTTTGAAGGGAACTATCGTTCCTAAAAGACTGATGAGATTTTCCTTCCTTTCAAGATTTCCCAGATATACCATGCTCCCTTCCCCTCCTCATTCATATCCCCCTTCCGTTCACCTAGCTGAAACAAACTTCACAGATTAATTTTAACTTAGAATATAAATTGTGGACAGTTACTCTCCAAGTTGACAATTTGGGTTTTTTTAGAACTCCCTAATAAAAGACTTTTTAAAAGCTTTAGTTGCTTAGTGTACCACTACAATGTGATTACTGAACTACACTGAGGTTTCTAAAGGCACTGCACTTAGTAATAATTAAGGCTGACTGCACAGAACCTCTCTGTGAAGGATAACAGAATCACCATTTTTTTGAGGTTGGAGGGGACCATGATTTTGAGACCATCAAGTCCAATCGCCTGCTCAAGCAGAGCAGGATCACCTACAACAGGTTTCTCACAACCATGCCCAGTCGGGTTTTGAAAAACCTCCAAGGATTAAGACCTGACAAACCTCTCTGGGTAACCTATGCCGATGTTTGACCATTCTCACAGTGGAAAAGAGTTTTCTTGAGTTTTGATTTGTACCCATTGCATGTCAAGTGCACTGCTGAGAGAGAAGTTTGGCTTCCTCTTTTCCTTCCCCATGTATTTACAGACATTGATAAGATCCACCCAAGCTTTTTCTTCTGCAGCCTTAGGAGTCTTGGCTCTCTCAGTCTTTCCAGCCCCTCAATCATGTTTGTGGCCCTGCACTACACTGCTAGATCTCCTAGTACTGTTTCTCTTGAAAGTATGAATTTAATTAGGCAAAGAGCACTCTCATAATCATGTAGGTCTGCTTCTGATTTGCACTGCCACCAGCCTTTTTTTATCCCATAGTTTTTTCCACTTTCTCCAACAATCCTGACTTTTCCTGTTATTTATAAACATAACTAGTCATTGATTTCCATCCTGCCTTTCTTTTGCTGTCAGGGTGTGGGGGTTTTTTTAATGACTGTCCTTCAATATGTGCTTGCTTAGCTAAGCCTTTTGTCCTTTCTTCTTAAGCCCAATAAAACCAGCAGAGGATAAATAGTATTCAGATTCCCAAACAAACAACAAGTTAATAATGCAAATACAAACTTAAAAAAAAAAAAAAAAATGTACTAGTCATGCCTATGTGTAATCATCACTCACAGATCCATTGAACAGTTTTAGTTCATTAAACTAAAAACTTCTTTGTAAAAATATTACCGGAACTCAAAATATTTTTCTTGTTGCTTCATCCTTATTCATATCCCTGGTGATCAGTCTGGGCAATCTTCAAGGTGCTTTGTTTAAAAAGGATGCTTAAGGCATTGGGAAGACCTACTGGCTAACCTCAATTAGTTTTAGTCTATTTTTTCTTGCATTAATGATACTATTATCATGTCTACAGGGTAAAAAAACCAAAACCGTAATGACTAAAGTAATGAATGCAATAAACGTTGTAAATGTTAAGCCTTCACACTTAAAAATTTTCTCTTAACAATTACTCATTTCCAGAGCAGTGTAGTGGAAAAATGCATATACTGCCCAATGGCATCCTTCTTATAATTTCAAACCTAGAAAATGTGAGTATCCTGAAACTTAAGAAAAACTGGGTTTCTTGTCTAGAAATAAAAATGAAAAGTACTTCACAGGGATGTCATAGGACAAAAGTTTTGCACTGACACATCTGTAAAGATGAAAATCTATGACGGCGTTTTGAACTTGTGTCTTCTGGCAGTAGTCATTTCTATAATGGTCTTTTCACTTCTGGTAATAGACAGATGCTAGAACTTTTTCATTTTCTGCATATTTGATTTCAATTTTTGAAATTCAATAAATTTATATGCGTGCTCAGCAAATAATATAGTTGATGATGCTATTGACAGGTATGCAAAAAATGGATATTTTTAAATGTGCTTGCATTTTATTACTTTATTTTATAATAAATTAATAAAATTAGCTTTTTGTTGTTCATTTCAGACACTGCACTGTTTTTTCCATCCTTCACTGGAAATTCTTATCTGGAACTACCTTCTCTGACATCTGTATCCGAGACCAGGACTGCATCTGGGCAGGAAACAAGCAATCTGACGACTCTGTACTTGACAGTGAAAACAACTGCTCTAAATGGCACAATTCTTTATAGTGAGTACCAAAGATACTTAAAGCTAAGTATCAGTTTTAGCTCCTTCAGGTCCTTATTAACTTTAGTGTACATCAGCTGGCATTTCCTCTTCAACAGCAAAATGAGTCATTAAAATGCAGTAGAAGCCTTTTGGTATTCTAATGCATGCTGCATTATAAAATTCGAACCATTGTTCCTTTTGTTCCTCTGGAAAGTTCTTTAATTTATGACTCATTGAGCAAAACATAACTTACGACAGAAAATGCTGCTTCCTGACAAGAAAGAACATAGGAAGCATATGACTTTAGTTGTAAGTGTTACAGATCTAAAATACAAATGTTGAAGAAGTATTGAACAACTTATTACAGAGAAACAGCTTCTCCATAGTTGGATTGAGTCTTGCTTTTTATAATTGTTATCCTGGTTCCAAATTCTTGATTTATAGAACCATCTTAAGTTCTGCAATTTTGCCATATTTTGAAATACTATGATTTCACACTTCAGAGAATTCTTTTGTGATCCCCAGAGAATATACTTACAGACTTGGATGTATGCCTGTTAACACTGCATAAAAAAGTCACTTCTTGCCTGCATATTTCATTTCTCAATCTATGGCAGAAACTTCTGAGACAGAAGTACACTTTTCACTAGTCAGCAAGAAAAGATAGACTTCTCTGCCTGTTGAGTATTTTGTTATATATTTTATCTTCCCATTTCTTGCAAATGGAAAACATGGAAAGTGAGGTGATTGCTTCCCAAGAAGAGATAGAAAGATATGATTCTTTGGTAGATTTACTCCACGAAGACAAAATCATTAGGAGCATTTTCAGTTCACTGCAGCTTCCTAGGGTTTCTCTACACAAAGAAATCTTGTTGATATAACAAATAATTTTGATTAAATTTTGTTGCATTTATATTAATGTGGTAGTAGCATATGTGAATTCACCTGAACTATGTACATATTTATAAGCCAGAGTTAAAAGTAATATAAGCTTCGTGGCATTATTTAGTTATGCCTTTCATTATTATCTGTACTACTTTTTATTTAGATGGGAAATGCTCAAGCCCCAAGTTGAAAATTTATGTTTACTGCTTTTCAAAATAGTATCTCAAATACTTGTATGTTATATCTGGGCTGTCGCTGCAGCTGCCTAAGCTACAGCGCTGCAAAATTTGCTAAGGATCATGGATAAGTAGTGATGTGGCAGTTCTTTATATTGAAATGTTTTATACTTGTTAGTTATTTCAATTTCAACAGGAATTATTTGCTGTTGAAGAGAACTCAAGGAAGGTTTTGAAGTACATTGAATATCTTTGGCATTTAGTATTTTGTTTGCTTCGTCACTGCAAAGTAATTTGGCTCCAGACAAAGTTAGTCTTGCTATCTACGCATATGCACTGAGTAAGAATCTCTTTGAAACAAAAACACTTTAAAAACCACAAACCAACAAACAAACAAACAAACAAACAAACAAACAAAAGAAGATTCTCTGCTATACGCAGGAGGAAGTGGTGTTTTCTGAAGCTAAAAGAGCTGAGGTTGTTCAGCCTGGAGAAGACAAGGCTCTCCAGAGAGAGACCACATTCCAGTCTTTAATTATTTAAAGAGCGCTTATAAGAAATATGGGGCTACACTTTTTATTATGGCCTGTTGCAATAGGACATGGGGTAATGGCTTTAGACTAAAAGGGTGTAAATGGAATAGGTTGCCTGGAGAGGTGGTAGTTTCCTCATCCCTGGGATCATCCAAGGTCAGGTTTGAGAAGACTCTGAGCAACCTGATCTGGTTGAAGATGTCCCTGCTCGTTGCAAGGGCTTAACTAGATGACCAACCCAAGCTTTTCTATGATTCTATGACTCTGTGTATTTTCTTTTCTAGATAATGTACTCATCCTGCATCTAATCTAATTAGATATTAAAAACTAATAACCTGATCAGTGATTTGTTCATACTATCTATGGAAAATTGTTAAAATGGTATTTTTCAGGTGTTTGCAGAGATTTTGTTACAGTAGTATTTGAGGATTTCACAATCTTTAGAATATGTCTTTCCACTTTCTGGAAAGATAGAATGACATTAGTGGAGGACCATGAAGTTTTCTGCTTTCCAGTTACCCATATCTGAGACTTCCATGGACTGTGTCACAGCTCACATATCCCTTCATGCATCCAAAAAGAAGGAAAAAGGGTGTCTCAGGATGAGTGGTTTGAGTTCAGTGCTCAACCTAACACTGATCTGGGGTAACTCCAGGAACTTGGGATAATTTTTGTATGTTTTCACACAGTGAAAACTCACCTTTTCTTCATAGGTACTCTGTAGCATGTCATATGTGCATTCTCATTCCCTTTGTTACCCCTAAGATGGAATTTTAACTGATTTGCAGTATTCCACTCTTTTTAGTGACCAATAGGTTTTCTATTAAGGTTAGATTTCTGTTAAGCTAAATCAATCAATCAATCAATCAATCAATCAATCAATCTTGGATCTCTGCCTGGCTGTGGAACACAAACACAGAAAGTAATGGATGAGTTTATATCTTGTAGAACTCTGATACTGTGTTAATATTAGATATATCTTTGCTTCACATTTCTGCTTTATCAATCTCTGCCCCTCTTTCTATAGCAACAATTTCTTTTCCTTGTTTTTAATCTTTCCTTTTTTGTTCTGTATTTCCCTGGTAATTAGATTCCTTTCCAAATATTACAAATGTTTGCTACGATTGTTCAGATCAATAGTCTTATTTAGTTTTATATGAATTTAAAATAAAATATTATATAAATTTTCAAATAAAAATCTCTTCAGTGTTTTATGAACGAACACCATGTGCCTATATAGATTATTCAGAATTTTTTAATTATTTCTATATGCAGACACGAAGCTCTTCTGTCAGATAAATATCCTTTGTGAGTTTCCTCATATGTTCCCTCTGTATTTCCTTCATCCTCACTTTTTCCTCCCTGCTCTGTCTTTCATTTTCTCTTCTGACGAATACAAAAGAGAAGCTGCTGTTGTCAGCTCTTCCTTTTTAATAGTAATACTCCTGCTTCTACTGCTGCTTTTTTGAAGCTGTGTTACCATCAAACATCTGAGGAATGACCTGTCAGCAGAAAGTCAACTTGAGCCTACTGCACTCATTCGGTACCAGAAGCACACACTTCTAAGGGTTAATGTTTCCAACATTTTCAGATTCTGTCAATATATTAACATTAGCAATGGTTTCATAATTATGGTTACAGTAAGCTTCACGCATTCATAAAGCAAAAACCTCTCTATTTGCCAAAATAGTTTTTTAGATAGGAAGCACATCACAGTGATCTGCTTCTCTTAGATGTACTTTACTGGAAAATAGTTATACATTTTGATTACTTTTTTTTTTAAATTTAATCCACCTTCAGATTACACATTTTACAAACACACCTGTTTTTACCAGCTGGTGGTGAGGTTGTATCTGTTTCTCTGGAAGATAATTAAGNGTAGAACTCTGATACTGTGTTAATATTAGATATATCTTTGCTTCACATTTCTGCTTTATCAATCTCTGCCCCTCTTTCTATAGCAACAATTTCTTTTCCTTGTTTTTAATCTTTCCTTTTTTGTTCTGTATTTCCCTGGTAATTAGATTCCTTTCCAAATATTACAAATGTTTGCTACGATTGTTCAGATCAATAGTCTTATTTAGTTTTATATGAATTTAAAATAAAATATTATATAAATTTTCAAATAAAAATCTCTTCAGTGTTTTATGAACGAACACCATGTGCCTATATAGATTATTCAGAATTTTTTAATTATTTCTATATGCAGACACGAAGCTCTTCTGTCAGATAAATATCCTTTGTGAGTTTCCTCATATGTTCCCTCTGTATTTCCTTCATCCTCACTTTTTCCTCCCTGCTCTGTCTTTCATTTTCTCTTCTGACGAATACAAAAGAGAAGCTGCTGTTGTCAGCTCTTCCTTTTTAATAGTAATACTCCTGCTTCTACTGCTGCTTTTTTGAAGCTGTGTTACCATCAAACATCTGAGGAATGACCTGTCAGCAGAAAGTCAACTTGAGCCTACTGCACTCATTCGGTACCAGAAGCACACACTTCTAAGGGTTAATGTTTCCAACATTTTCAGATTCTGTCAATATATTAACATTAGCAATGGTTTCATAATTATGGTTACAGTAAGCTTCACGCATTCATAAAGCAAAAACCTCTCTATTTGCCAAAATAGTTTTTTAGATAGGAAGCACATCACAGTGATCTGCTTCTCTTAGATGTACTTTACTGGAAAATAGTTATACATTTTGATTACTTTTTTTTTTAAATTTAATCCACCTTCAGATTACACATTTTACAAACACACCTGTTTTTACCAGCTGGTGGTGAGGTTGTATCTGTTTCTCTGGAAGATAATTAAGTAAACATTTAATTACAGGGAGAAATCTCAGATAAGATGCTACTGATATACAAATGAATTTGAATCAGAAAGTATGCATAAGAAGAATATTAAAGTCAAAATCATAAGGATAACATAAAAGGATTAAAACTTGCGTCTGTCTTTACCTAGTACGTTAGCCAGAGAAGAACAGAAAAGACCTGTGCCTTCTTGACCCTTTCATGTCCATGTGCCTTAAAACAGAGAAGGGAACACTTAAAAATATCAATGCCTATCAATGCATTATTTTAACACCTTTTAGTAGTTAGTGCAATTATAGATATGCGAACATAAATAAGGCAAATAAAATACATACTAAAAATACAGCAAAAGCCTACTATAAGCTAACCAATAGGCAGAATATGAGAATCATTACATGTGCTAGGCATGTCACTTTACTAAACCATACCATACTATTGTTAAAACTAAATTTCCTATTTGATGCCTTTATTAGCAAGAATTTTATCAATAGTTGGTTGAAATTAACAAGTACTAAGTACTTGCCAGAAATAGATTGTCTGTTAAAAACATAGGGAAAGAGATAGGATATCATAGAATCCTATGTGCGATTTATAGACAATTACTATACATTTATCTGTTTTAATACAAAGAAAAATGTACTTACATTCTTAATAATGATGTTTTCCCTGATTATTTCAGTATTTATTTAAGAAACATCTGAATGGTAACAGTAAATGGACTAAAACTGTCTGAAATTTTTGCAGATACCTTGAGTTTAAGTTGTTGATAGACTGTGACAATTACATTTGTGCCAATAAAGATTAGCCATCATTTGAGAACATTTATTTGTTGAATACAGAATGCCTTAATGAAATTTCTTTTCTATTCCTTAATGATTTTATTTGTTTGCATGATTAAATTTCATCAACATGTCAAAGCAAATTGTGATATTTAGCCACAAAGCAAAATAAATTGCTAGTGATCATAAAATCCTGATACAGTTGTAAAGTTTTACTTCATCATTTTCACTTTTAACAGAGTCAGCATAATGCTGTTCAAAATCCCTTTAAGGGGAGATCGTTTAGCTTCTGCTATATATGGTAGCCTATAACTTCTGACAATTGGATTTCAGATATCACAGCCCATGTTTATAGCGTTCCTTAAGGACAACAACTCCCTTTTCATAAGTTCTGCTCATAAATTATTTCCTATGCTCTCAGAAGCTCTGTTGCCCAGATCTACCCATATTCTACTTACCCTTCCAAAACTAAATATGTGCATTGCTGGCATTTCAGTTGTAGTCTATTTGTCTCTTATTTCAGCTGGCATTCTCAAGCAGAGCATTTCACAATATATTTTGTGAAATGTGTCACAATATATTTTCTTTCTTAATAAAGCTTATCCCATATTTTATTGGGACTTCAAATCTGACTTTTAGATAGGCAATCATTTAAGCCCAGTGGCCACTTGCTTTTCATCATACTGATACACAAAAGTAACCTTCCAACTAGCAGTTTTCTGTGAAAGGATGGTTGCTGAGAGCTGGTTTCTTTAGCCTGAACCCCTCACATAATCCCTACTAAGGTCCAGATAATTTACCTCTAATATCCAACAAGATTTTTTACTCAGATATTTCCTGTCTGTTCCCAGAATCTGTCTGTTTTGCTTAAGACTTGGACTTTTCCTGCGAAGGTAACTTCTATCATGTATACTAGGTAGCATCTGCTTTTTCACATTGCCAGAATGAAATTCTCTCCCTCCTCATGTTCACTGTAGAAAGATTTAAAAGATTTTCCTTTCAAAGGATTTCATACCACCTAGAAAATAGTATGAAGAATGCTGTTAGTCACCTGTAAGTGTGACTTAAAAGCACTCTGTAGACTGAAGTTCAAGCAGCAACACTCACTGAGGTTTCAAGAAGTAATGCTGCCCTTGGGAGAGCCGTCCCAGATTTTTTACTTTACTGGTAATAATGAGGACCTTCTTCTAAGTTTTTACTAGTGGGCAATGTGAATAGACAGAGTCACTGGGAGAAGAGAAACAAACTGTTCCTCTGTAACTTCACTTTTTCAAGACATGTTATACACATTCACAACCCTCCCCCACTTCATTCTCTCTGAATCAGTGTGACTTACAGACCTACTTACTCGTAGAAACTGGAAACGCCAGGCACAGCATGTGCAGGGAGGGGAGAAGATAAGGAAACAATTAATGCAATATGTGCAAAAATCAGTTATGCTAGGGTTAAAAAGCAGAGAAATAGTTCAATATATTTTGAAAGAGAATTATCAGACTATTGTAGAAGAAAATTGTAAAAGCCAAAGGCATGAAATTCAGTCAAATTAAAATAGCTTTGGAGTTAATTAGGTATTCAGAATACAAAATATGTGTAAGCATAAAAGACTTCAGTAGGTCATCAGGATTTGTAACAGACTGAAGAAATGCAATGTTGACTAGAAAGCTGCTCTCCAGGAGGGAGAACTGTTTCTGCTAGGAACTATACAAAGGGAAATGATCAGGCAGTTGCAAGCACTGTTGTCTCTCTCCATCTCCTAAAAGATGATTGTTTGCCTTTTGTTTTGTCCTCCAAAGTAAAGTTGATCATTTCATCTTTACAAATTAGTAGGTTTTCTAAGTCCCAAGTATACCCTCATTCTTATTAAAGGATGTTCTGGCCTGTGGCCTTCTCCAACAGATCCAGGCCTGGGAGCTCCTACCCAGCCCCTCCAGGCTCCTACCCAGCAGCTGGAACCCAGCCCAGATCCCAGCCCTTCTGACCCACTTCAGGGACTCCTACTCATGGTTCATGGACAGACTCACCCAAGACTCACACACCCAAACCCAGGAACTCCACACATGAGGGTCCCCCTAACGCTAGCATAAGATTTCTGCCTATCTGATACCCATGCCAGCATCCAGGGCCTCCTATTCAGAGGCAGTACTACCCCAAAAAATACATGCAGTAAATTCAGTTTTGTGACCCAATTACTGAGTCGTTTTTACTTCAGTTAAATACAGTAAATACAGCGAAAGAAACAGATTAACATTTTAACAATTTGTCTTAAAGGGAAATAAAAGTTGTAAACAGGAACTGTCTTACCTCTTATGAGCAGTAAATCCAGTTAAATTCAAATTCACTCAATATAATTTGAAAATGTAGGTGTCAGTCCTTTTTTTTGTCGAAGAGCCATGCATCATTCATGACTTAAATATAAATATTTTGCTGTCATTTTTACAATGTATAATACACTATTTAGTGGCAGTGAACTCAAGCATATTTTTATTCATCTTTTTAAGAGTGCAAGTAACAGTGTGTTTGATTTTTGTAAATAATTTTTCTTTTCATCAAGTCTGAAATATATCAATAATTGGAAAAGGTGAATTTTTCGCAATCTTTAAATCTATTATAAGAGATGTTCTCTTATAGTTTTTGTTTTCTATAATTCATTTGAAAAGCTGAATGAATGTGATTTGTTTTCTTTTTATTGTCATCTTTGTTGCCCTAATGATACTGCTGGATATAGAGAAAAGTTCAATTAATGTAAAGCTCTCTGTAAGATTGATGCAACTGCAGTGGCATAAAGTAAATTTTGTCTTTTAGTTATTTTCTTTTTATTTTCAACTGTTACCAGCTAAATAAAGAGACTTACAGAGTCTGATTTCTTTTCTCCCAGTCATTCAAGAAGAGTCCTGTATATGGACAGAAGAGTCCTCAATGTCACGTAGGCATCGTGTCTGGTGATGGTGTTCCAGTGGTGTGAAATAATTCTGTGAGGCCCTACACTTTCAGAAGTGTGACTATCTCCATTTTTGTTTTCAAAGCTGGTGAAAGAAATTTTGGAGAGCAGTTTCTTCACTTGTATCTCATGGAGGGAAGACCAACAGTTCGATTAGGCTGTGGAAACTCTCAGAACATTCTGACGGTATCCCTCAACCAATCTGTTAGCAAGGGCACACTCATCCCTATCACAATAAGGTAAGAATTCACCACTGGCTTACACTAGAAGAGTTTTAGTCATCTATATTGAGCAATAAAATGTGATTTCACTTTATTTTTTTGAGGATAACAAGTCACATTGGAAAGCAAATTTGGATACCTTTTTCATAAGGTAGGATCCTCGATTGAAAAAGCATTTTAGTTTACACAGATTACTTTAGTCCTCTGGAGAACTTATGCATCATTCAAAGTCCAGATACATCAGTTTGAGAAGTGAAACAGTTTAAATACAATTTTGGAGGGTACAAATGGGGGGCATATATTTTATGCTTATTAATTAACAAATTGAAAAAATTAGATTTGTCATCAGAATTTTAGTGCTAAATGTAGGACTAATTTATTGCTTAAGATAAAAAATTTAAAATGAGCATGCTAACAACATCTCACAATGCAGGGTTAACTTGGTGATTTTAAAAGTCTTATCCAAACAACTATGATTCTAAAAGTTGTCATATCTACATTTACCACTGTAGTATCAGCATTGTACAAGAGTGGTTGATCACTGCTGTCATTTTTCATCTTGTACAAACAATAATTCTCAGAATGGTTCATTTATCATTTTGAGAAGAGTATTGGTATCGTGCCTTGGTAATGAATTAACTCTTTTCCAGTCATGGAATTTCATATCTGCAAGCTAGTTAAGAAGTAAAACAGAAATAATATAGGGGTTTTGTTATATTTATATCAGTAATGTTAAATAACGGTAAAGTATTCAATCTTTACTTCAGAATCATAAAATAATTCTGACACCCATACAAAATATGAAATTACTGTGATAAAGATTTTTTTTTTTACATAGTTTAAATGTTAGAGATAATTCCTGCATCTGAGCTGCAAACATTTGTGATGTGAGGGAATGTAGTGCACAAATTATTAAATTAAAGGAATTTTTAGCTAGGACTATTTTTGCTGTTGGAGGATGGTATGTAAAGGAGACTGCTGCAAAAGTTACGACAAAACATGCATGTTAGACTTCTCAAAATTGCCTTTTACTGCCTAAAAAGGAAAATCAAAGCATAATCTGACAGTTTCTGTGTTTTAGTTCTGAGCTGTTTCTCTGTCATGTAAATGTTGATAAATTCTAAAATTACAGAGGTTTGATGATCTCAGTATATAGAGTAGATTGATATGGGAAGAAGAGACTGTTCAGCTTTTTTTTGTTAGATTGCATGCTTACCCCATAAGCTTTACCACTTCTTTTAGAAACCAACTTGTTAGAATATAAATCCTCTTTTCAATATTTGGAAGGCTAACAGGAGCTGCCATTTAAGAAACTGTTTCATTTCCATCTTATATTTCTTCTCAGCCACAGGTCTCTACATTACTCTTTTTGTCCATTTAAAACAGGGATTTTTTTTTCCTTTTATGTTTAGTATTAATATCTAGTATTAATGGAGCAAAGTCATATAGCATATATTCAAATCTTATTAGCTGACAGCATATTTATTTTAGGATTTTTGTAAACAGACTGTAAACATATATAAAATTTACAAAGAAAATTATATCCTTTCCTCTCCTTTTGATCTAGCAGATAAAGAGGTTTTTTTCTCAGAAAACTTTGTGATAGAGTTATACAGCTAAGTACTAATAAACTATTCTAAGTTTGTTTTTTAATCCCAGAGACTACTCTTGTGAGAGTAATTGGTCAGATAATTGTCTGCTCTGCATCAGCTGTGTGAATGCATTGTCTCTGCTTCATACACTCAAGCCATTAAAACGCTGTACAGATTTCAAAGCCTAATAATATCTTAGCAACAAATGCAGCTAAATGGCAATTAAAAATATGACTCTAGTTATAGAGTTCAAGTTTACACTGAAATATTTATTTCCCTCTTTTTCTACCTTCAAATTAACACCTCTGTATTTATGGCCTTATTCTCCTTGTTGTTACACTAAAAAATAATGTCAGTTCAATTTACACATTTCCTTTGTTTACAGGAATTTTATACTGCTATCTTTGAAACAGTGGCATACTAAATAACTTGCAAGGTGTGATTGTAGACTGTGACAGGCAGGGATTTACATGATATTGAGTTTATGGGCTTGGCCTTCAAAATGACTTGTGATTATTCTTGTGAGTCCTTCTAAAATGTAGAGAGAGCAGTATATCCTTCACCAAGCAGCAGTAAAATTGTAATCCTTCAGCAATCATCCTTAACCTCTGTCAAAGGAAAAAGCAAACTTGACAAGGCATTTGTAGCCTCCCAAGATCTTGTATCATAAGATATAAAATATGAATCCATGACAAAACTGTTGATTTGTGTTCTCCATGGCTATTGGAGATAGATAATTCTATCTCTATTCTTTACCTGCAAAATTAATGTGTGGGGTTTTTTCCCTATAATGCAGGAAAGGAGACAAAGAGTGGAATAAATGACCATTTTTTATTACTATTTCAAAGCTCTCCAGCTGAGGAACAATAGATTTGTTACATTTGACTTTGAATAAGTTTTGAAGATCATATTTGACAGTTATTCCGGTTTTGGATGCAGCTATGACTCCAGTTGTTAAACACCACAATTAACACATCCAATAACATCTATAGAAGCAGATTTTCTCCTTTCAAACTTTTTCTTTTTAAATCCACATATTCAGCAAACTAATACATTCCCACAGTTTAGAGCTATTGCTTTCTTTTAACTGTATGATTAGTTTCCTTATATATGGCCATTTTCTCAAACCTGATGAAGATTAAATGTGTTTTAAATGTTCAGACATTGTCTTTATGGTCCTTGTGAAATGGCAGCTTTATAGAAGAAAGCCAATAAAGATCTGATTGCTTACTTTTTTTTGCCTTGCCTAAAGAAAATAGAAACTTGTTTTAATGCAGTTTCATTCGTTGTTTCCATTTCTGTTTATTTTAGGATGATTTGATTACTGGTTTGAAAATGTGCATTCATTTGAGTTTAATTATTTTGGGATTTCATAATTGAGATTGTATTGGCTCTTTCAGTTAAAACTTTGAGCACATACTTGAGATGTAGTTTGGATTGGTTTTATGGATTTGTTCTTTAAAGTTATTCAAAGAACATTAATTCAAACACATTTCATTCCATGAGTGGGTTCTGAAATGCATTTGCCTGATGTAAAATTTGCTCTACTTTGTGGCTAAAGTGATATGACTGTCATGGGGGCAAATGATGTTTCTTCAATTCAGTGGCTAAAGGAAGGTAAATTTAACAAGAAAGAGATTGAGATAACCACGTTGTCAGGATTTTGATTTTCTAGAAAATCAAAAGGTGGATTTTAGCTTTTAGAATATGATCACTGATATTTTTAGACATCTTAAACTTTTTGTCTCTGATATTTTTATCTGTTCTATACAGTGATGTGATACAGTGGGTCCTTTTCTGTTTGGGAGATTCCAAGCAAGCATTAATTAAAATCTTCCCTGTATGTGACAGCATCACTCTTTTCCATCTTATTTACCTGCAGAACATTCAGAATTTTTCTCTGGAATTTAATGAACATAGTGCCCATCCTCACAGACATATATCATTGTATTATGTACATTCACATTTCATGTATTTTCCAAGTGAACATATTGAAAGCAGTTGTTTCCAGTTTCCTGTCACACTTTAATTAGTAGTATGGATGTGAGCGTTTACTCATGGCTGAGAAGGGCACCTTTAGCTGTCCTTAAAAGAGTTTATTTGTTAAATATATTATCCAGTTAATTTGGCCAAATCTCACCTAGACCAAGCAGTGGTACAGAAGCTGTTGAAGTTTATTATTTGGTCTTCCAGCTGCAAAAGCAGATAGCACATTCTGAACTGTGAAAGTCCTCAACATGTTTTTGTACCTTAACATGGAAACTTCAGCAAGATGTAATGTGTTAAGTACTATCTACAAGATTATATTATCAGTGTCCATGATTTTACCTACACTTCTACTTCCTTTATTTCCACAGAAGAGGAAAATCATTGCTTGAACTATTCTACAAAGTTTTTTCTTGCATGTGGCTCCTGAAAAATGTGTTTCTAAAAAGAATATGTAAATCACTATCCATACAATATGTTGACTCATTTTGAGTCATGGCGTTTACCTATTTCATTTCATTATTTCAGAGATAGGTTTTCATGATAGTGCATACATTTAAGTCATATTTTTATTATTATTATTATTATTTACAGGTGTTGGATGTTCTGCATAGTGGGAAAGTATTGCTTAAAATGACATTAAATCAGTAAACAAAAAAACTCCCAAACCCTAATTTTCTGATGTTTTGCTCTTGTTTCCAACATTACCAGTTACCTAGGATTTTTTGTTTGATGATTTGGAAACATCTGAGCAGCAGGTTTTGTATCTCAGCAGGTACATAATGTAGCCTAAGTTTCATATGTGCAATACTGAGTTCCAGCATAATCCGTTATGTGATGAATGAGAAATGGAAAGGTGTTTTGGTAAATGACTTGAGACAACTCCATGCAATATCACCGTCATCACACCTCATCTTTTCAAAATTGTTTGAAGATTAACAGTGAAAGCAGTCTGGGATAGATTTAAGGATTTTTATTTTATTATATGAATTTATAAAATTGTTAAAGAAAACACATGTATATGTGGTTTTAAAAAGGAATATTTTACATACTTTATATCTTAATTTTGGATTTAAAGTCAGCATGTATATGAATTATACCCATGAAGATGTTTTGTTTCCTAGAACTTGAAATGCTGTAAGGTATTAATTATGTTTAATAAATTTTGAAGAAAATTTGTGATTACTTTTAGAAGGACATATGTACAACTACATGCATTTATGTTTACTGCATTTTCTATAGCAATTGAAAATTTCATAAAATCATCATATTTGCCACTATAAGGTAGGATTGTTTTTGCAGTGTCTGCCTATGTAATGTTTTTTCCCTGAAAGCCTTAATCTTAGTTTCATCAATCCAGCTGTTGCAGTTTTACACGAGTAAATCACCACATCTGTTATTCAGTCTTAAAAATAGTCCCATAAGAGATGCATCAAGCTAATGAATACAAATTCTTGTATATGCAGTTAAAATTTAAAACAAAAATTTGGAACATTGGAATCAGCCAGTTAAATCATTCCATGTGGCATGCTATCTGGAATAATTCAAATAAGAAAACAGATTCTCATAAAGAATATAGGAAAGATTACCTTTTGCGCTTGTTTCAATTTCAGCTTTTGTGTATGAACAGAACATTCAGCGTGTTTAGAAACATAAGCCACTTTCTGAAACTTTTTTTTTGCTTTCATTCATCAGCAGTATGCAATATTTCATCAGTAATCTGTCAAAGCCAACAAACCAACTGCTATGGCTGTTCAAGTTCATTAACTACTGACTTGAAGAGCAGATGTTTGAATTCCTGTACCCTTCATGCTCTGGTTTTACACTAGATTTACTTACATTAAGTGACCTTACAGGAATGGCTCAAGAACACAGAAAGACAGAATCAAATGATTCTTTAGGCTGGAAAGGACCTCTTGAGGTCCTTCCAACATTCCTGTTCAAGCCAGGTGTCCTGGTTTCAGCTGGGACAGGGTTTTCTTCTCAGTAACTGGTATAGTGCTGGTTTTTACATTCAGTATGAGGGTAAGGTTGATAACACATTAATGCTTTGGTTGTTGCTAAATCATTTTTACTCTAAGTCAACGGCTTGTTTTTTGTGTCTCATACTCTGCGTGTAAGGAGGTACACAAAAAAAGGCGTTAACTGATTTTGGATGGTTATTGCAAAGTGGCTCACCACAGACCAGTTCATAGTATATGGCATCATAATATTTTCATCTTCCAATTCATAGTGTGTCATTATACATTTATCTCAGATGAAAAGGCTATATCATAAAATAAGCAATATCTGCTGTGTTTGCTTATGCACTATTTACAGAGTTGCATTAAATGCCATTTGAGTTCCTACAAGGATGTGTATTCCAAAAGCTGAAAGTACTGACTGAAATCAATGCATTAAACAAAGCTTGAGGTTCTCTGGCTAGCTGTGAGTGTTCTTCAGTCTCTTTCAAAGATGTTCATATCTATATGAATTTTAAAATGTGAACTGTATGAACCATTCAGTAATACACAGTAGCATAGTACAGCACTGTCAGCTGCCTTTCCTGAAGCAGCGGGCATCCGGACCTCCATACTGAGCTGGGCTCTGACTCACAGGTGACTCAGACCTACCTGAAACCATAGAAGCAACATAAGAAAGCAATGTATATTTACCATATTTCAAAGATAAAAATTTGAAAAAATATTAAGCTGTTGATTACTTTAAGAAAAGTTCTGATGAGTCATACTCGATCTAATCTCACCTACTTTAAAGTAAGGTATTAATCTAAAGGAGTTTGTCTGTATAAGTATGTGGATTTATGGCAAAACTTTAAAAATTCATGCAGTACTCAGGCTATTATTGCTCACTAGGCCTTTCTGACACTCAGCTAAAAGCTGACAGTTTGTCTTTAAGTTACCTCCCTCAGTGGTCAGTGTTAAATGGTGAACGTGCTGAAGAAATAGAAGAATTGGTTTGCAAAATACTCTTTATTTGTTTCTCACAATCTTTTATCCCACTGATAACCCCTTTTTTCTGTTGCAATTACTGCAACTTCAAACCTACTTAAAATTCAAGATTTTGTTAAGTCTTAATGATAAAAGAAATATATTTTATAAATGTCTCTATTGTCATGGAAAATAATACTGGAAAGTACTATTT
This sequence comes from Platysteira castanea, assembly GCA_013397175.1. Taxonomy (NCBI): domain Eukaryota; kingdom Metazoa; phylum Chordata; class Aves; order Passeriformes; genus Platysteira; species Platysteira castanea. The sequence continues at coordinate 248,552 of VYXC01009180.1, read as the reverse complement.
GGGAAGTCCTGTTAGCATGGCACACCTTCCAATCTCCTGTTGAAGATGGAATTTGAAAAATTAAATTTTGTCAGTAATCTTATGCATTTAAATTTTATGCCGAATCTGGCATTCTGTTAAATCAAATTCTGTCCGGGGGCAAATGCTGATTTTAGCTCAAAGAGATGCTCCAATCATGAGCTTGAAATTGACATAGCAAATTCTCATTTGCCCTTCAATGTCCTGAAAAAAATAAGAGAGCATTATTTAATCTCTATTCCTGAAGGTATCTGCACTGAATTAAACTGAATCTGCAAAGAATTTAAACTTTTTAATTGATAGAAAAAGAGATGCTACAGATGACTATATTTCCTATAGGAAAAAGGATAGCTGTTATTTTCAATCATACTATCTGTTTTAAGAATGTAATATATTTCATTTGAATTACCAGTGTTGCTAAAGGGTATTTGTATTTATAAGCAAGTTCAACTTAGCATAATAAAGCAAAATCAAGTAACATCAAAAAAATGCGCTTTCACAGTATTTTATTTTGGATTGTTTTTACTATGGTAGGATTAATTAACTCATCCTAAAAGATGCTGATAGGCATAACAGTCTCATAGCTATGCAGAATAATTAATCACTCACCACAAAGACTTGAATATTTAGCTTTCCACTAATTTGTGAGAGATACAAAAAGTGTTTTATGATGGTGAGCAAACAAATTTCATAGTTCTGAAGAAAATTCTGTCATGTTAGTGGTCATTTTGACATGAATCCAGCATTATGTTTTAAATACCGACTGTCCCAGTGAGAGTGCCTGTATTGTCCAGTGGTAGAATGGAAGGGTTTTTTCCATCTTTCCTGTGATTAAGGTGAATTCCTGCCAAAATATGTTGTTGTTCTTTCACCATTCTCCCTCTAATGCAGAGGACCAGACTTGAAAATAATAATGAAGGTTGGCATTATCTGTTTGGAACAAAGTTTTTATTATGTCCATTTTTTCCTAAGATAAGTCAAACACTTCAGTAATACCCTTGTATTCATATTCTGGATTTCATTGATTCTAGTTATTGATTTTAAAGAAGTCCACTTGACCCAAATGGTTCAAGACAACATATTTTCTTTGCACTTTTTCCTCCTAGAAATGAAGTGGTAAAATGAAAAAGACTTATGAGGAATGTTTAAAAACCTTGTCACATCAATTTTAACATCTTTAAACAGGATCAGATGTTTAATGACCATGGTAATCTCTAATGTATGTTTAGTATTTCATTGTTAAGCATCATACAAATATGTTGGTAATTAGATATGTGAATAGATTATTAGGTTTTCATGCTATAACCTTCACAAAGCATGACTAAAGTATTGTATAATTCAGAACATTCTAAAACCTTCCTGTTTAGCAGACCCTCTCATCAAACATGACAAAATAATAGTTAGTGTAATTTTCAGAATAAGCAGAAAATTTCATTTTCCAAAGGAAGCTGTGAGATTAATAATCACATTAAAGAAACAGTTTCAATGTGCTGTTGACAATTGCAGTAATTATTTATTACTTTCTTAGTGAGTGATGCTGCTAAAAGTAGGTTTTTTCTCTATGAGATTTTACTGAATCTCTGTGCCACAATTTATTAGGTCTTTTAAAGGCAGTGAGTTGTGAATTCACCAGAATTAAGGTAGACATTATAAAGCATAATGAGTGCACTTTTCATTATCTTTTATTTTTAGATTTGGCTATGTGTTATAATTTTGAAATTCCAATATTCAAAGAATCTCTGGGTTTCTGCAAGAAAAGTAGGAAGAGTAAAGTTCTAATAGTCTGTATAATTCAATTTCCATTTTCTGGATACATCTGCTTTGAAGAGTATATTATTTGCCTTTCAGCAGTGTTGCAGATAAAGCATATGTAAGTGGTTTTTTATTATACCGTGGAAATTCTAAACTGCATTTAACCTAAATTTCCAAAATTTGCTAAGTTCTTTAGAATTCTCTCCTTCTGTATTAAAGGAGACAGTGCTTTAATGGTGCAGAATTGTGCACAGACTTTTTTTTTCTGTGTGCTGCATAAAGCATTGTATTCCAAGTACTGTTGATGTGGTTGCTTACTCACTGCAGTTTCTCTATATAGACAGTGATCTCCTATGATTCACTTTTCCATCTTCTTGTGTCTGGGTCAGGCTGTGTGAAACAGATAGCAAAGATTTCAAAACATTTGGCTACTCCCGCTGTTCCAGGGAAGAAGTGGGATGCATGGCCCTTTTGATCTGCTTGGAAAGAAGAGCAGTTATTTCACACACGTGCTGGTACAAAGGGATGTCAGTACTGCTGAAGGGACACTAGGCATTATGCATGAAGCAGTGCAGATATCGGTGACATGAAGGAAAAAATGAGTCACTGGATTACAGAAGGAATAATAAAATAATAAAGTTCAAGATAATCTGATAGTGGTCAATATTTTTATAATTTCAATATTTATTTATTTATTTCTAATGTATATAAAATTCTCTAAAATTCGTCATCTGTGTCTGGCCACCCAGTGATTTACATAGAGGACTTTTCAGACAACAGTTTACTTTCTGTTAGTTTGGCACGGCACATAGAGTATAGCCATAGAGTACAGAGCCGAATATATTATGAAGGTGCCGTATGCCTTCTTCCGAAGAAGTGAGATAGTAGTTTACACTGTTGTATCTGAGAGTTCTGAAGACCTAAACAACAAAATAAAACTGTGAAGAAGAAGCTGTTTTTTAATTCTCTTGCTCAAGCCTGTTGTTCTGTATGTGAAAGATCAATACAGAAATAAAATTGCTTCAGTGTGTTTGTAACAGTTGGCAATTCTCTACAGGTTTGCTTTAGCTGAGAGCAATAGGAAGTGCTATTTGCTCTGTAGGTATTGAAAATCAGTAGAAAATAAAAACCAGTAGTCAGCCAGCCTTTCCATGAATGTCGAAATAAGCAGTGGTAGAGGGAAGGGCAAAAAAATGTCTCTCAACAAGCCAGGCTGGCTCTCATTGATTCATCTCATGAGCACCAGTGACAGCAGAGGAGTCAGAAGGCAGGGCTCCACAAACAGCAAAACAGGCAGCGAAGTCGTGCAGTCCAGATTGCTGTGGGGTTAAGCTGAATTTTCTCCTGTGTGCTGAGAAGAGAGCAGTTCTTCTTGGTCCAGGTAACCAGCTCTAAGCTCAGCAGCAAACTTTCACCATGGTTTCAAAAAGTTTGGTTAATCTTATCCTGTTACTTCGTTCACACAACTCTAAAGTGGGAGTAGTATTTACCTATCTCCAAAAAATGTTCAAATGTTCTGAGGCAAAGAATTTTAGAAATGTGAGCTTCTGGAGCATGATCTGTATTTTGAGCTATGTTCAATCCATCTCTGTGACCAAAAATTTTCACAGGACCTCAGGTATATTGGGGATATTTGTTTCATATAGTTCATTGGATAACCTTTTTCATGGGGGCTGAGGGAAAGAAGAAACAGCAATGGTTGTTATTTAATTTTAATTGCTATAACCTTATTTTTCCTAAATTCTTGCTTTCTAAAGAAATTTCAGGCACATGTTTAGTGTATAGTTTTCATACAGGCAGAGAAGAAAGAACAGAACAGGACATCATGCAGCTGATTTTTTCAAGACTAGCCAGTTTAGGTCTAGTTTTTCGTACCAGCAGTAGGAAAATTTGATGCTGCAAATTGAGTCCCTTGATTAAAGCGAATATTGAGTAAAATTCACACACACAGTTATTAAATAGTCCTCCTTGGTAGTCATGAGAGAGAGGGGAAAAAGAGGTGTCAACTTCATCTTTCTGAGAGAGAGACAGAAATATCCACTGCATCTTTCTGAGAGTCTGCAAGAAACTAATTTGTGGAACGCATCATAGGAAGGAAGATATTTCTTTTCCTTTAACTGTAGTACATCGATTCTGTGAGCAAGTTATATTTTGGTATAATTAATTCAGATGGGAGAAGTTACTCCACCTCTTTGATTGTCACTGTCATTAACTTGTTCTTTGAAGCACACATTAACCTGGCTTTTTCTTAGACCATGAAGTGCCTGTGAAACTTTCTTCTCTGCTTTCTCACCATTGTGTACCACTTGCCTTCTATCCCATGCTCTTTAGCTTTGTTGATCTATTTTCTATGGAGTTAGTGATGCTGCTGTTACATCTGTGATCACCTTCATCCAAAGATGCTTTGTCATTTCGTGACCATTACTTGATCTTGTCCTTTCCTTGGCTGGAAATATAGAATTTAATGAAAATGCACTTCACTGGAGGCTGACTGCAGACAGTAATTTAAGCTGTAGGTAAATATAGCAGAAACTAGAAAGAAGACACCTTCACCAGAAACAGGCGAGGCAGGCAGATTTGTACTAGTATTACATCACAAAGTTCAAAAAAATACAGATATTTTGAAACATCTAGGACAAGTTTTCAAAGGCATTATTATCATACTATCATATTATCAAAGGCACTGACCAAGCTGTGCAAAAAAAATTTTTTCAGCTCATAGATTTATGTCCACATGTTAATAACCTAATATTTTATCAAAGTGCATGCAAAGGTTATAGAAAGAAGATGTGCAGGCTCCCAGGCACTGGCAGTGGGGGCTGCAGCAGGTGGGTATTTCATGAAAGAGCTACAACCCATGGAGATCCCACACTGGACGACGGGGAAAGTGTGAGAGAGAAGGAGCAGCAGAGAGAAGCTCTTAAAGACTGACCCGTATTCCCCATCCTCCTTCTGCACGGTTTGCTTTAGGGAGATACAGACGTGGCGAATGGAGCAAAGTTGAGCCTGAAATAAAGGGGGTTGGGGAGAAGGGGTTTAATTTTTCTCTTTGTTTCTTTACTATCCAAATCTATTTAATTGCCAGTAAATTAAATAAATTTTCCCCATGTCAGTCCTGTGATGATAATTAGTAAGTGATCTTCCTGCTTTATGTTGGCCCAGGAGTTTTGTCACCATGCTTCCCCACCCTCACTACCATGTTTAGGAGGGGCAAGAGAGCAGCTGGGTGAGCAGCTGGCAGCTGATTGGGGTCAACTCATCTCAGAAGGAACAGGGAAGTGATACTGAACATGATTTTCCTACATTCATTCCAAGTGTAGTTGTGCAGGCAAAATTTTGTAACAGATATGTGACCCCTTCAGTTTATTTAAATTATAAGTAGCACTGTCTTGTGCTGGATAAGGCTGTATTCTGTTGTTCAACAGAATGTAAATGTGAGTATATTGTAGAATTCTTGTAGTCACATGGTAAGTGTTAGCGTATAGTGAACATAGAAAAGTAATTACTGTCTCACACTGCTGGCGCTATGGTCTTTCCAGAGGTGTGAAAAATATCTGCTGCATTAGAGAGTATTTCCAGATAAAGTAACTGTTTTAACAGTTTGTAAACAGGTTCTCTGGGTCTATGGAAACCCTTTGTTTTGCTATAATATAGCAAAACTTCCTATAATGCCAAATCTGCATTTGAGCTCACACTTCAAGTGAACTGTATTAAATAGACATGTAACTGCTGGAGGTTTGGAGCACATTAAAATAAAATTATTCTTCAGATTGTGGACTGCCTTTTCTGGAGGCTTTGCTCAAGTGCAGTATCACATGTTTGCTGTACATTTCCCTGTTTGGGGAAATGGCATTTATATGGCACCAGTTCACATCTGTGCCTTGGGATACATGTCCCTGTGGTTTTCCTTCTGCAGCTTATATGTGATTTGCAGAACTGCTCTGCTGTTTGCAGTGATGGTGGATGTGACTTCCTGCTGCACTGAGGGGTTTCAGTGACAACACCAGGACTAGGGATCTATACATTATCACAGAAATTGTTTTATCCCCCCTAGGGTTCACATTGTCTTGTCAGAGCTGCCAGCACCTAGCAGACCAATAGTAATGAAAGATGTGAATGTGAGAGCTACAGTGTGGCATGCTGTGTTGCTACTAAATTACTCAGCAGCCGTTCAAAACACCTTCAGAAAATACATTTTCTCTTGATTTGAATACATTTTATGTAAATCTGACATGTGGTTTGGCCCCTGGGTTTTGTTCCCAACACTGTCAGAAACAATCTTCTGCAACCTCTTTTATTCATCCATCTGGAAAATAACAGGATTATGCTTGCCTGCCTTCTGGGGCAGGTATAAGTTTTGCTCAACAGCAAATGTTGTGAAAAATACAAAACTAAACACCAGTCTGTGCCTGACATAAGACAAGGCATGTTCTGACCATTTCTTTCTCTGGCCGAAGAGTATTCTTCCCCAACCAGCCAAAGAGGAAGACACTGATTATTAAGACTGTGAGTTTTTCCTTCACTTTTAGTAGAAGAACACATCACTTTGTTTTAATGGATTTATTTCAGTAAAATACTTAACCCTGTAATCTTTCAAGATTTCTGAATGTATTTCATGGAGGTAGTGAATCTGGAACTTTTATCTTACCACTTTGTAAATGGCATTTCTTCAATTCCCACGTGGAGAAGCAGGCACACAAGCAGTTTTACTGAAAACTTAAGGTGGGGATATCTGAGAAAAGAAAGACTCAAGGTGACACGTAAGTGGAGTTTTCTGGTTGCTTGATGCAGACAATAACCTCACCAGCAGCCTATGCCAGATGTATATCCATGTTTTTCAATTTTAGAACTCACTTTGGTGATGCACTGAGGTTGATACCGTGTTGTTCTTGCTAAGTACTCAGTCTCCACTCCAAGGGCTATGAATGTTTTCTAAAGCCCATGTAAATTCATCATGTTTTCTTTTAACCTTCAAATTTGAGCCAGAAAGTTTTTGGGTTTATTTTGTGGGGTTTTGTTTCTTTCTTTCTTTTCTATTTTTCCAGAACACAAACCCCATATTTAATAATTGTGAAATTCTCTATTTAATAATAGACAAATGCAGTCAGCATGATCATTTCCTTTGCCTCTAATAAAATTTGCAAAAAGTCTCAGAATGTTAAAAAGTAATCCTATGGTGTTTAGGTATTCATACCTTCCAGTACATGAACATTCATTCATATTGAATGGCAAATGGTTGTCTATTATTGCATATATTACATTTCAGCATAATGTATTTTCAGCCAGCATAATATCTGTGATGTTTTGTTTTCTTGTGAGTTTTACACTGGTCAGCATCTTACAGCTTTTGGAATTAACATCTCTTATTAAAGCCCTCTTTGTTCAGGAAGGTAATGTTAGTCTTACTAAGCAGACAATTGAACAGAAGAGTGATTAACTTGGTTTGATTAGTTATTAAATGCTGTAGAAATTCTGCTGATCTGACTGAAAAATTATCTTTTGGGGGATTTGTTAATTTGGTTTTAAGTCAGGTCAGATCACTAGTCACACTCCCTGGACAGTTTCATCAATTGGGCACCATTATTTTTGGTAGCAGCACAGTTTCACATTGACTAAAACTGTCCCTTATTAACAGTAGATTAAATATGAAATATTTTACCACTCAAACAAGTATGGCAGCTGGATCCAAAATACCCTCTCATTCTTAGTCTGAAGAGTTAATGTGCAGAAGACAAACATTATTCAGTGTGTCCAACAACGTCAGAATTAGTTAACTTCATATCATTACTTTGTGATTTAAAGTAATTAAGTAATTTGTCCATACAGTTTTTATTATAGCTGATCATGTTTTCTGACAGGTTGGCTGCAAGGCTGTGGGATTTTTTTGGTAGCTTTTATCTCCTTGGTCATGTAGTATTATAGCAGCGATTAAATTCTGAACTTGTATTTTTGCTCTCTCTTAGAATTCTTGCTATGATATTTTGTGTTTTTTCCTTTCGTTCTTTTTCTTTTAAAACTACTGAAAACCTGCTGCCATTTTTCTCAGTTATGAGCAGGAAGACAGTTAAGTACACCAAAGGTTGAGTACTGAATACAGGCAACCAAATGGCCAAAAACATTTACAGCTACATTAAGTAGGAAATGAAGCAGCACAGAATTGTTTGGTTTAAATTCAAGACCAGCTTCAAGAATCTAGTGTGTCTCATCTCACCTTACACAAGTTCTTGAACTAAACATGAACTAACATTTTGTGACCTGCAAATTTCACAGCATAGTACTGCTGCATCTTCAGATGATGAAATAAATTAAATTGCCTAGTAACTGGGAAAATTTTATGTACATATTCTGTACTTTTAAAATCTCATTTCATACCTTTAAAGAAAAGGTAGACAAAAATTCAGATATTTTATTCTTCCAAACTGCACATTCAATTGTTTGAAATATTTTACATGTTAGTAGCTGAGAGTATCCCTGCTCATTTTAGTCCCAAACAGCTGAGGATGGTTTTCTATGAGCTCCAAAGAACATCTCCTGTAAAAATACCATGCCTTAAATCATTATCATGGATAGTAGATTCCAAAATGTTCAGATGAACAAAAAAGAGAAACAAAAACTTTGTTTAATAAGCTTTCTGCTCTTTCCTTTGCAGTTTTCCCTCTAGAAATAATCATGCTCTCTTTTTACGTCAGTATAGAATTTCTATCTGGTTAAAGCCAAATAAGGTCTATTTCTTCCCTACCTGCCCGAACTGTAACATCAATATCCAGCAGTGACAATAGTGGGCAAGCACAGAACTTCCTTTGCTCCCTCAACCCTTCCTGAATAAGGATGATAAAAGGAAGACAGGGAAAATTAAAATATAGGTACTCATGAAGTAGATTTTCCATAACTGATTCCCCACACACTTTATTCTGTTTATTTAATTATGTGCAGCACATATTGTAGTTGAGTTATCAACAGGTGTCCTGCCTTTCACGTCAGGCACAGGTGTATGGGAGTTTTCTCCTTGCAGACCGAACAGAAGCCTGTTTTGGTTGGGGTTTTTGTTTGCTTGTTTATTTTGTTGTTTTGGTTCGTTTTGTTTCTTTTTTTAATTTGAAAAAACAGTGCAATAGTTGTTTAATGAAAAGTGTGGTAGAATTATCTGACCTAATCCTGCTCACCCTATCTTCCTGCCAACTCTCTTCCTCTGGCACACAAATGAGAGGCAGATGCGTAGTAGGCAAAGTTTTCCAGGTTCATCGTTAAGCAAAGCACTTAATATTGACTGAAAAGAGACAAATATTTGACTGCTACAATTTAATAAGTGCAGTGGATATGTTCTTTAAAAGCAAGTTCTGTTTAGATTAATTATTCCATATTCTAGTAATTTCACGTAAAATCAATAAAAGCATGACAATCGCACAACTTCCACTCATTGCCTGATGTATTTGGCGTTCTTCAGACAACATCTTGGGCAAGTCTGTTCATCTGCTTCAGCTTTTTCCCTGTGACACAAGATTTACATCGATCTTTTTTATATAAAATTCATTATTAATCACAAAGTTCTGAGGTGCATAGATGAAGACTAAAGCAATTTCTAAAAATAACTTATATTGTAGGGGTAAAGCTGTTTCCTGAAATACACTGCCTTTCAGATAGAACATTCCTTTCAAGGCATAGCCTTATATCCAGATAGCCTTATATCCTAATCGCCTTATATCCAGATCAGCTAAGTGGGTAGAAAATTTGTTGGTCAGCATTGCATTGTCTATCTGGCAGTCAGTACTCATGGCTTCCCTTAGTGCTCAGTGTGACCCAGAGAAATAATGAAGTATTTCACTGGGTCCTTCAGAGGAAAAGAATCTTCCAGCACAACCTCCTAGGTCTGCCTCAGAGGCATGTATACTCCCATGAATGCTCCTCTGACCACATTAGAAACGTTTTTGCTATACATAGTTATTGGCAATTATTCCATTTTTCCTTTTCTATTTAAATTTGAAGGACAACTTTCTTCTCCAAACCTTGCAAGCATCTGATATATAGGCTGGGATATGTTAATATATTTAGTCTGATCATTTTTTAATAAACTTGGTTTGTTCTTGGTGTTTTGGTGTTTGAAGCTTTAAAGAGTGACTTTAAATGAAAGACAACTCTTCTGATTTTATTTCATTCTAAAGCAAGACTTCTTGTTCTACAGTCTGTTTGATGAAACTCGTTTACTGGTCAGTACTGAATCCTCTGAGCCAAATGATATCCACGATGTGATCATGCTACCATCCATTTTTCTAGAGTCCAATAGTCTTTTATCTATTGCAGCAAAAACAAATAAACCAACAAACAAACCACATAAAATAACCTTTGGCAAGTTAATGCTGTAAAGGGATCAGCTATAATCATGAATACAAACATAAAGAAGACACCCAAGAGGCCACAGCGAGAACCTGGAACACAGGAAGTTCCACCTGACATGGGGAAGAGCTTCTTTACTGTGAGGCTGAGTGCTGGAACAGAGTGCCCAGAGAGACTGTGGGCACTGTCTCCTTCTATGGAGATACTCAAAAGCTATCCAGATACAAACACGAGAAATGTGCTCTAGGGCACCCTGCTTCAGCAGGGATGTTGGAATAGATGACCTCCAGTGGCCCCTTCCACCCTGGCCCACTCAGTGATTCTGTGTGAAATGTGAAAATCAATGTATGCTTTGGCTTTATGGTGGGCCATAATAGAAGATTGTTTGTTCTTAACACCCTGTTAGGATACTTACGTGTTAGAGTGCCTAAAAATTGTCTGCCCTTCAGGCTCATTCAGGCCACATCAGCAATTTGTTTATTTTTACTGTTGACTGCAGAGGCTTCCAGACACGCTCAGGTGGTGAGTAGCAACATTTAGTATGAGCTGGTAGGGAGCAGGACAGTGTATGAGACTGCCCTGGATCACACACTATGGAGTTCGCACCTTTCAGGATAATGAACACTAACTCTCCCAGTCTGCAGGGATTCCCACTCTGAAAAATCTGATTTAAAATGCTTTCCACTAGGGTTAACACTATAAAGAAGAGAATATAACTGGTGACTGGTAAACCCTGGTTGTCCATGATTTAATTTGTGGCTAATTAGGGATAGTTTAATCTGAAGTTAATTTTTGTCAGTTAAAAATGTTAATTCTGATAAATTAATACATTTTTCAGTGCTTGAATCTTGACCTAAAGTATCTACATAGTTAATAACACCAACCATGTCTCTGAAATGAAATAGTTAATCACAGGATGGTTTTGTAGTGAAATCTTTTTCTAATATTTCCAAATTCAATATGTGTGTAGTTGCATTTTTATTATATAACTGGAAAATTGGACATCAAAATCAAGAAATAAAGAACCTCATCTGTAAGCAAAACCAGATTTTATGTACACAGCAACAGGCATTGTGGTGCTTGTTCACATTTCCACAGTTCCCTTAATGATTTGCATTCATAAAATTTAATCTTGTTAAAAGGCCTATGTAAGATTTTGACTATCCATGAAAAAATGTGGCACATTTCATATCATACGAGACTGGCTTTTTCCATGAACACCTCATACTTTTCGTTTCTACAATCTGATGAATGTAATCTATCTTGTTTAAAAAAACAAAAAAATTCCTAGAAGGTGGCCTGTGAACACACATTTACACATGCAAGCTAAATGTCTTATATTTACCTCGCTTTTCTTTTTTGCATTAATATTCATGAAACTTGTGCAGTATTTATTTTCAAAATAATGCATTTCAGCTCAAATATATCACTAAACAAAGTGACTGAAAAAAATAGGAGAGACATTTGTAATACGCTAGGAAAGACACATCTGGCTATATAGGTAGCTTCTCTTGAAGCATATACAACTGACATTATAATCTATATTTTACCTTTTGATATTCAAATAGGTAATAGACATCATAATCCTGCACCTTCATGTATGTTTAAGATTGCAGCTAAAATGTGTATAAATATACTACCATAAAGCAATCTCTTTTTTCTTTAAAAATAGTTGGTTATGCTTTAGCAAAATGTTCTTATCTGTTCGTGTTGGATGCTTTGATTTAGACAAGTTCAAGTACAAAATTCATATGAAATTATTATAAGAATCTTAATTTCTTTGACAGAGCAGTTCTAAAGCTCATACTTTCATTCTGATGGGGAAAAACACAGCACAGGTATAATCAAAAGCAGACTGCAACAAAACAGTTAATGAGTCTGGTCCAGATAAAGATGAGTAGAGAACTTTAATCAGTGTGGATGACAGCAGTAAGCTTCAAAGTTCTGTGCATGTATTCTGAAATCAGGGATCTGCCCCGTTCTGTTCCTTTGTGTGTTCAAAGCAATAAGTATCTATCAAGAAACAATTTTTTAAAAAGTGCAATGAACCGGTTACATTGTGTGGCCATTAGACTTCACAAATCAGTAAGTCTTAAGTCTGATAAGTGGGAATGTTATTTTACATTTCTGCCTTGTATTATTGACTTCAGGTGAGGTACTCATGCTTTGTGAAAGTAGATTTGGTACATGCCCAGCACTTTTAGCAATGATGCCTCTCATTTCTCCAAAAATCAGTTATTCTTACCTGTACTGAAGAGGGCCTGAAGGGATTATGATGACAAGGCCCTGCCTTCTTTCTTACCGATGGCGTCGAAAGGAGAGACACAATGTTGGTGAGGGTTGGAGGCACAGAGATAACTCTCTTAACCGGTGTTATGGCTTACTAAAAAAGATCAGTTATTCATTCCCAGTTTTAGCTGGGTTAAAAATGATGCATTACCCTTCCCTGCAGCTCTCCATGGCCCTTTGTTTATGACAGCATAAGTAATGCTTAACACAAATAATATGTTACAGATAATTCTTGTCATAAATAGAAAACGTTTCTTTGGCAATAACATATGTTTGCACCTCCAGTGAGACAAGATAGTAACTTTCTGAATTAAGCAATACAGTGGGGAACTAAATATCCTGTTTTAGGAGGCTGCCTTTAGCTCTGTATGCCCTGACTCACATTCTCTTACTGTATTTTCAGTTGATCTTAATGTAATTCAACTGAATTAGGCATCCACAGACCATTATAGAAGAGTTGAATAGAAGATACAGCTGTTTCAGCAGTTGTCTCTGAATTATGAGAGAGATTAAGTGTCTGCCTATTTCTTTTTTCCTACTGGGATGCTTCTGAGAATGTCACCAGAAGAGACCAAGAACAGGCTGTTTGAATATCACTATGAGGAGCTGGCACATAAAGTTTGCCTTAGTCGTAGTTAGAGAAGTGTGAGAGTAGCTCCAAGGTCCAAAGGCTTAAGGTTACAAAGGATTAGATGACATGAGCCTTAAAGAGTCTGAAAGCAAAACACTTTTTTTAAAATTGATACTTATATGTGTAAAACTGAAATACAGCAGGATGTCTCTTGATCCTGAGTATTAGCCAATATGCCAGCCTCGACCTCAGAGTTTGCACTAGTTGGCAATGGAAGGGCTTTATTCTCCAGTCTACCCAGGATTCTCTAAGCTAGTATATAAATTGTTCCTTCTCTTGTCATTCAAATTGAAGTGTCACTTTCTCATTAACCACATTGCTTAACCTATTTTTCTCTTAGTTTTCCCATGTAGAGGGGAGGTAACAGTTCATTTTAGACCATCAGAGTATGCAAAAGAAAATTAATTAGTGCTGCCTGGTAGATGTAATGTATGTTACTGATCATTGTGTTTCTTCTGTCTGTAATAGGTAAGAAAAGATCTTCAGCTGGAGATCATTGTAGTATTGCAATTATCTGTACAGCACTGCATTGATACAGCTTTATTCACATGTCAAGTGGCTTCCTAATTTTCATTCATAGGATCAAACTTATGTGAGACAATGAATGGAAGACTTTATCTGAACATGGTTAAACATATTAATTCATTCCTATGCTCTAATGCAATACCAAGCTGTTGCTAGCTCCAGAGTCCTTCTGCTGCTGGGAATGATAACCTCCTCGGGGAAGGGGAGACATAATTTGAAGACATTGCCTACTATGTCTCTCTTCAAGCACATTTCCAATGTTTTTTGTGGCATTTTCTTGGTGAGGTGTTAGGATAGTTGAACCCTCAGCATTTGTTTAATTTCATCTTTTTTTCTTATTGTCTTCATGGGAATTTACCCCCCTCAAAATATGGTGGTTTGGATATGTTATTATTTTCCTTTATTCTTTTTTTCTTTTCTTCTGGTTTAACCATTCTAAAAAGCACAACTTATACATACGTAAGTTGTGTATGCATAAGAAAATTTTTTAAACATTGGTAGTTGTCAGAAATACATGTATAGGTATATTTTCTTCAAACTTTGTATCTCATAGCCACTTCACATGGGACCATTGCTTCTATATGTACACAAACTGTTCTCTTGTTTCTCTTTATTTTCACCAATCTATTCATATGCATGAGATTCAGTTACCTGGTAGGTAGATAAATGGCATAAAAACAGTTTTAAGATGTGATACCAAAGCAACAATGTAGACAGGTTTTAAAATTTGAAGTTTTACCAAGTGCTCTTTTCATATTTTGCCAGGCTGACAACAGTGTTAATTTGTTCACCGGGAGGTAATACTGAATATTTCTTATGTGGAGTTATACTCTGCTTCTACTGATATTAATGTTTTCTTTAAAAAAACCCCACCATCCAAGGCTCCTTTTCAGTGTGTTCAAAATCACTCTACCTACAAGTGATCTTGTACTTCCAGAGAAGGAAATGCTTGATAGTGGTCAGAGAGTCATGTTTCTCTTGAGGGTAAAAGATCTCTGAGTTGGTATTTTTTTAGGGTACTCTTTTAAAGTTTGTGTTCATATGTTCCATGAAACCAAATTTTATTTATTATTTAGCAGAAGTCTTCCAACTTCTTCCAGTCTTCATCAGCATAATATTGCACCATTGCATTTGATGACAATTTTGGCTTTTTCTAAATTAATACCCTAGTATCACCTATTATCCCTAGACAATTTTTTCCCACTTCTCAGAGAGGAATGCATATGACTTTTGAGGTAATAGGTCAGCACTGCTATTTGGTTTGCTGAAATTATTTCATCTCCATTTAAGGGAAGAACTGCTCAAAACTTATTATCTAATGGCTCTTCATAAAAAGTGTTTTACTCTTTTCATACCAGAATGTTCTTTCAGTGAAGATTATAAGTTGAATTTTCATGTCTTACATATTTTGTATTAGTTGTTGCATAAGCTTTAGCTGGAGGGTTTTTTACTGAAAGAGGAAGGCCAACTTTCTTTTCTGACATTATATAATTTTTAATAAAATTGCTTGAATGCAATTACATCTATATTAAAAATCAGTGCATTAGAGAAGCCAGATTAGAGGGTAAGAACAACCAGTGCAAAAGACTGCAAGCACCTTCCCTGAGGAGTGTTCATCTCTGGAGCGCCAAAGAATAGAAGAGTAGAAGTTTTTCTCTTTGATATAATGTAGGGTCAAAGAGAAGTTAAAGGTAGCCATAATGAAAATTAAAACAGCCTTGTTCAGGTGCAGCAAATACCCAGTTGATACATAAATCTAAGGCAATGCAGTCAGAAACAGGAGAAAGCAACTGTATTCAGTTTTGAAGGTGGATTACTGGGGTTTAGAAACACTGGGTTTTTATCAGCAGTGGAACCTCAATGATTCATCTAACAGACAAAAAAGCCCACAAAATGTACTATGAAGCCTCCTGCGATCCAAAACAGAATAGTCAGTTCATAAAAACAAGCACAATATATATTCTGTGTTCTTCTATGCAGAAAGTTGTTGTCCTGAAACTCAGATTAGGACATAAGGTTTTTATGGGACTTGGTGTTTACTGTCAGGATCAATTTTGTAACAATCTATTCTTCCAATCCTCTCATGAGCAAGAACAACAACGATAATGACTATGGTAATGATTATGATAAATATTCAATTTTGTTGGAACTTCGAAACTCTGCATAAGTGTTAGTACAAATTATTCCAGTATTTTTGTGTTATTCCCATTCTTGCATGTGTGAAATGGAGGTGTCACAGTCTATCAGTTGGTTGTCACTGCACAGTGATGTATTGTGTTTACACCCATGAAGTCCCTGTGAAGTCAGTGGAGTTGCAAGATATGATTAAAAGCAGAATTTACACTTTCCTTTAAATATCCAGTCTGGGAACACATATCTTTGAAGTCATGATTCATAAAGTATATATGTTGAAGAAAAGCATCCCATTGAAATAAATGATCCTTGGGTGTATGCTGCCTGTAGTATGCTTGGCAATATATGCATTAGAGAGTCCCATTAGCCAGTCTACTAAAGGATCATAAACTTGACTGTTGGACTAGCAGAGCTGGAGTAAATGGAGCATACACCAAGCCAGTAGAACCTAACATAAACATATCTGTTTCACCTAATGTAGGTATTACCATTTTCATGCTTCTACAAAAACATTGATTTTGCGGGTTTTTTTTAGATTCTGTATAATGTATGAAAAAAACTGTATACCAACACTAAGTAAAGAAATTACATTTTCTGTACAAAGTAGGTAGTATTTGGCAAGGTAACCCAGGCCAATCTATGAATGTATGATTCTATGATAAAAACATACTGTTTGACTTTCTCAAATTGGAAGGGCCCCCTAAGGATTATTGATTCCAGCTCCCTGCTCCTCGCAAAACTACTTAAAATTAAACCACATACTTAAGAGCATCATCTAGATGCTCCTTGAACTCTGACACTTTGGTGCCATGACCGCTTTCCTGAGGAATTTGTTGCAGTGTCTGACCACCCTCTCAGTTAAGTACCTTCTCCTAATGTTCAATCTGAAATTCCCTTGATGCAACTCAGCTCTTTCTATTTCCTTGTGTCCTATCGCTGGTCACCAGAGGGAGATCAGGATCTCCCCTTACACTGCTCCCCTTGAGAATGAGGTCACTCCTCAGCTTTCTTTTCTCCAAGATGAGCAAACCAGGTGACCTCAGACATTCCCTTTAAGTCATGCTGTCGAGGCCTTTCACCATCTTGGTCAGTCTCCTTTGGGCACGCTGTAGTAGGTTGATGTTCTTCTTTTACTGAGACTCCCAAAACTGCATGCAGTACTTGAGATGGGTCTGATCCACTACAGTGTAGAGTGGGACAATCACCTCCCTCAACTGGCTCATGATGATGTGCCTGATGCGCCCCAAGTTGTCCCCTTTGGCTGCCAGGGTACATTGGTGGCTCATATTCAACTTGCCAAGAACTAAACCCCTCATATTTCTCTCATACAGAGTGGTTCTCCAGCCTCTCATCCTCCAGTCTGTATGTATAACCACAATTATGCATTCCAGGTGCAGACTCTGGCACTCACTCTTGTTAAATTTCACATGGTTGGTGGTTGCCCAGTTCTCTAGTCTATCCAGATCTCTCTGTAAGGCCTCTCTGCCCCTGAAGGAGTCCATAGATCCTCCTAGTCTAGTGTCATCAGCAAATTTACTTTAATGTACATTTAATTTCTGTGTCCAGACCTTTTATAGAAACATTGGAGAGCACTGGCCCTAAAATTGAGCCTTGAGGAACCAATTGGCCACTGGCTGCCAGCCTCATGCAACCCCATTTACTACATCTCTGAGCCAACTGCTCAGCCAATGTGTTATGGACTTCTCTGTGTGCTGGACATTTTATCCAGGAGGATACTGTGAGAAATAGTACAGAAAACTTTGCTAAAATCCAAATGCACCACATCTACTCTCTTTTTTTGGTCAACTGACTTAGTCCTAAAGGGAGATTAAGTTGGTTAAGCAAGACTTTCCCTCATTAACCCATGCTATCTGTGGCCAGTGACGGTGTTGTCTTTCAGATGTTTTACAATAATTCCCAGAATAAACTCCATAATTTTACCAGGCACTGAAGTGAGACTGACAAGCCTGTAATTAACAGGGTCTTCCTCTTTCCCTTCTTGAACACTGGAACAATATTTGCCAGCTTCCAGTCAACTGGGGCTACTCCAGACTCCCAAGACCACTGACAAATAATGAAGAGAGGTCCTGTGATGACACCAGCCACATGTCTCAGTACTCTGGGATGAGTCCCATCAGGGCCCAGAGATTTATGTGCATACAGCTGGAGCAGCAAGTTGCAAACAAGTTCAGGGTCAGCTGGGAGTTTATCACCCCCTACTGCACTCCCAAAGTTCACACACCTCTTTTTGTGTGTGGTTTGTTTTATTTTTCCTAAAGAAAGGGGCATCAAGGGACTGCTGCAAGACGCTTTAGGAGTCAAAGTAATTTGGGATTTTTCATCTTCCTTATTTTTATCTACTCCTCTCCTTGGTCTCCTTTTGTCTTTCCCACAACACTTTTACTATTTGGTCAGTTTACAGCACCTAGAAAACCTGAGAATTCATGTTGAATTGCTGGAGGTTATGAAATATGTTTCATTGATTTCAAATAAAATGTCAGACATAAAATGCAGCATTCATTTTTATAATTGTCACTTCTGAGTGCTGCAATTGAAGTTGGTAAGAAATACCAAAATCTGACCTTACTGAAGCAGAAGAGGGTAAAAAGACATGCCAACATTTCTATGGAAGAAGTATGCTGAAGGTAATTTTTGGCAAGTGAAGGTATAACAATGGATTTTTTAAAAATATATTTTTAAGGGGAAAAAAGATAGTAAGTGTAAGAATTTTGGAAAAGTACAAAGAGGTAATTAAAACTGCAAGGCATAATACATATTTTCACACTTGTGAATTGAATATGCTCAGTCAAAAGTAAAATCACCATCCTCTAAAAATCTCCTGTATTACTTGACAGTTGGTTAGAGGTTCCCTTGACAACTGCTCTGCTTAATCAAGGGTGTAAATGAAGCCACTATTTCAGTGTTTTGCAGGACACTTTTCTTTTGTGTCTTTAATATCAATACTTTTTTAGCAAAAGGATTTTTGTGGGGATTTTTTCCTGTGTTGAACTGTTAAGCTGGGCTAGCGTTTTTCAGATTGTAGGGAGAAAAATAACAAGTAGTTCTACATGTAATCCTCCAATTGTGGCATTATAAAATGGACAGTGGTGTAACTTGTTTCTAATAATTTTTCAGAAGACCAGAAACCCTGGTCTGCTAGCAGTGTGAGGTCTTTGTTCAGAAACAGTCTTACCATGATTATTTACCTTGGATAAAAACAAAGGTTCTCTTTATAATGCCTGGGGTTATTTATACCTGCTGATGTGACATTTTAATTTTGCTATACCTCTCCTTAATCTGTTAGAAATACGGCTGTACCTTCAGCATTATATAGAAAATATAATTGCTATAAACTAAATTTTCTTAAGTATGTTTACATAACCATGAATGAACCATTTTTACATGATTACGTTAGGTAGTTATAATGCATGAAAGCAGTTAAAAGTCTTCCAGAAGTTCCAGTCTCTGGACCTATTCTCATCCATATTGTCAAATATGTAATCAGTTTAAGATACTTTACTATGTTTCCCTTGATATAACTGGAAGCTGAAGCAATCATGCTATCAATTAGAGCTTAAGTCAGTCTTTCCAATTATTAGAAGAGGTCGTAGGGATTTTGCATTCATGCTTTCTACTGTGCTCCTTTAGTGCCACCTGGTGACTAGCTTGAAAGGAAAAAAAAACAGAAAAAAAGAACATGATTTTATTTCCACCTGGAGAAGTAGTCTATGACAATTTAAGATAAAACACTTACTTAAGCAAGACCATACCAGGTAACACTTGATTTAGAGGTGCCCCAATCTTAGATATTTTAAGAGAATTTCTTTGACTATCAGTTCCAGACCTAGATTAATCCAATACTTAATATTCACAATTGTGTCATGGGTGTGTGAGGTACACATTGCACTTCATTAGAAATCCAGTCATAATTAGTCAAGATGCAACTAGTAATGACACTGTACATAACTTCTTTTTTGCACCTGTTGAGGTCCATGAGTCTTTTGTAAAAAAATAGTAAATCCTTTGTAATTATTGTTCTTAACTTTATATAAAATCCACAGCAGCTATAAAAAAAAAATCATATTATTCTAAGCCAAGAGCAACTAAGAAGGCTCAGCATCTTCTTGTTTCAAATTTGTGGAAAAAATTATTTGCGTGCATCAGGCCTGTACCTTAGCATCTCCAGTAACAGGTTGGGCTTTACATGGCTCCAGACCTGTTTAGATTACTGTGCATAACATTACCCATATGTCCTCCGTGTATACACATTTCCCATAACTACTCACACACCCAATTCTTTACTCCCCTGTGAATCCTTTTTATATCGTTATGAGTGTGATGTGCATGAATCAGAATTCTGGTGCCTGACAAAATTATCCTGCAATAGGAATCGTATTGCATCCTCTCCTGTCACTGTCTCTGGAGGGAAAAATATGCTGGCTTTATATGCAGCCGGAATATGCCACTGAGATGCGAGGCAGATGGACTGAAATGCCTTCAGCATCTAAACGAGTGAAAAAGCACCACTGAACTAAAAATACTTCAAAATTTAAAGATGTCAGTGATTAGCCACTTTCATCTCAGGTGTTCTTAATGTGAGGTCAGTATCTCATAATATGAGGTTAATTAGAAAAATAAAGAAAAAATGTCAAGAGAATAAATCATCAGTTTCATTTTCTCTTTTCCAATGCGGATAATGGATTTCAGTCTTCTATGAAGTGTGTGAAATAATACAACTGCATTTATTCACCTGCAAGATTAAGACAGATTTAAACATAGATTATAAGAAAACTACAACCAGGTTACAGAGCAACATGGATGGTATTTTTGCTCAGGTCATTTCTGTCACAGAATATTTCAGGTGCCTTCTTTTTTCCATCATTGTTTTTAAAAACTAATATGATTATATTTTGCAGGTGTCCATATTGTAGCATTTTCTGCGTTTAAATGCTATAATAAAGACAGAGACAGCATGCATGGTTTAATTGCCATTTTTTAATATTTTTATAATTTTCTAAGAAAACTGCCTTTTGGACTGTAATTTTCCATGCTCTGTCTCTTTCTAAAAGCTATTCTAGGCATGTTTAAGTAATCTAGTAAATTCAAACAGTCCTAATTTTGTGGTAACATAAGCATGAAAAATATCCATTTTGTTCACATTTCAAATGACAGTTTTTCCTTTCTGTGACAAGACAGAGAGAAATTTCACGTATTAATTCCTCGGAAATCCTCACAGAGAAAGAAGCAAGTGCTGAAGAAAACAGTGGTAGCATTCCTAACATGCACTCCAGAATACAAGGCAGTAGGTTGCTTCTTGTAGCCTGTGGTTTTATTCTCACAACTCAGTCACTAATCTATTGGCTGACATCAAACAAATAAGTTCTGTTCTTAGAGATTTCATTGCTGCATGTTAAAAAAAAGCAAAATACATCTATGTCCTTTGTGAAGTTAAGATCTAATGATCAAAATCACTGTATAATAGCTGCTGTTTATAGATCCTGGAGAGTTTTACTTGGATTTTATTTTTTCTTTTTTTCTCACATATTTCTCTAAAGGTAGAATGGGTAACCAGGTGTGCCTGAGTAGGGATGACTGTGTTATTATTAAAATGAATTTATGATAATTTTGACTTAAGTAAAGACCATGTCAGTATCAAGCAGTCTTTAAGGCTCATTTTAGTTGCACCTATATTTAATCTTCTACTGTTTTTCCTCTGGTGAAGGATCAAAACAATAGAAATTATGTGTAGAAAACAGTGAGAATGTGTGTACACCAGGCATTTGCAATGGGAGTTTACAATGCTGAATGGACGGCTAGTTGCTTGAAGACAGTCAAACTGGCACAGACCTCATGGGTCTTTTATTTTTCATTAGATGACATTCTTCTTTATTAATTTTGCCACTTCACTTAAACTCCTGTTCTTTGTGGACTGGACCATTGTAATATGTGATATAAGGGGGTTATTTAGAAAAAGAAACAGAAGCAGACTTCAGAAATCTTCCTGAAAAGCAGGAACAAGGCAGGGGCAGAGTGTAGGCTTTGCCATGAGTATGTTAGGTCTCCACTACAGCATCCACTGACAGTAGAAAGCAACAAGGAAAGGCTATGGGTTTGTTTCCCCCAAAAGAGAATCTTAAATGAGCTAATTTTCTTTTATTTGAGAAAGTTACCTTTACACACTAATTTACCTAGATAATTCCCAGTAGCTGAAATATCAGTAAGAATAATACATCAAATTCAAAGAGTATTTTACATTTCAAGAATTGGTTGGAAAACACAGTAGTGGAAGTATTTTCTCCAAAATTGTCCTTATTTTAAATACTTAAAAAGGAGACAGACTGTATGTCAATATACCCATTGTTTATGACAGCGAAACTTCTGTTTACTGAATTCATAATTTATAATGAAATTGTGCAAATCAGATGATCTTCAAAACAACAGGCATTGCTTCTGGCTCCCTATATTTGAAATCAAAATATTATGCTAACTTTAGAGTTTTCAAGAATTAATGCAGTTCAAAATACCTTAATAATATGCCTTTTTTTAACCTAAAATTAGAAATAAAAATGAACATTTTTTCAAACTCATTTGAATAGTCCAGGGGTCTAGATCACATTTCAGAAGGTGATAATAGAAAATGCCATTCAAATATCTCAGACTTTTAAAGAAAGATTCAAAAATAAGAAAAATGTTGCATACTTACAAAGTAGAAATAATTTAGCACATTTCAACCCCGTGCAGCAGAGTACAGTGAAATGTCAATGAATTACTATTGACTGATTTAGCTGTGAATCAGCAGTGATATAACCATTGGAAAGGTGGGATTTATTAATATGTGTGCATCAGCTGCTGATGTGGAGGCACTGGCTATGAGACGAGTTAGTAAATGAACTGGTTTTGTGCTGCTCACTCAGAAATCACTGCACTTCAATGAATTTATAAATATTCATTAGGGGCCTAAAACTATATCCATTTATGTCAATACAATGTTCCCAGCAACTTCAGAGGTAAAAACTGAGACTCTAAATTTCATAATGAATCTACAGACAGGAGGATGAAGTAGTAAGACTTTAGACACAAGAGCAGAAACACAAAGCTCAAGGCATAACCTGGAATATATCATGCCATGGCAGCTGCACACAACAACCAGGTGGTGATATATAAAAAGGTACCATTTGAGACTATGGTACGTCTTGATGTGTTTTCTCCAGGAGTAAATTTGTCCTTGTCAATGCTGAAGTAATTTCTATGATTAGTAATGTAT
Organism: Platysteira castanea; assembly: GCA_013397175.1. Taxonomy (NCBI): domain Eukaryota; kingdom Metazoa; phylum Chordata; class Aves; order Passeriformes; genus Platysteira; species Platysteira castanea. Next base: position 225,609 of record VYXC01009180.1, on the reverse strand, counting down.
GATTCTAGTGTACAGATCATAATGGACTTTAAAATATTTTAACTCTTTCATATGTCTATGGCCTAACATAAAAATTCATCTATCCTAACACAAAACAATTCATAAGATTCCTGTCATTGTCCTTTGCCATTTATTCAGCTAAAAGAAATGGAAAATTTGGCAGTCCATATAAATACATAAATTTTTTTCAGAATCTTTTTTAAAGTTTCTTGTGTAACATTTGTGAAATATTACATAAAAACATAACATTGTTGTTGTTAGAAGCCATTCTCCAGAAACCTGATTATGGTGATTTGGCTGAGCAGAGTTTCCTGTGCAGAGTACTCGTAGTCAGTAAACTTTAACCTGTTTCCCAAAAAGAGGGTAATCACATTCTCTTTTAAAGCACATGAAAATTGAATTGGGAAGCACTTCTACAGTAGTAGAAGAGGTCAGTTTTAAAGAATGTGAACTACTATTGTCCTAATCTGCATTTGCTCTGATAATGTTTATGTAATTTTTTTTTCTAATTATAAAATCATTGTTTTTGAAAAATCATCCTTTTTTTGATTGGGTTTTTTTTGCTGATAATATTAATAGCATTTTATCAGATCTCATCACAGAAAGAAACTGAGGAATTCTCAGTGCTTTATTGAACTTTCCCTAGTATTTACTGGACAAATTCCCTCAACCTTCTATTCTTCTTTATCTGTGAGGCTCAATACCAGAGTTTGCACTAACACACTTTCCAAGTAGTGATAACTGCTTCACAGTGTACTTTTTCTGCTCAGAGGTACGCAGCCTTTCATTTCTTATTCCATTTCTGTTCCCCTGTAGGTCAGGAAGAGGAAATTTCAACCCAGGCTCTTCAGCGTCATCCAACATTGATGTCACAAGTCCGACAATCCTCTGTACTAGGGAGACTATATGTCAACCACAGCTAGCACTTTAAATTTTTGAATATACACTTATGTATTTAAAGATTGCTTTCTTATTTTCTCTGTATATATTTCAAACACTAGTCAAGAATAGTAAGAAAGCAAATAGAAGAGGGACATTAGGAGAAGATACTTATATCTTTTGTCTCCTGAGTAGTTCAAGTACTCATGAAACTGAAATTAGTAGTGTCCAAAGATTTTCATCCTTTATGGAAGTATGACCATCTCTTTCACCCTGCTTTTGCCGTGTGAGGTTTGAATACTCTGTGATCAACAGTATAAACAGCAATGGGATCTTCTGTTTCCTTACAGCTACATGTTTCCTGTGGGCAGTCCTGAAGGTTACTGCATGATTGAAATGGCTGCAGATGGAAACCCTCCTGTGCAGCACAGACTTTCTTTCTCACATCGAGCATCTCAGGTGAGTTTGTGAAACATCAAAAAGTAGGTGTTTGCTTTGAACATTCCATCAGCATATGCACTGTTGCTGTTGAGGCGGGTCACAACACAAATATACACTGACAACTCCAGGTAGTGGCAAAAGCATCTTTAATTCTTCAAAGCCTCTTTTATACAGTTTCCTGGCTCTCGTGCTGTGCCCCCATTGGCTTCTATGTTAACACCCCCCAAACTATTGGTTGCTTGCTAATAATACCCATCTAAAACAAATCTAAGCAAATAACAGCCTCCCTAGAGCATCTGTGCCTTCTTCATCCGTCGTTTATGGTCTCTTTCTTCTTGTTGATACTAAGCTTCTGATGGGTACAGACCGAGTTCTCAAGGGTGTATAGTGATCGCGTCCAAGTCGATGTTTGTGAAACTTTCTGACAAGCTGTTGGCTTCCACAATGCACTACATTTATTTTTGAAGGGGAATAGGTATACTCTAACTTCTTCTAAAGGATGGAATATAATTCCTCTTCAGATACTATGTGTACTCAGTTTCTTTTTAATAGGTCTTTTCACATCCACCATCTATATCATATTCATTAATTTCTTAGTTTGTTTGACTCTGAAACTTCTATTCCGGCTGCACAAAGTCTATGCAGAGGACACAGATGCTCCAAGAGTCAAAAAAAAATGTATTAGCAATGTCATTTACCTAAGGCCATGAGGTTATTAGAAACAATTGGGATATTGTTAGGCAATAGTTCTGGTTACTTTTTAGTTGCAAGCCACACTGTCTAGTGGAGGAGAGTTATGAATCATCAGTGATTTAATCTGGTGTCAGTACTGTTGCTAGGACTTGGCTTCTGAATAGTATTGTGAAAATACCTGTCTCCATTTTGAAACTGGTATCAGAAGACTCATTCTGAATGGACAACAAGTCAGCTTTCCCAAATCTTGAATTTTTCAGTTACTCTTTGTCTCCATTTTGTTGCCTCTCTTTGTTATGCATTCTCTCATCACAAGATTATTTCTGCATGAAACATTTAAAATGTTTTTAGACGAGAATTTGAACTGTGATTGACAGCTTGCTTTATAAGTTTGTGCACTAGAAGACAGGCCAGTTATCTGTAGAGATGCTAATCTTGATGTTCATCTCACAGTACGCACTGCTGGTTTATAACAGAATTTCTTCCCTTGCATGGTATGTAGTATGAATGCCAAGTCCTCATGATTAACTATTACATTTTACAGATCTGCTCTTAATCTCCCAGAATCTGTATTTACGAAGTACACAATCAAAGAAAGAAAAAAAGACATTTCTTACCTCTAAAAGGACTAATGAATATCTTCCCATTATTGCCCAAGAGACTCCTTTTTACCACTCAGGCTCGAAGTGAAGGATATTTTCAAATTAGTATTTGAAAAGTTAAACATGAGCATTACATAAATTATTGATATACTGCTATATTAAGCCTTTTATGTTATTAACAAGACTTACAGGAATTCTTTCATTGTGCCTCCTTAAAATATATTCTGGTTAAGTCAGTGAAGTTCAGAACAGGAGCTTTATAGAAAGAATGTATATTATGGTGTTATAGCATGAACTTGAACATCTAATACCTTATGATAAAATCCAGTGATGCTACAAACTGAGCATCATCCGTCGTAGTTGTTCTGGATACGCCCCCAAGGTTAGTGCTTTTGTAAAATAAGCCCAATAATAAAAGAGATTGTGTTGCAAGAGCAATGTTAAAAACACTGTTCTTCATGACATATACTTTATAATGCAGTCCAATGCTTTGCTTAATTCTTGAGATTCACTAGCAGAGAGAAAATGTCTGAAAACACTACTTACAAATCTTTTCTATCACTGCAGTGTTTCATAGCTTTGTTTGAAAGGGGATAAAGTCAAGTGATCTGAAATGAATTCAACAAGTGCAGAGCCAATGTCTTTGAATTACTTTGATATGAAAAATCTGATTTAACTTTATCCATGCTCTAAAAGAAGTAGGTGTTTTTCTTCTTCCCTTCAAAACAAAAGACACTAAGTAGAGGAATATCTGGCAGTATTCGCATTCATTGTATTGCCAAATTTCACTTGAAACTGTCAGCAACCAGCTCCAGGACTGACAAAAGCAATACAGGAAACAGCAAAGCAAAAATCATACGGATGTGTGAATTCCAGATAAATCAGTGAGATGTTTTCCTCCTATTTCTACTTCTTTACAATTGTCTGTATATGGTGAAGGGCCTCTTCACTAAAAATAACGCCCTCACATGTTTCACACATGCTGTGATATATTTCTGATTCCATTAGTTTATTCCTGCTTGTCTTAGATGGGCTAGATGTCACCCTCTTTCTGAGCTAATGGTATTCTACAAATAAATGCATCACTATGTGATACAACTATGAAATTTTTTTTTTTTTTTCCAATTCCTGAGAACTGACAGACACGTAGCAAATGAACTTAGGAATGATGAAGTCCCACGTCAGAATTCCAGGAAGTCAGGCCTTGGCTTGAGGAGTGGAATTCAGACTGCTAAATGAGTCTCAGATCCTTTGTATGTGATGATTAAGGCCTGCAATCCAGGTCAGGCAACAGAGGAATTACTCATAGCAAGCACTGATATGATTTGGTCAGTCCCAGTGTGAAAAAGTTGTGGTTGTTTCTTTGCACCTTTATAAGGATGTTCTAGGCTTTTGAAAATTTGAACATTTCCCTTTTTTTTCCTTGGGTTGCAGTATACCAGTCTGTTTTCTGTCATTCATAAAAAAATCTAAAATCTTTTTTTCTGTATTCCCCTTATCTTGGGGTCCTGTAGGTCATAGGTCCCAGGTCCTAAAGGAAATGTCTTCAAGTCTGCAGCTTCTCCCGTGTTCCTGCACCAAACCTCAGTCATGAATGTGCAACTTATCATATGGAATGAGGGCATCTATATTTAAAACTTGCCACGTTCACTGTGGTTAAGGCTGGAAATTCCAATTTGTGTTTCATGCGATGTATGTTTCATATTTGAAAATATGAAAACACATTAAATCACCTTCTTTGTAAGGTTTTGACGTTTTTTGGGTTTTTTTAAGAATAAATTTTTTAAAAGAATCCCTTCAGGAAGTATCAGAGTTTTTGGCCATCTTTATGTAATGACTGCTTCCTTTATCAGCATTTATTATTCTTCCATTGTTTACAATAACATCACAAATCACCTTTTTTCTGACAGTTCTCTTTTTTTTTCTGCAGATCACCTTTGGATCAGTCTTCCTTGGAAAGGTTCCTGTTCATGAGGAGGTTCATCGATGTGCTGGGCAGATATATGGCTATAAAGGATGCATTAGGGATTTTCAAGTTAACCACAAAGAGTTGTTCATCATAGATGAGGCTCTTGAAGGAAGGAATGTTGAGAACTGCAATGTTCCCATATGTGACTATCATCCATGTCACAATGGTGGGACCTGCACTAGGTAAGAGTTATTTCTTTACCCATTTTATCATTCATTCTTAATGAAATATTACTATCACTTTCTCTGTAATGAAATAATCACCAATCTTTTGTCCTGATAATTTCAACTAGGAAATGTGACATCTTCATGCCAGCCAGAAAGATTTTACACTTTATTTGCTTGCATGAAAAGTGAAATAAAATACAATGACATTGTCCACATAGGATAGACATTGTGTTGATGCCAGAATTCCCTTGCAACCAACTAGATCATTTCTGCTAGAAGACTAAATCTGAGCCTTTGTATAGGCAGTTTGGACAGAAGACACATAAAATGTCATTCTTTTGCCTAACAACTCCATATTCGACTTGGTCTTGTACCCTCACACATCTTCATGGTGTGTTCCTGGGTACAAAATATTCATCATCATGCTATGAAAACACTAACAAGTGACTTTCTTGTTCACCTTCAGCATATGTGAAAAAGTATTATCCAAGAACCTTTGAAAGTTAAGGTTCATCATGCCGAAAGAGGAAATGGAGTCTGAAAGGGATATGGCTTAAAAGAACAGAGGATGATGGTTCAGTTGAATGATGGTTCAGTAGGAGCACAGTAACTTCTTAAGCCGTAGCAGCTTGATCATTATCTAAGGAACTCAGAATTTAGAAACATATTTCTGTTTAGAATTGATAGAATTTGTGAAGTAGCTGCCAAGTTCTTAAAAAATTGTACTTCGCGTCAAGGCAAATGCTGAACAGAACAGTTTAAAGTTCTTTTGATATTCTGGACCACTGTGTGTTTCTTAGATTGAAGAGATCTTGCACAAATTTTTGAGGGATTTCCCTGCCTCTCTTGATTGATGTGAACACACAAAGAACACCAAACAGGTCTTTGATCTCTAAGTCTTGTTTGACTAGAGTACAAATGAAAGCAAGGCAGTTTTATGAAAACACACAATTTGCCTACCAGTCTGGTGAAATTGAGGAGATACTTCGGAGTAATGAGTCTGTTTTTCCTCTCTTGGTCTTTACTATATCTCTGTCATTCTACTGCTTGGCCTGTCAACTGCCATTATGGAATACTGTTTCATTATAATTTGTGTCCTGAATAATTCATGATGATTGGATTCATTTCCTGCCTTTCTGCTTTCCAACTGCTGGCCTGGGCCTTTTTCAGAAATGCTATGCTTTGTTTTGAAATAGGTCACTTCTCTTCTGTCCAGAGGCGTCATGGAAGACTGTGCATGTGCAAACCAGGGATAAGCAGCTGTGCAGTAGCATGATTTTCATTATTTTCTACAACAGCCAAGTGATTTTCAGGGATCACCTCCTCCAAACTCAAGAATAATTCATTCTAATGAGCAGGAAATCAAGTGTCAGGAAGCCTGAATAGATTAATAAGATGCTTCTGACAAAATTCAAACATTAAAAGGAAGCGTACAAGAGATATAAGTATGGCCGGGTTATCTGGGCAGAATACAGAGAAAAGATCCAGCTACACAGATAAGGACCAAGCCAAAGCCCATCTGGAGATTGGTCTGGCAGGGATGTGCAGGGCAAAACCAAAAGCTTCCACTAGGATATCAGCAGCAAAAGGAAGACCTGGGAAAATGTAGGCTTGATGCTGAATGGGAGAAAAGTTCTGGTGCAAAAGAACTCAGGAAAGACTGAAGTGCCTTCTTTGCCTCAGTCTTTACTGATAACTGGCCCCCAGGAATCCTACTCCTCTCCTGTAGGAGAAAGTCTGAAGAAAGGGAGATTTGCACTTGGTGGACAAGAATCAGATTAGGGACATTCTAAATGAACTGGACATGTTGGGGCCTGATGGGACCTGATGGGACCTGATGAGATTGACACATGAGTGCTGAGGGAACTATCGGATGCTACAGCAAGATTTTTGCCAGATGTTTCCTTTACACTGCTTAGTGGCAAAAAGAAAAAAATATTCTTTTTGTTGCATTTTATTCTTCAGATGCTTGACAACTAATTAGTGGGTTTGCTTCTGAAAGACCATGAAGTATTACATAGCAAATATCTCTGCCATATTTTTTACGGAAGATTGGAATTTATCAATGCATATTGCCAAGAATATACACAGGTGTTTTTCCTAAGAAACATTTTTTACAGTTGTCCTTAAAATAAAGTTACTTCCCTTTTCTCATCATCAGAGTACAAAACTATTTGGTTTCAAAAGTATTTAAATGTATGTTGTATCAGATGAATGGTTCAGTAGAAATCTAAATTTTTAATTCTTTACGTGGTCATTATATATTAGATTAAAAACAAAGTACTCTCCTATGTAAATAATCTACTCGCTTAAAAAGCACTTTTTCAAGTTCCCTAGCTCTTTTACTGCACTTTGAATTTATACTAATGTAGAATTCCAGAGACTGGTTAATTTTAGAGGGGGAAAAATGACAACTATTCAGTAAATTTAAGGGTTTGATGCCACATAGTTCTACAGAATTCAAAACTCATTGGATTTGGCAGTGTTTGAAATGGGCACGGAAAGATTAACCTAGGAAGCTCTTAATATTCTATGTGGCCCCCTGACCACACGAGCCAGATGTTGCAAACCAAGCTTAGTGTTAATTAAGAAGACACATCTGTGTGTGGGAAATAAACTCACAAAATTGCCTCATCAATGATTTGACAATTATGTCAGCCACTACACTAGTAGCAGTTGATTAATACATTTGTTTTAAATTGTAAAAAGACTCAAAAAATGTAAACATGCACAAGTTTAGCTTTTATAGTGTAGAGTACAATCTCAAAGTTAATTGCTTCCACAAACAATCATGTTTGCAGTGTCTCAAACTATTCTCACAGTGATTATTCTTACTGTTGTTATTCCCCATGTATTGATGCAGCAGATGGGTCTAGTAATGTTAATCAATTAACCAAGACTGAAAAATCAAACTCAATTAGCAATAAATTTCAATAGAGGGACATTTATCTTCAGATTTCAACTGCCATGTACGTTCTAATCCACAAAAATATACAAGGAATGTAAATTTTCAATTTTCATCTCCTAACAATGTAAGAAATACCTTCCTAGACATGTAGGTCTCATTTGAATAGTACCTTTTTGGCTATAAATTGAAAAATACATATTTTAAAACAGATTTCTGAAACTGTCTGTTTTCTGCATCCTGGGAAATCATGCAATTCCTCTTAAGCCTTTAAGAATAGATCACTAAATGAAACATTCCATCCAAACTCATTCCTAAAGTTCATCTGATAACAGTTTGAACATCTTTTAGGAAGAAAAAAATAGAGAATTATTTCAAGGTTAGGTTAGTTTGTAAGTAAAAGATAATTTTATGGTTGAACTTGTTTAAGTGATAGACTATCTTATGATGTAGATGCTGAGGAGACCAGATCAAGTGACTTAACAAATTTTGTGGTGTCCTTTTCATGTATATCCTGAATATTAATTAAAATAAACAGCAGAAAGAGTAATTATTAATGTGAATTTTTAGCAGAAAAAAGAAAGAGCTTGAACTGTAGACCTTGGAGACATGAAAATGTTCTTTTCGACATTTTTTACATCTCAATTTTCATTTCAAAGGGTAATCCTGGTGATCCTTTCCCAGCCATGTGCCAAAAATACATTTATGTTTGCTTGTGCCCATAAGCCAACACTGCAAGTTACGGCAGGTTTCAGCTGAAGGTATTAATCTAAGGATAGGCTTGTATGCCTTTATTAATTCTTTTCTCACATTTCTAGCACAGAGCTGCAGTCTGCTTCCAGCTTGCCAAATCTGGTTTCTGTGTTTCTTGACCTAAAGATAGAATTGTTACCCTAGAATGAGCAAGTGTCCATTTTCAAACTAAGGAACACTGAAGCAGCTCCCAAAACTAGCAAGAGTATTGCAGACCACATTTTTAGAATTGCTCATAGATTTTCTATCACTGCTTTAGATGTAGGTGTTTCTGGATAAGAAAGGTACCATCTAGTCAGAAATAACAGAATTGATCACATATCAAGAAACCTTTTATAGCTGTGTCTCGTAGACTAAGAGACTCAGGCCAACACATTATCTAGAGCATCAGTTTACTGGGTTTTTACCAAACTAAGTCGTAGTGAGCTAGAATAAGTTCAGAACTAACATTTTAATTTCCACTGTATTCAAGTTTTGCAGAAGGATAAACCAAAGGGATTAAATTTCATCTTAGTGGATTTTCAAATGAAGGGGATTTCCAGATGGGAGTTGTGTATTCTCACACCTTCTCAGAATTTATAACAAATGCACTTATGCAGTGCTGATCTGTATGAAGAAGATAACCTGCTTCCTTTTAAAGGGATGCTTTTTAGGCAGATCTCTCAATACCAAAGATCCTCACATTTTACAGCTCCAGAAATTAATGTTGTTGTGATGATGATGATTATTATTCATACTTACATACACTATTATTTAGGAAAACTAGTTTGGGCACTTGATTTTTAAGGGCCCTGTTCTTTTAATGAGATTAGATGTTATAGTGGGAGTTTGGTACTTATGAAAGAGATTCACATTTGGAAATCTATTGCTTTTTCTATTGCTTATTTCAAATTTGATTTTGGTGAGGAGAAGAATGAATTTAAATTTATTTCCAAGCTATTTTCTTTTTCTGCAAGAGTGAATGTTCATTCTTTTAGGTTCCTTATGATCTTTGGAAAAAGTAAATCCATTCTTATTAAGAAAAAAAATCATACTTGAGGAGGATGAAAGATATTTCCCTAATGACCAAAAATCCTGTTGGATATGTGTTTGTTGAATCATATTTTCACAAGAAAGTCAAATAAGCAAAAGAAAAAATTTCTTTTCCAATTTTCCGAGCACTAGGTATTAACAGATAGAGAATTCATTTACCCAGGCTGATCTTTCTGGTGAAAGGAATTGCAATTGGCTTAAGTCCCATATAAAAACTCTGCACAACTTTTTTCTGAATAAAATCTGCATTTCTCCTACATTAGTATTCTTTAAATCAGAACAGAAAATTAAAATTTAATGCCTTCTAGCCCTTGAAGGTTAGACAGTAAATTTTTCTAACCTACAATTTTGTCAGGATATCTGTTTCAAGACTGAATTCATTGAACAAGGTGTGTCTCACTTGGCATCAGAAACAGATTCCCATTTTATCATACTTAATTTCTTGGGCATTATATTCCTCAGACTATAGTAGTATGGAGAGATTTGACAAAGAAATCAAAGCCTTGTTCCATTAAGCCGACAGCATTAAGTGATGATGTTTTAGATTTTTAAAAAAAACATCTGTAAGACCTCAAAAAATTTTAGGATGATAATGTATGGGGACATAACAAAATATAAATGCATAAATTTTATTTGATATACAGATATATATATAGTATTGAACTGTTTTGCTTTTTAAATAAGCATTTTAAAAATATACTACTTTACTAGTGATTAAAATTAGGTACACTCTTCAGAATTTGTTTGCTTCAGAACATAATTTTATCTTAGAAATATTGTTATAATAACAAATTCTGGCAATTGAAAAAAAATCAAAACAAGCAAGTTATAAAAAGTGATATTTAAACCATAAACCATTCTGCTTCTAATTTAGGCAGTATTGTGGTGCTTCTATTAAAAATGTTCATGGGACAATCAATTTTTTATGTTCTCAGAACCACAGATTTCCATCCACTGATTAGTGTGAAAACTGGCACACTGGAAACAGTGCATGTAAGAAAATCAAGAATCCAAAATAAATAGGGCTTCAAATTCCTGACTCTTTAGACAATATGCAAGCTATGCACAAAATTTTTTACACATCATGTTATATATCATCTCTATTGAATTTTACTTAAATCAGAGAAGCTACCATTCTTAAAAGTTTAGTGTGGGTATTGAAATACCAGTAAATGCCATTATTATACCAGTCATCTCAGAATGTTTTGACTGAATGCCTGGAAATTCTATGCAGCATTGTTTCTGAGAATTACAGCACAACCAAATCAGCATTTCTGATAGCTTTAATTCCAGAAAGGTATCTAGTTTGAAGCTTTAAAATACATCATAGCAGCAAAATTAATTGAATATTATCTTTTTCCAAGGCAAGTGAGATATTTAAGCATAACATTGAGAAATACTCAAAACACTATTCATACCAATTTCTCCAACTGGAGAAGTAGTGTGCAGATTCTTAGCAAGAACTTCACTTCATTATGAATCCTGACAAATAGTGTAGCTGAGACTGTTTGCTATATCATGTAGTATATGTATGAAAAATGACTAATGTGTCATATTCATTCTGCTAATGTTTTTCCAAAATTCCACATAGATAATCCTTTCTGTATAAGTTTTTCTGAGGCCCTAAGCTCAGAGAGGAGTGGTGAATGGAGTTACACCCGGTTGTCAGCCAGTCACTAGGGAGGTTCCCCAAGACTCAGTGTTGAACCCAATCCTGTTTAATGTCTGTACTGATGTTCTGGATGAGCGGATCGTGCGCACCCTCAGTAAATTTGCAGGCAGCACCAGGCTGAGTGGGTGTGTTGATCTGCTGAGGTCAGGAAGGCTCTGCAGAGGCACTTGGACAGGCTGGATTGATGGGCCAAGGCCAATTGTGTGAGGTTCAACAACACCAAGTGTCGAGTCCAGCACTTGGGTCACGACAACCCTGTGCAGAGCTCCAGGCCGGGTACAGAGTGGCTGGAAAGCTGCCCAGCAGAAAAGCCCTAGGGGTGCTGGTCAACAGCAGCTGAACATGATCCAGTGTGTGCCCAGGTGGCCAAGAAGGCCAATGGCACCCTGGCCTGTATCAGCAATAATGTGGCCAGCAGGACCAGGGCAGTGACTGTCCTCCTGTACTCAGCACTGGTGGGGCCACACCTCGAGTCCTCTCTTCAGTTTTGAGCCCTTCAGTATAAGAAAGACTTTGAGGTGCTGGAGCATGTCCAGAGAAGGGCAATGGAGGTGGAGTTGTCCAGCCTGAAGAAAATAAGTCTCAGTGGGGACCTTATCACTGTCTACAACAATCTGAAAGGAGGTAGTTACAAGGTGTTTCCCTCTTCTCCTAAGTAACGAGTGACAGAACGAGAGGAAACAGCCTCAGGTTACAGCAAGGGAGATTAGGTTGTATATTAAGTGGAAAAAATTCACCAAAACTTTTATCTATTGAAACACACTGCCCAGGGAAGTGGTCAAACCACCAGATAATCTGCAGTATCTGTGATACATGTTAGAACATTTCTTCCTTTGCTGCTGACCTTACACACCTACTTACTAGTTATGGATTTCTATACTTCAAGTAATGAAAATTGTGTAACGGAGACCCAGTAGTGTGGTTGATGGAGGTTGAATGTGTTAGAACTTCCTTGATCTGAAACCTTGTTTTGGGAGCTTATCCTTGAAAGAAAACAATGAAGCTTATCAGAGGTCTCATAACAGAACAGGTTTTGATTATGCTTTAGTGAACTTTCTTCACCTTTGGTATCTTGTTAGCTTTGGGGAACATGCTTAATATTCAAACAGAATTTGAGAAGTCTGGATATGAAGTATCATCTTGATATAGAAGGTTATCATGTCACCAGATTTGGTTTGGTTACTTTATTTCTTTCTCAGAAAGCATTTATTTAAGTTTGCCTTTTAGAAATATAAAAAATGAGTTTTACTTTTTTTTATGGGAAACCAGGTTCTTTTGGATTTAATAAAACCAGCCAACTTTGTGATCATCTGGACAGATAAATACAAATAGTGGTACCCAGACAGGCATGAGAATTTCATACTCCATGTATATGCATAAAGAGAATTTAGATGAGGTGTCTTTTAATTAGCCAAACCTAGCTAAAAGAGAGCTTTCAGGAAGCAGAAAGACAGAAATAGAGAAGATATTCTGCCTGTAGCCAAAGGATCCATAATTGTCCAGCTGATTATTCAAAGACAAAGGTAACCTCACTAATACCTCACTTTTTTCTCACTGCCCATTGGAATGGGCCAATACCCGAGGTGTTTATACAGCCTTCCTCACAACTGGCTCCAGTTATATCAGAGTATGTATTAGTTTTGCCTGTTGTGAAGAAGGGACTTTTTTTCACTAGGGGAGACTTACTGAAGTTGTGTATATACGCTGAAGTCAAGGGGAGCATAGAAGATCAATATGTTATTTTATTCTCAAAGCATTCAGAGATTTAAGAATTACCTGGTGTCCTACTAGAAAGTTAGTACGTCCCTCTTCAGGAAAGATTGTCTAGCATAAAAAATATGTATGAAACAACCGCTTTTGAAGACTGGTTTTCTGAAATCTATATCTTTGGAAATATGAGGGTAAAAGGACCCTAGTGTTGAAGTCAGGATAATGCCTGCACCCTCCCTGAAGACAGCTTTGTCCACAGAAAGAATCAGGAACAATATTTTTGGTAGATATTCATGGATGTTTTATTTCTCTGACCGTGTGGCAGCCAGGAGAGACACAGACCGGCCACATGGCAGCCAGGTCAGGCACGAACTCTGCCCCAAAGACCCAGGAATCATGGGACAACCACAGTTTTCGGGGCGGGGAAAACACCTATAACCAATAAGGAACAGGATAACATCAGGGAGCCTGGAAACCCCGTGTAACCATGCTTCAGCTTCCATGGCCCATCCCCCAGGGGGGGCACCCCCACACCCTAGAACCACAAAAATCCTTTTGTCCTTTATCAAGACCTCCCTCAGGTTACTTCACAGCAGAAGAGGTCAGCACAAGGCCTGGGTCATTGGTTTCCTCTATAATTAGTGGAGACATCTAGCACCGTTGTAGACTAGTTGTGGAACAATACAAATCACTACGCCACCGGGCCTTGAGAGCTGATGTCACTATCGTGATTATAATATAAGAGATATATATCGTATATATGGTGTCATAGTCATATGAGTCTTTGGACATCCTACTCATGTCTGTTCCTGGAACACTTAACATGTGGAGTACTTTAATGGATACTTTACTTTGCTGTGTACATAAAAGAACACATGTGCTAGCAGGTTTTCACGCTTATGAGTAGGTTGAATAAGTTATAATAGAAATGACATCAAATTCTGAAAAATTCCAATGGGAGTGAGTATGTCAGGAATCCCCCAAGGTGAAAATCCCAGACGGAAACCAGTTACTCAGAAGCAGAAGTTTTGTTTTAAATAGTTACTGAAACTGCCAGTTAGAAGGGCTCCTCTGGCAAGCTGTCCCAGTCCAATGGCTGGGGTGTGATGGAGAGTCATCGCTGTGGAGAGACAGAGGACACCTTCACTGCTGACCTGGTAGTGGGTCTCTGCACTGGTCAGATCAAACATCTGCCCTGTGCTGATCCAAGCGCCTGGCCAAGAACAAGCAGCTGCTGGGAATTGAGGAGGAGCTCAGCAGCAAGGCTCACTTTGCTGGGAGGAACTTCAGGAACCCTCGTGTCAACTAAGTGGGGCTGAGTCACCCCTGTTCTGGTTCAGCACTAGTCATTGACTTAGATCACAATTGTCACTGATCACTTAGATCACTGTTATTTACGGTAGAGTTCTGTTTCCATATTCCCCAGCAAATTTTCTCAGGATTGCAGAGGGATGTGTAAGCCTTCGGTTTCAGAAGCTCTGGTCATGATATCACTTTTCTGTTTCCTAACAGCCTTTGAAGCTACTAATAGGAAGTGAAGTTTCATATTTAATCACCATATCATGGTCTTTGCTGTAATAATGAGGAATTTGTGAAAACACAGATACAAACACGTGTATACATATTCACTCGAACAATTTAATTATATGTTGACTATAGCTGTGCTATATGTATTCCTTTCTTTGTAATCATCCTGTTTTCACTATCCTATTGAGTTTTACAGTATATTATTGGAGAGGGTGCTAAGGGCATTTTTTTTTATTTCATATCTCACTTCAGTTATAAAGATGAGGACACTGGGAAAATAGGTAAAATCCCAAAAAGGCATGTGAACTGGAGCACACTGGGAGTGAATTCTGTTAATGAAATATAAATGAACAGCATTTGTTCAAGATGCATGAGTGCTGTCCTGTAAATAAAATCTTTTTTTCTTTATTTTTCAATGATAGTCTTAGAAATTAGAATCATAGAATCATTAAGGTTGGAAAAGACCTCCAAGATAATATAGTCCAACCTTTGACCAATCTCCACCTTGTCAACTAGGTCATAAATCTAAGAGCCATGTTCAGTTATTTCCTGAAAACTTCCAGGTGTGGTGACTCTACCACTTCCCTCGGCAATCTGTTCCAGCACTTAACCATCCTTTCAGTGAAGAAATTCTTCCTGATGTCCAACTTGAATCTCCCCTGACATAGCTTAAGGCCATCTCCTCTTGTCCTGTCCCTTGTCACCTGCGAGATGAGGCCGACCCCCACCTGACTACAATCTCCTTTCAGGGAGTTGTAGGGAGTGATAAAGTCTCCCTGAGACTCCATTTCTCCAGGCTAAGCAATCCCAGCTCCCCCAGCTGCTCTTCCTATGATTTACTCTCTAGACCAGCTCTTCACCAGCTCTGTTGTCCTTCTCTGGACACACTCCAGCACCTCGATGTCCTTCTTGTATTGAGGGAGGGGCCCAGAACTGGACACAGGATTTGAGGTGTGGCTTCACCAGTGCTGAGTACAGGGGAAGAATCACTGCCCTGGTCCTGCTGGCCACACTATTGCTGATACAGGCCAGGATGTCATTGGCCTTTTTGGCCATCTGGGCATACTGCTGGCTCCTATTCACAGCTTTAATTTAATTTTTTTTCTTCTGGATTATTCATATCATGGGGTGTGGAAAAGACAAAGGAAAATACACAGAAATATGCTAGAAAATGGTATATCAACAACAGATATGTTCAATCTAAACAAATTCTTCACAGCAAGGGGGTTTGAGTTACAAATGGTTAGCATTTTGAACACAAGTCTTAGAATACAACATGAAGACTACTATCTGTAGCCTGAATAACATCCAAGAATTATTCTTTTTTGCAGTAGAACATAATATGTTAGTATAGCATCATTGTATTTCAGTTATCAGATTTGCTCAATAATTTATCCATTTTTCCATTCTGTAAACCATTTTCAGAAATAGTGCTGTGTATTTCTAGGTTGAAAACTAAGCATGATAGTTCATTAACCCAGATTTAAGCTCTTTCCTGGATACCTTGAGGGATTAATTATGGACATCACACCTTACCAAAATATTCAGAGATTGATTTAAATCCCAAAATTCATGCTAAGCTCATTTTCATCATGTTATCATTTATGCAAACCAGAGTTTTTTCTTTGCATTCATTGGTATTCATGGTATTGTTACATGGATCAGAGTCACTACCTGGAAAAAAATACTAATGTAGTGGAGAGAACAAACTGTTTAGAAAAACCTAGGGTAAATTGGACTGAAAATCATTTGTAGTTAACAACCATTAACAAATAAATTGTGTATTGTAAAGGCAATTACCTTTTTTAAACTTTTTTTAGCTTTTCCCCAAGTAGATATCATGCAAAAATTAAAGTGAAAATTTGCCAAGTGGTTGAAATCTCCCATTCTGCTCCTTCAAGCACACAGTCCATAACGTGGTTTTACTCAAAATTTTATGATACATTTAGAGCTGATAATTTCATTAGTTCTTTTATTCCCTTCAGGTCATGCCTGATACAACCCTATTCTCCTTTTATCCAAAAAATGGTATTTAAAAAAAAACTAAACAAACCCTCCCTGGTGACTGGGCAGAAAGTCTAAATGCCACCCCCCACCTCCCAGCTTGGAGAATACACAGAAAAGGAGTTACAAACCATTTCCTTTTCCTGGTGCTATCTCTAGGTTTCTGATTCATTCAGTACAATTCTTATACTCTCATTTTCCCCAGGGTGAAATTTGCCTACTTAAGATTCACTTAAACCGTGGAAACACAGCTGAAGTGGAACACAGGACACAGTAAACAGCCCCTTGCTTTGTCACTGTTTCAGGGATGATAGAGCAAGAATGCAATATATAAACATGCATTTGGGTTCACAGTAAGTTAAATGTAGCCACTCATATTTTAAATACTGCTGCAGTCTTTGAGTATCCTTACTATCTCCCTGCTTTATAGAACAATGAGGTAGACAAACTGTTTTACAGGTACAGATATTCAATTGTTAGCCATTAAAATTCTTTGAGTGGACAAATATTTTTAACATTGAAATGTAACTTTAGTATGTATGCTTAAACTGCAATAAAAAAGACAAAGCAATCAGGAGTTTATTTTATTAGCTTTGCAAATGTTGAGACTCGGCATCCAGATTTATAACATGGTAGTTATGCCAGCTCAAAATTTAAGGCTGAATTCTAAAGTTGGTTTTCAGCTTCAGCAAATGCTCTCTGGGTCCTGCTGTGTTTCACTTAATAGCAAGGATGAATGAATTCCATCTGTAGGAGAGCATGTTTTACATAGAAGCTACTGCAAGGCAAGAGTCAATACTGAGATGGAACAGGATTCAATATCTGGACACTTTTTTATTTATAGACAGTTGCTTGTTTGTTTTCAAGCAGGTTTTTAAAGCTGGGCTGATGATTTAAGAGCAGATGTGGAGTTATAATACTTAGTTTTAAAAGGAGAGGATGTTTGTTCTGTACTTTGATGGTAAAATGCTGTGATTTAATATGACCAAGATCCTATTTGTGGTTATGAACTAATCTTGCTAGGTGCAGAATATGTAAAAAGTGGTAACTGAAATGAACATATCTTTTTTTTTGGCTGCCTACTAAAGTAGTCAAAACCTCAGTTTTGATCAATTTTTATGGGTAAATATTTGAGTAGTAGCAAAACCAGTTAGGCATGATTATATCTTTATAATATGTATATAGGGGAAAATATATTTATAAGGTGTATTCATAGGCAAATTGGTATACATGCATGTATATTGGTTTTGTTTATCAGTATATTTTTGTCCATATTTTCGGGTGGGCTTGTTTTAGTATGAATTGGGCAGTTCCTAGTTCCTGGATGTTGAAATTGTCAAGCATTTTTTGTAACCGAGCCTTGATAATATGCGTTTGTAGTAACATGGGCAATATACATGTATTTCTTATATCCTTGACACTGATCGCATATGTATTCTATCAAGGTA
Source organism: Platysteira castanea (assembly GCA_013397175.1). NCBI lineage: Eukaryota > Metazoa > Chordata > Aves > Passeriformes > Platysteira > Platysteira castanea. The sequence goes on along the minus strand of VYXC01009180.1, from coordinate 207,807 downwards.
CACTGCTAAGCCAGGTACATGTGCAGTTAGCTTTCCTTAGACAAGAACCCTGCAACCTTAGCCACAAACCCAAAAAAACCAGAGCATGCAAAGGTTACCCACCACAGATTGCTCAAACTTAAAAAATAAAATTGAATACAAAATGAGAAATGTTGGTTTTGTGTCAAATCTCATCTTTATGCTCTGGAGAAATTTGATTATACAATTATACACTGTCCAAGAGCTTGTGTATGTAAAATAACCCTGTTCACCAAAAAAAAGAAAAGGCAACACAAAACAAAAAACCCCAACAAACAAACCAACAAACAAAATCTTAAGTAAATGGGTGCTTCAGAAACTGTTTTTCTTTGCCAGGAAAATCCGGCAATCCTTGCCCGTGAAAAAATCCTTATTATCCATCTTTTGTTCTGCTGCCTCTTGAGTAAAACACTGTTCTGTGTCCCTGGGCTGGATTTAGGCTTCCACCAGGCTGTGAGAGAGAAGAGCTGTGGGCTGCTGCCACCTACAGCTGGAGTACCACGGGCTCCCCACCGGAGAAATGGACCCTGCACTAAAGCCCCTCTGAACAAAATGCAGTAGATCGTAGAAGTGAGCTGAAGGAGGACTCTGCAGAGCTGGTAATAATTGGGTTTTGCCAGCTCTTTATGATATTTAAATAAAACTAGGGGTACAGAGAAAGTAAATCCCCCAGTAGCATATTCAAGCAATTTGCTTCTCGTAAAAGCATCTTCCTACTGACAGTAGCTTGCAGAAATAAATGTCATAGAGAGGAGAAAAAAACTCAACTTCTGACAATCCTCGTGTCAGCTAACATTTGAAACGCTCTAGATTTACCAGAAAGAAAAAAAAAGAAAGATTGTACTCTGTTTGGGTATATTTACTCACTGTGGTTTTGTGTATTGCAAATATTTTAAGATGCTTAGAATGTTGTCCCCTATAACTTCAGTCCCTCCTCCCACTGCATTTTTATATCTCCAGTTGTTAAAAAGAAAAAAAAAAAAAAGCACACTCTAGATTAAGACCTCAGGAGAGCAGGAATAATAATGTCCAGCAGTGGTGTGCCATTTTCTGCGACTGCTCCAACATTTTTTGTTCTGAGCTTTATTGCAGTATTTTTTTCAATAAGGAAAATACAGGGTTGCTTCCACCTCAACATTGTTCTGTTCTGCTTAACCTAGTAAATATTGGCATGACAAACTCTGTGTGCTTGGGAAGGATGGGAAATTGTTGTTTGTTTCCATTTAAGTGTATCCTCTTTTCTCAATACTACTGTGGTATCTGAGGGTTTTTTCCCTGTGTTCTCCTGATTTCATTTCACTTTCTATGCAACAATGAAGAAGAGTGCAGTATGTGGATCAACCGACTTCACTCCCATAAAGAATTTCTTATGTAAATAGTCCCAGTGGGATTTAGCAAATTATGTACTTTAGGAGAAATGCTGTGTTCATGGAAGTATCCTTTCATAGTGAGGTGTGTAAGCACATAAGCAAGAACCTGCATGGCACTGCTACTTTATTTTCATTTGCAGTACAGAAAACAGATTTTTTATCTTGCTTTTATAATATTGAAATTAAGCTTGAGACTTGGTTTTCATTTTTGAAAGCAGAATGGGCATAAGAATAAATTGCAAGAACGCATTATGGTATTAAAGAAATAAAATCAACATATTCCAGATATCCTTCATCCTCCAGCCTGCCTTTTGTTTGAGCTAACTTATGCCTGTAACGAGCATTTCTTTAGAAAACTTACCTTTCTTTTAACAGCAATTATGCACTGATATCTGAGTCACAGAGGCTGAATGACATATTTTTTCAGGCATCATCTCCAATTATCTTTCTTGACAGCTCTTATTCTCTTAAGAGCATATTCCTCTCCATCTAAATACTCTGATAATTAATAGTAATTGTACAACTCAATGTTTACATGTAAAGGAGTCTCATCTTCTGGTGCAGGAACTGGATGTAAGATTGCCAGTGAAAAAAGCTGGAAAATGGAATTTGATTCTGGTTTTGCATCTGATATTACATCATTTGGGAGTACTGGGATTTCCTTGCCTTGTGTGAAGTTACTCTGATTTATACCACTGAAATGAAAATCTAATCAAGCTCCACAGCTGGATACATTCAACAACTTTTGTTCACCCAGAATAACTTTGGCTTGTATTGATCTGCATTATAGAACTGAACAGAAAACAACAGGAGGGAAATCTGAGAAACAGTCGCTCATTTAAAGCCTAGTAAAAGTTTTTAAGGTGCTTGTTGCATTGCCATACTTGGCTTGATCATCCTCAGAAATCAATGAAGAACCTGCAGTCAGAAGCATGCATAAAAATATCTTGAACTTTTAAAGTGGTTTCCATGGATAGAAGGTAAAGAGTTGGGGTTGAGGGGGATACCACCAAAAGCACTACAGTCCTGTTGATCAAAAATTTGTCCATCTGTAATTATTTCTTTTGGAGAGGTATAGCCAGCTAGAAGGTAAGAGAGAGGGTTGTGTAACAAGAGAAGGAAAACAGAGCAATGAAGTACTATTCGACTGCTGGATGAATGCTCTGTAGGACAGAAATTGCTGTTGTGTCACTAGCTTGCTGCTACCGGCATGTGTGTCATATCAGTGGATGTCAACATAAAGTGAAACCAGGAAAAAGGGAAACCTATTTGCCTCCCACTTCTGGAACAAAGAAAAGGGCAAAACCTGTTCTACCTCTAGTGATAGCAGTCATAGGTAAATGTATATGTTGCTGAGAAGTCTGAGAATTCATCCTTTGACAAAAAAAAGTCTTTTCATCATGAGATGACACTGCAACCCTTACTACAGGGTGGCTGAGGGATCCACACGGGCCTGATGAATAACAGCAGGGATAGGCTGTAAGCTGTAAACTAATATAAAGCCACTTCTGTCACATTTGTCTTTCAATATTTTAGGCATTAACATGTATTTAATGTAGCTGAAATAGAATGCATTGATGTGCTGCTTAGAGCCTGCTATTAGCTGAGTACATACTACCTCATGATTAAGCAATCCAGCGTTTTTGTGCTCCAGCTTAAAATGGCTTCTGAGTAAGTGCAGTGCAAACAGGGCAACTGCAAACAAACACTCTCAGGTCTCCCTATTTAAGAATGAACACATAGAGGAGTATAAAATTGGCCTGTTTTCCCAATCTGACTTAATATTTTAATAAAGATGATTAAATCAATATTATGTCCCAGAGCCACTCAATATGTACAAGAATCCAGCATCTCAAGGATATGTTACAGTGAGGAGACTTACTTGATTCAATTATTTATAATGATAGTGTGTCAATAATCCTGATTTTTTCATGAATTATTTACATTTTCCCTCCTCACTATCTTCCTGCTTTCTGGAAGGAGTTAATTATTACAAAGCTTTCAGCTATTGCAGCAATCTTTAGCACAGAGAAATGATATAATGGTAGCATTCCTGAAGCGTTACAATATTCTTCCTAGAACAATTTTCCAATTAATGCATTGAACTATAGGAAGTTAATTTCCTTCCCACTCTGCTTACTTGGGTAAAGAAATATATATTAACAAATTAACTGGTTTTGTTTGGCTCGGTTTTATTCTACAGAAGAGACAGTGAAGGTTTTTTCTTTTGTCTGTGAACATTTTACCTTTTTCTACAAGCAGTCACCATAGCCACTGGCAAATAGCATTATGTTTACCTGATTCTCTCTGGTTTGATTGCAGTTGTTTTTCAAGAAAAAAAAAAAAAGAAGGTGGCTTGATTTTTTTCAGATAACAGAAATCTTAAGTAATAACCAATTAGTTCTGTCTGAAAAGTGGGAGTCTCTGAAAGAGGGAAGGCTCTCCTTTATTCTACAGAGAACATCACCATGAACCTTTGCATCTGGTTTTAGACACCTGAATGCTTCAAAGATTTTCTCCCATTAAGTGCTTTCATCTGTGTTTGATGCAGCTGGAAACAAATTTGTCACAGTGCAATATTATTATTCAGATGTCCACATTTGCAATTTTTTCTATCTCCACCTATTCTCTCAATTTAGACAAACTTAAGTTGTTTCAGACAGTAATTCAGATGGCTTGCTTTCAAGCACTTCCTAGCTCCAAGTGGTGTGTAAAATTAGCTGGTACATTCATTTTGACTTATGGATTTTCCTAATGCATAAGCACAACAATCTGCGCATGTTCAGAATTATGTAGTATAAGAAGCTAGATGCAGGCTATACTGGCAGTTCTTTTCCTAACTTCAAATTTTTACAGGTATTTTTCACAGAGGAAAGCTGCTTAATTGATGGATTTTCAATTGGGATAAAAGTATTTATTGATTTTTTTAAAGGTGTGTAATTATTGATTAAATAATGAAGAGTGACGATAAGTGAACTAAGAATTCAGGATCGGTATCAGCAATGCCACTGATAAACCACAATATCAGACACTGCATAATATTAATAAATACCTAAAAATTTCCAACTTCCTGTAACTTGCTTATACACACCCACACACAGGGTGTGCACACCCAGTCCCTCACAGGCAGTGTGGATTTTGCAAACACTGAAAAGTGTGGGTCTCCCACATGCAGACCCTCCTGTGGAGATGTGGATGCTGAGCAGGTAGTGACAGGACAAGGGGGAATGGACTTAATCCATAGTCTGAACCTGCTCTACTTCGGATTAAGAGAAAATTCTTTATTGTGAGGGTGGTGAGACCCTGGAACACAGAAGTTATGGATGTCCCATCCCTGAAAGTGTTCAAGGCCAGACTGGATTTGACCCTGAGCAACCTGGTCTAGTGAAAGGTCCCTGCTCATGGCAGGGGGGTTGGAACTAAAAGTTCTTTAAGGTCCAACCAACCCAGATCATTCTATGATAGTAAATCCTTCTCTGGAAGTACTTTTCTGCCTACTTGACTGTCCAACATAGGTGAACTATTGGCTTAGTCTAGCTGTGTAACTTTCAGACAACTCAAGTTAAAAAAGAGAATTCCCACCATTTTTGATGGTGTAGTGAGTGAATCAATGTCTGAGCAGGTCATATGCGCAATACAAAACATTGGAAGCAAGGCATCCTGGTAACATTTGATTCAGTTTTGAAGTAATATCTTCCTGATTGGACAACTATTAAAAAAACAACAACAAAAAAAGAATTGTACTTAACAATCAGTACAGGAGCTGCAAAAATTGTTTATGGGGATTAAAATGAGTACGTACAGGATTAAGTTTTATTAACAAATCTGATCATCAGAGTCCATTGTTTAAAAATAGTTTTGAAGGAGATTTTAAAAGCCTCACATATAGCTTAACGGTGCAATAAACTACCACAAGAAGGATCAGAAAAACATAGTCTGACATATCAAATACTGTATGTATAGCTGCAGAAAGCGTGCAGAAAATGATAATTTAACATTTTAAGACAAACTGTAACCAAACACACTTGCATAAGCATTATTTTGTTATTTAAGGTATCTGTCATATTTGTTTTCCCAATTAGATACACACATAGAGTTCAAAAAGAAAGGTGTCACATAAACTTGCCCTTGTCTGGTATAAATTTCCAGCTCTAGATGAACTCATTCAAAGCTCTGACAGATAATGCTGGCAGTGCCTGTTCAAGCTGTCTGTTCCACTTCTGTGTTGGATGAAGGAATATATGCCTGCATCTCATCACCCAGTTTGGCGTTTTACTGTGAGCCAGGTGGATTTGTATTAAGGTACTGAGCTGTGAAGAGAAGCAGCTGAACCGTGGTTACCCATTCTGTACTAGTGATTGTCCTGTGGTGGTGTTGCCTCCAACAGGGGATGGTTCTGACACTGAGGGGTTGAGACTCTTGGCCAATTTTACTGATAATGAAGTACATGAACGCCAGAGATTAGAGAGGTAGGACAGTAATTTACCTTCCCTTGCAGCTGTTGGGATTTTGTGCTAGATTTAGTGGAGTTTTTTGTTAGGGTTCTTTTTATTATTATTTTTGGTTTAGGTGTAGCATATCCCTTAAAATCCTTAAAATCCCTTAACAGTTAACTGTTCCAGCATAATTTGGCTTTCTGACAATTTAGCAGCAAGAATGTATTGGCTGGTAATACTTGCAGTCAGTGAAACTAAAAAATTTACCTCTCTCTTTCCTGAGATAGACCAGTGTCACAGTTTTCTCAAGGCAGTTGGTATAGCCAAGGGTTTAACCTTCTGAGGATGCATCACATTTCATTCTTCTTTCAGACTTCAGTAAATACAATTCAGCATTGCATTTGAAAGCTGAGGTTTTGTTGTCTGCTAAGAAAGATTGCATCTGCCTTGCTGTGTTTCCTCCTTTCTGACAATAATGTTTAATTATTTCTCATGTAAAATGTGAAGAGGGGTGTCATATAAATATGGTCAGGTATTGTTTCATATAATGTGAAATACGGAGAGTAGCTGATATGAAATTAAATACTGTTCTAATCTACAAGTCTATGGTGTTCCACTCCTGAGAGGAAGGGAGCACCCAAAATTCATGAATGCCCATGGTTGAAAAGGAACAACAAATGCCAGAGGGTCAAAAAAAAACTTAAAATGTTTTATTAGTAAATTATACACTTGGCATGGAAATTGGAATAAGTTAGTTCCTTATCTTCTAATAGTAATAGAAATAAAAGAATTATTTAAAAAAAAAAAAAAGAAAAGAGAGAGAATACAGAGACAGAGCAAAAGAGATCACTAGTCCTGGGTCCAACATTAATCTGGCCAACAAGATGCCCAGGGTCCAGGGGGTGACACCAGGGCTTTTTATAGATGAGTTTTTCCCACCGTGAGGCTACATTTCTCACATTTCATGCAACTGAGTTATCATGCACACATTCTTCTAGACCTTCCTAGGAATGGGTCTCAAGGCTTTGGGGATTTTTGGTGGTCTCCTCCCCCACTGACTTGTCTTGCCCACTTTTTGACCTCATTCCTGCGCTTGAGCTGTACTGTGCTGGGCTTCTCTCCAGGAGCCTGAACAAGGATGCTTGTCCCAGAAAACTGCTGCCCTACCTCTATATGGCCCTTTTTTCCAGCTGCATCCTGTTCTTTCTTGCCCATTTGCACAGTCTGTTCTTCCACGGTATGTTCTCATTCTCTGCTGGAGAACAAGTGTCAGAACCACACTAACAGTGTTGTGTTTGATAGCTGCTGACGCTTACTCTTCTGGATCATAAATTAAAATTAATGAGTGTTGCATCTCATAAGTACGGGAAAGCACTGGATTTCAGAGGTCAATGTATAACTGAAGAGAATAATTTTTTTCTTAGTTAGGTTGAAGTCCTTTCTTCGGCAATCTTTGTATATTTTAAAATAGTCTGAGATGTTTCTGCTCTTTTCGTTAAACATGCTAACTGGTTGCTATTGCTAAATGTTGGGTAAATTGATGGCTCAGTGAATTGCTCACAATTACATTTCTTAGCATGCTGAAGAGCCATTGCTCTATCTTCATTGCTAAACCTTACTGTTTTGTTAAGCAAAACCTAAATTTACCTTCATGGATTTTGCATTTTGCATTTAAGTTTTAATACCTGGTAATGGCAACATAACTGGACACTTCCATATAATTTCTCAGGAGATGGAAGAATTTATTCCTGCATTTCTGAACATCATTTAAGATTTATATTTTAGCGAAACAGATTTAGTTTATGAAATGAATAAAAATTTGGGTAATTAATTTTGGTTTTCATTAGTATGTACTGACATCCCTTCAGTGGTTTGTTCCCTTTCTCAATTATCAGAACCCAAGCTAATTATCACATAAGATGTGCCACTTGTTTTCAGGTTGTTTTGGTCCAAGTACACATGTACAGTGCCTCTCCAAGGCACACAAATAAGATGGCATATTTCAGAAAACAGCTTTCTGAAGCTGGACTCTTAACTGTTGAAATTCTGTGTGCAAATGGAAATGTGTAGCCTGGAAATCAAAAGATCATACAATGGTTAGGGTTGGAAGGGACCTTAAAGATCATCTAGGTCCAACTCCACTGTCATGGGCAGGAATGCTATTCACTAGAGCAGGTTGCTCAGGGTCCAATCCAACCTGGCCTTGAACACTTCCAGGGATGGGGTATCCACAGCCTCACCAGGCAACCTGTTATAGTGCTTCACTATCCTCTGAGTAAATAATTTCTTCCTAACATCTAATCTAAACCTGCCCTCTTTCAGTTTAGAACCATTGCCCCTTGTCCTTGTCACTTTCTGCCCAAATAAAAAGACCCTCTCCCTCCTTTTTATAGGCCCCTTTAATGTATAGGAAAGCCACAACGAGGTCTCCCCAAAGCCTTTTCTTCTCCAGGCTGAACAACATCCACTCTCTCAGCCTGTCTTCATAGGGGAAGTATTCCCTTCTGGTCATTCTTGTGGCCCCCTCTGGATCCACTCTAACAGGTCATGTCTTTCTTGTGTTGAGGACTCCAGACCCGGATGCGGCAATGCTGAGGGCAGAGGGGAGGAGGAGAATCCCCTCCCTTAACCGCTTTTGATGCAGCCCAGGATGCCGTTTTTTGTCTGGGCTGCAACCACACACTGTTGGCTCATGTCCAGCTTTTCATCCATGAGAATCCCCAAGTCCTTCTCTACATGTCTGCTCTCACTGACTTCTCCTGTACTCATGTCTGGAATTACCCCACCCAGCTGCAGCACCATGTACTTGGCCTTGTTGAACTTCGTGAGGTTCCCAGTTCTCACTGTCTGTGTCACAGATGAAGAAACTGAAGAGCACCAGTCCCAAGATAGAGCCTTGAGGGACACCACTCGTCACTGGCCTCCACCTTGACACAGAGCCATTGAGCACAACTCTGGTTGTGGTCATCCAGGTCATCCATAGACTCTGGTGGCATCTATCCAGCCAGTCCCCATCCACTGAACAGCCTATGAATCAAATCCATGTCTCTCCAATTTGGAGATAAGGATTATCTCAAAGACTTTAAAGAAGTTTGGATAGATGGCATCTGTCAGTCTTCTCTTGTCCACTGTTGCTATCACTCTGCCATAGAAGGCCACCCAATTGTTCAGGCAGTATTTGCCCTTAGTAAAGCCATCCTGGCTGCCTTGGATCACCTCCTTGTCTTTTCTGTGCCAAGCACTAGTCTTAAATCTCACTAAATATTCTTGGAAACTATGGATACAACAGATATAATGTTAAATAATTGCTGCCACTGTTGTGAAACTGTAATGAGGTTTTTTTTTTTTTTTTACATAGTCATCAAGGATTCAAGGTCAAACTTCGCTTGGCACCCAAGGACAATAAAATAGAAAAGAAATAATAACACAAAAATGAAGCTGGGCATTCAAGTTTTAACTGGCATGTCTGAGTTCATAGAAAGAAGTACCATACTCTTTCTGTAGAAGCAGAAATATGATAAGAATAGTAATTTTTTTGGCAGTTGCAGCTATGCAGTAAATGTCTTCCTGAGTTTCTTGTGGAGAATATTTTTTCCTTTAAAAAAGCCCAGAGGGAAAGACATATCATATAGCAGAAATATGTCAAGGAGGAATTATCTGGAAACTATTAGAAAGACCAAGCTGCAGTGCTTGAAGAGCAATGTTACAGAAATAATACTTTTTCAAGCATGTTGCAAAATTTAAAAAGCTGAAAATGCTTTTAAAAACTTAGACTCTAATTAGTGAGAGGTAAGATAGACGTGGGTTGTTGTCATATGCATTTGCATAAAAATAATTGGAAGTCGTGTTACCAGCTGCAACATTTAAAAGAGCGTAGTGCTAAAACATGAAGGTTGAATCAGCTTCTCTGAGGCTGATGGGAGAAGATGCTGAAATATGACAAGCCAGCATAATAGATAAGAAGGAAATGTCTAAGACAAATTATGATTAATTAGTGTAAAATATACAGTGAAGCCCTTGGGAAACTGAGAGATTTTGTCTCCTTCATAATTTAGAAACATTCTGAATATAGTTCCTAAGACTAGACAAAGCATTAAGAGTTCTAGGTGCCTATACTGTTCAGTCTTACCTTGTCTTTACTGACTACAGCAAGAAAGGTTTCAAAATTTAGAACCGGTAAATGAAATGTTGCAAGGAATGATGCCATCAATATATGTTTTTCACCAGTCAAGGTCAGCGATCAGTTCCAGCAAAATCTTTCTAGACTGCTCAGTCTGTGAAGTCACTAGGTCAAGTAAAGTCAGAATGTTCCTTTACCTTGGCTGAAAGTAGCCAAATGTTAACTCGAGGGTGCAAACATATTCTTATTTTGTAGGTGCCAAGATGTAGATGCCTGCATAGTGTAGTTGCATTCTTGAGGCTATTTTTAATTCACAGCAACTTGCTTGAAATGTCTGTGAAACTACTAACAGACCATAAGAAAAAAAAAAGGATTTTGATTGATGCAGTTTTCTGAATCAACTGGCTACTGCAAAAAGAAATCAATGTTATTAATTCACAATCTTCCAGTGCCCCAGAGGATTGTGTTGTAGGAGAGAAGCAGGATTAGAGTCTGAAATGGTCTGGAGAGGGTTATACAGTGGAGCCTTTTTATTCCTCTCGAAGGACCTGAAGCCTGTGGAAACAATTTCACATCATTACTTGCACCACCGAGAGTCGTGGCATTTTACTTTGTGTTCTGCTTGTTAATTACAGAAGAGAAGTGCCCGTTTTGAGGGAGTATTTGATGGTGAGAAGAAACTAATATGCGTATTCCGCTTGAGAAATCCTAACTAGGGGTTGTAATTCTTGACAGTTCTTGGTGGGGGAAAGTGGCATTTTTTTATCAATGGTTAATTTGTCTTGAAAATGTAAGTCTTTTGGCAAGTTGGGAATCAACTAATAACAGAAACTTATTGCTTGACTCTCGGTCCTGCAGACTGAAGTTTTTTACACTCTGCTGGTCATTGCTTATTTATTTTTCTTTAGTTTTCATTGGCTTTATTATCTCACAGTAGAGCTGAGCCTCATACAGTGAAAATCAGATTAGAAACAGTTCACTTCATCTGATTCAGTTTTCATTAAAATCCTTTAAATAATACATTAGTACACATTACATCTGACATACCCAAAGGTGTGACACTGATCCTGTTCTGACCTGCTCAACTTATGTGCACACTTGGTAATTCCAAGTCATGCTTTAATTCAATGTAAATTGGACTTCTGCTGCAACAATCATAAATGTTCTTAATGCTTCCTTGAGTTTGTATGAAGCCTGTGTGCTACCAGTTTTGCTCTAAATGGTTTCTGCCTCAAGGATGATTATAAAATCATTCCTAACAGCTTCCTTTCAATTTATTTTTTATATTAGAAAAGTAAATTTTCTTCAATTCAGGTCTATATACTTTCTTTCCAAGAAAGCCTCTGAAATATGTGGAAAAAAATTGACATTGCATTTTTAAAGCTGCATTTATAAATGTGTTTACCTGAGCAGACATTGTGGTTTGCAATACTATATCAGTAGAGGATCTTAACAAGTTCCACATGACCTAAAAGGGGAAGCAGAGGAGCAGCAAAACAATTGCCTTTCAGAAAGAAATGTTGTAGGGTAGTATGAGAGGTGCGGATATTCAGTGGGCATATTGCATTTTGCAGGGAAATTGTCAAAACTCTTGAGCTACGTGATGCTGGTTTAGTGCTCAAATATAAAACACCTTCCGAAGACCCAGGTGGCAAAGAATCATCATTGTTGATTCAGTAAGGAACACTCATCTCCTTAAATCACTTCTGGTTAAATATCTTTTTCTGACGTTAAGGGACATGGCAATATTTATTCAAATGAGACCTTAGGCATGAGTCTTACTTGCCTTAGCTGCTAAACTTTTAGAAACTTGCTAGAAATTTGCTCAATTCAAAAATGCATGTGGCAGATTTACACATGAGTAACCTACTGTCTGGAAAAAAAGATAGATTGTTGCAGTTCTGCTTGCACAGCCAAATAAATTATCGTTTCCTGTCCAAATGTTCAGTTCTCATTTTAGCCGCTATTGTTTTCCTTCCTAAAGAAAGCCACACTTAAGTGGTACAGAAATGGATCCTTTAAGGATATTTTTCAATTTGATTTATTAACTTCAGAAATTGTGCTTTGGTATTCCATAATTTAAGTCATGATTAGCTTCACACATTAGTAAGGCATTCAATCACGTTATGAATACAGTCAGAATACAATTTATGACCAAATTTGTATCCCTACCTTGAGTTCTCAAAAGTGAATTTTTTGTTTGTTTGTCCAGTTGGAGTTTTTGTTGGGGTTTTTTTTGTAAATTAAATGTATTAATTAAAGGAGTTTTAAAATGGATCCTTTGAGAAGTGTCATTTGTGGACATTGGAACACTTTTTACAAATACAGCAAAACTATCTATCTTAGCTAGATAAACTTGCTGAAATCTTCCCTCTTGACTGTGTTTGAAGAGTTACTTCTATTTAGAAGTGGTAATAAAAGCTTTTTTTTCCCCCCTTTTGTAACTGGCTATGATTCTCTTCCTTTGAGCATCAGCTGAAGAAAATAATTTTTTTTTCAAAATCCCCAAATAATTTCTTTATCATCATCTGCTGTGTTCAGTGATTCTGAATTCATGGCAGCCTTTGGCAGAAGAGGTAATCTTCATCTCTCCAGAAGAGAGTGTAACTTCATCCAGATAGACATAACAACCATTTCAAAGTAGGAAAATTTCACATGGAACTCTCTGTAAAAGCTTTTATAGATTTCAGCCCTCACTGAAAAACTAGATTTCCAGAAAGAAAAATTAAATAATGCCAGTTTGTACTGCCCATAATTGATTAAAATTAATCTTAATTAGAAGCCATTTAGAAAAAATGTGGATGTGTGTTTGTGTGTGTACTTATTTCAATACAAATATCCTTTCAACTTGTTGAATTCAGCAAAAATTGCATCAGCAAGAAACTCCTTCTGGGAAAATAGAGGGAAGGGGAAATAGAGAAGAGCAAGCTCTGTACATGGCACAAGGTATAGAAACTTCAGAGAAGGAGCAGAAAACATAGGTCTATATCCACATGCATGGAAACACAGATGTCAGAAGCCATCTGATTCTGTTTAGATTAGAACAGTTTTGTCTATATTGTAGGAAAGTTTTATCAACCTTTCTGAAAACCAAAATGGGTAACCACAGTATTAAGGGTGGGAATACGTTGATGAAAAATGCTACAATAAATAAATACAGGTTAAATTCCTCTTTGGATATGAAGAGCTACCCTCATTACCCTGATGGGAGTTTCAAACTTATGTTTTTTAGTATTAAAGATTATGTGTAAGATCAGTTACTAATTTACACACACACTTGGACTGAAATTTGCTTCTTATGGTATTGTTACTTTTTGACAGACTAATCATCAGGCTCTGTAGTTCAAATTTACAGTCTACAGGTTAATTCAGATTTTATGTGATGATCAAAAGAGAACATTTCAACATAATTGTTGTGTTCTTACACATGATGAATTTGCTAAATAATACAAATTTGCAACAAAGATCTATCATATCTGCTCCTGGATTTTTTAACAGATTATTTAATACATGTTACAGTACATACTGAAGAAATTGAAATTCAATAAGTCACTGTCATGATCTTTAAACAGAGCCTTCTATTCTGTTTTCCTTTTCCCTATTCCTCCACTCCTAAACAAAGCAATCCCTGTGGGGGAAGAGTCTGCAGGAGAGAGAGTTGGGATGTAAACTGTGAGCTACTGAAAATGGTTCATTGTCTGTAGTACCATGATAGAAAGGAAGACATGAAGAGATAAAAATATACAAATCTGTATAAATAGCAAGTTCTCTGCTTTACACATTTGCATTGGTATTACTTCCCTCTTAACCTTTGGCCTGTTTGCAGGTTTCCTGCTTCCTTTAGTGGAGAAACATTTTTAAGGGATTCCCTCTCCTGAAAAAGCAGGAATTATATTATTCTTTTTTAAATTGGTTGTAACTTTTTGCATCTCTTGTATATGCAAGCAGTTAATTGTATGCAATTAGCCTTAATGGGAGCCATGGCAAGTACGATACGACAGCTTTGAAATGTTTTTCAGAGTGTAATGTCATTACAGCTGTCCTCTGTATTATACCCAATATTCTGGCAACCATTTTAGACAAGGTTTAGGTGGTATAGCTTTATGTAGGTTTTTGTTGTTTGGGTTTTTTAAAAGATCCACTTTTAATCAGATGATACTGATCAACCCATAAGTCTTTTGAGAATCTTCTGCATGACTGCATTTTGAAATCCTAATTATAGAAAGTCAAATATATTAAAGAGGAGGCTACAGTACAAATAATTTGGAAAAGAAAATCTTGTACTGGAATATGTTCTCACCATTTTCTTATATTTAAATATAGAGTATGATTTTAACTGAAATATTTGACCCAAAGTGTTGAGATGACATGGTCACTCCTGCACCTATGAACGCCACTGAGTTTGTTACCCACTTTCTTTGCACTGAGCCATGTATTGACTCTGCATTTCATCCCCTTTGATAGGCAATTGTGAATATCTAAATGACACAGATTAATAAATAGTGCAAAGGACAACTGGCTTAGGCGTTGCACTACTAAATGGAAAGCACAAGCAAAAGAATGAAGGAATTTTTGTCACCTTCATTCCGCGTTGGAATCACACAGGCTGTCTGTACCCTAGCACTATGGATCTGTTCTCTTACTTTTTGCTGCCATCTAGTGCATTTTATAGCCTATAGCCGAGCTAAACGGGAGATGCTTGTAAGAGGGGACACACCATTGAAAGTGTTGAGATTTATCATTCAAAAGGGAGAAAAAATAGCATACATATTTTCTTACTGTAAAGACTTTTTCCCTGTGTAACACAGTTCTCTCTATGTGCTGAATAATCTTCTGGGCATTTTTCAGTTCTTTTGACCCTGCATCTTTATTCAGCATCATTTTCCTCATCTAAAGAATTTCTTTCAGTTCTTTGTATCTCAGTTTAATCTGTGATCTGTGCAATCTTTCAGATGTTAGGTATACATTTATGAATATTCTTTAAATCTTCCTGAAGAATTTAAAATAATATAACTTGAAATATTTGATAAACATGAAATGCTGGGAAAATGGAACATTCTGAAATTAAAGACATTCAGTTCAGTAGCTGGGTATTCAAGTTTCTGAATAATGTATCTTGCTTAGCGTTTGTTTGCAAGGCACAGCAAGTCTGAAAATTTGATTATGAATGCCAGTTAGCCAGCTGACAAGTAAGCATTTTCATCACTGAAAATGCTCAAAATGCAGAGAATATCCTTCATTGTCCATTTGGCCTGATCTAATGTTATTTCACCTGTGTAAGCAACTTCCATGTGACTGACTGCTGTAATTATTAACAGCTAAAATCTCTCTTGAAATTAAACATTGTCTGTCAGGTTGCCAGTGTCTGTATTTCTTGATTTTTTCCGTATAGCTATCTTAATAAGGAGAGAAATGAGCAATAAAATACACTCTGAAATTATAATTTGCTTTGTATCCCATTATTAGCCAAAGGTACTCCTGGTACACATTGCCTGGGGAGCTTTAGAGTCTCCATGCTGGGAGATTACACAAAAGCCTTCTGGACGTGGTCCTGGGGAGACAGCTGAAGGTGACCCTGAGCAGAGGGGTTGGACCGGCTGACCTCTGGTGGTTCCTTCCAACTTCAACCATTCTCTGATTCTCTCATCTTTTAACAATAAAATCTGTTTCTGGTACAATATTGGTTCCTCTATTTTTTGAGGAATCTAAACTTGACAGCTGCTTTTTGTTAAGCATATTATTCTGGTTTAGTAGCAGTCTAATAATTTTAAACATTTGATAATGGCTGATACTTCTATTAAAGGATTTCATAAAGGTGCTGTTTTCATATTTAGGAAAAAATCAAACAGGATATAAGCTTAGTATGGCTTAGTCACAGATGCCTGTGGATGTTTCAGAAAAGTAACAAGTGTGGGGCAAGGGAAAATAGGAGGAAGGGAATTGGTTTTAGTCTTGTTTGCTTGATATTGCTAAGCAAAAGGATTGCACTGCTTTAGGGTTGCCTTGTGACAGAAGTGTGTTTTGCCATTAAGACAACGCCTGGCTGCTTCAGGAGTTGAGAGGAAAGGGTATTCCTTCCTGGTAAACTGAGTGAACATCAATGTGGACAGTATCTTTATGCTTACTGAAAAACAGACTCCTAGACTTGCAGATAAATTCTCTAATTTCTATGAACACAGCTTTTGACATCTAAGGGTGTCCAAAGGACAGTAAAACTGTGTACGAGATTAGTGCCACTCCTCAATCTTTCCCTTGATTTTGTGAGATCTGAAATAGCATTCAGTAAGATAAACATGGTGGTTACTCCAGCTTTTTCTGAATGTTTGCAAATGAAGCAAAGAAATTTGAGAAGTGGGGCAAAAGGAAGTCCTCTATTCTTTGACGGCTTCTTATTAACGTGTTACAGATTGGAAGGAAAAACAAAACACTAGTATGCTGCAAAATGATACTTCTTTGCATCAAGATCAGAGAAGAAGGGTGAAGTAGCACCATGTAGAAGAGAACATCTGAGACACTAAGATGAAGGAAAAAGGACAATTTAAAATACAAAAGTGGCATAATTTTAACATCTCATGCATTATTAAATAGCCTATGATTTTGGTGTTACATTATGCCTCTGCTATTTTAAGAATTGCATAAAAAGCTGTGCAGTATTATTTCAATAAAGCTTTTATGTAACTGTATAAAATTGCAGTATATTACTGCAAATGTACAGAGCCTTATTGCAGTGGAGTACATTAAGATAATGCCAAACCAAGGGCATCATAATATATGTAATAAATTCTGTGTAGTAGTTTTGCCTTGTCATATTAGTATAAGAGCATTATTTTATTTAGATAACCACGGAGTTTACATGACAGACAGTTGCCAGAATCATAAACATTGTAAATTGTCATAACACAATCCTGAAACCTGACTGATGAAGGCTCTCAGTTGTGCTGCCTTGTACTTTGGGCTACTGCTGTGGGTACCAAAGTCAGAAGCAGTCAGTTACACTCTAATAACAGATTGCAAAAGCACAAAGCATTTGTAACATGCTGGGCAGAATTTCAGTTGCCAAATAGGTTCATTCCCCATTTTTATCTACAATGAAATTACCAGACTTTAACTTTTCAAGCATTTAAGCATCAAGAAATAATCTTACAGATCATGATCTAGAGGTACAAATCCTTTCGGGATGTGGAAAACACTGAAGAGATGCAAAAAAATGCTCAGCAGTATGAACTGTATTAAGGAATGTGTGGGTGAGGTATGTCACTCCTGCTTACACACAGATTTAGGAGTGGGCCAGCAGTGAGATATGAATCCCTCCATGTTTCCACCCTACAGAGAAAGAAGTACATGAACTGTAAAAGCTACCAAGCTATTGACATATTCAGGCTTCCTGTTTATGTCATTGAGATCCCCATAACTGAGCAACTGCTCAAAAAGATCCATTACCGTGGTGTTCAGACATTATATTGCCCAATCTGACTCTTTCTGTGTGTTAAATACGCATTATAACAGGACCCAATTCTCAAGGGTTTCACAAGGCACTGCCTGAGTGATTGTTAACTTATAATGTTCACACACCTTCATGGACACATCCCTTCAGATTGAGGAGGAGAGGGCCATGTTGTGTTTTAAATCTGGAAAAGGAGAAAGAAAATGAAGACATAAAGAATAATATTTAACAGTGTTAAGAGTCTGTTAGAAGGAGGATTTGCTACTATGGCACATACCATCTCATAGTTTTCTCGGAAGGAATTAAATGGGCATGGTACCAACAGTCTTCATGTGGACTCAACAGAAAACCTGGAGTGAAGTAAATAGAAGTCTGACATTTCCGTACAAACTGCAGTGATTTTAGTTGACTTCACAGTCTTTCACATCTAATTTGATGTCAGTTTTGAAAATCTGAAAACAGACTTGTTAAACCAATTTCTTCCAGCAGAATTTTTACTTTGAATTTCCCCAACTAAAACTTTTGAAAGACAAACTCTGGTATCCTTCCAGGGGGTGACTATTTTTATTCTACTTGCTGGGTGTCAACCTTTATTTGCAAGTTATTTTTATAGAGGTTTCGCTATCATCTGCATTTGGGATTTATGGCATTTTTCAAACAACTACCCTTGCGGGTGTTTTTTTAAATGACTGACAACTATTCAAAACAGCAGTGGAAGGGAATTTTTTCCTAAGATGTTATATCCTGTATATCATCATTTATAGCTTTATGTTCATCTGCTTGAGTTTTTGATAAGCTTGCATGTCTGCTTGTAATAGTGATACCTGTCGACTAGTTATTGTCCTTTTTGTCCCTTCTGATCTGACCTAGATATCAGCAGTGGCTTGAAGTTAAAAGTCTCAGACTACTGGGGAGTTGCATTTGATTTTTTTTTATAAGCAGGACTATCTTGTTCTATATAAGATTTTTTTTTAATTGCTCGTAATAACTCCAGTTCCTGCCCTTTTAGGGAAAAAAGATGTTTCTTCTGAAACAATAGTTTATTGTAGTGAAACAAGTAGACACATCAAAGCTAGAAAAGCTTGTGCATGAACTTCAATGAAGGGAGTACAGTTCTATGGAAAAGTTTCCTGGGAGTGTGGGATCATACTTAGAACTCAGGCAGGCTTGTAGAGAGTGTTCTGAAGCCCTTATTACACCATTGGACCATTGGTGTTTGCCTGGTTTCACTGGCATTAAGGCCATTTTCAGCACACTAATGAAAGGAAGTCACACGTCCATTTGCATGAAAATACTTTTAGTAAGTTTCCCTTACAAAACTTCAGGAATGCTACAATATTACTGGTTTTGCTTCTGAAAGCTTGCATTTATGAGCCTGGCTTCAAACACAAATACAAAAGTAATCATAGTAATTTTCTTAATTCAAAATAAAAAGGGTAATTTTGCATTCAGCAATTTTCAGCTTTCCATTCCAAACAGAAATCTTTCCCTGTTGAAAGACAATAAAATGGTGTTTTTCTCCAGCCGGTTCACTAAGATTCTGAAACTAAGGCCAAGAAGTAAATGTTGCTAAATGGAAGAAGAAATATTTGTTCATTCCATTGAATCACTAGTGTTGGATGATCTGTGAGCAAACGACGAAAGTTGTTAAAACAGATTTTGTTTTAAATATGCGTTAAGAGCTTATCTGGATTATAGTTCTACAGTGCTTCATGCTGATCTTCTTAACCCACCCAGAAAACAAAGTTATACTAGTTTCACAGCTGAAGAGCCTTAGCATTGAAAAAAACCCTGTCTTCCCTTAGGTGAAAAATTATTCAGACTCAAAGTTGTGTTTAGCCTCTAACTTGAATTCCTTTGCTACCAAAAATTTTCATATGGTATTTTCTTAAGTTGGCAGCGATAGCAGAGGGATCTCATCAGGTTGCTCTGCAGGTGGCATGTTGTAGTGAAGGTATTGCTGTCTTAAGTATGCTCTTTTGTGAAAACATCTAAGAGATATGCCCAAGGTCTGAAAATCTGAGCAAGAGCAAGTATTTTTTCCCATACAGCTTGTAGCACACTCTAATCCTACTTTATGTTCTGCATCAATACAGCAGGACTTATCAGAAAGTGAACAATAATGAGCCTCAGAAGCATTTATTCAAAATGCAGATGACCAGCAGTCATCTGCATTTTTGGTAGTTGTCACTCTTTTTGGTAGATGTCATTCTTTGCTTTCTTACTGGTTGTAAAAAGTTATTTTCATTGGCAACTGCCCATCATGAGAAATGACACATATCACAGTCATCAGAACAAGAGACCCTTGTGCCTTTAGAATATTTTTAACACTGGATGTATTGCTACTGACACTTTGTGACTAGACAGAAGAAATTCTGCGTTAGATATTATCAATTTTGTCTGCCTTGGCAGTTCTATTAGCTGATTTCTAGAAAAAATGACATGATAGATAGAAATGTACATATACAAAATTCCAGGTGAATGCCATGTTTTCTTCTCATCATTTTCAACCGTAACTGATACTCATGTCTTCCTTATTATTCCAGAAATAGCCAGTGGCCTTTTACAATTAGGCTGTGTTTGTAACCTCATCATCTCTGCTCAACAGCCCTTTGAGATAAATTGCTTTAATCTGCCTTGAAAGGAAACATATTTAGAAACAGATTTAATATTATTTTATTCACTATTTTCTTCAAAGCATCTTAGATTACACTTAGAAGCTTTGTAAAACAGGCAGGGTATGACACAATAAATAGGACTTGATTTTCACTGCTTTTGCTATACAGAAAGTGGCCTTTTCTTAACTTGACTTAATTCATTATTGGGTCACCAAGCCATGAGTAGGTGGTCATGATTTCCCCTTGCTGGAATTACCTTTCAACCAATCAGAGCTGATTCAGCACAGTTCCTGAGTTGACTTTCCTTGTGTCCTGTAAATTCTGCATTCTTTGTGTTCATTGTCAGTGATAAATTCCTCTCCTCCAACCTTGTTAACCTCCCCCTAGGTCTGAGATAATACCCAGACAAGAGTACCACCTGTATCTTATCTCAAGTTCCCATTGTGGTGTCTTAATGGTGACTTGGTGACCCAAGTTCAAGTTTCAGGTATCCAGAGAGGCGTATTCAAGGGGGCTTAGGTGGTAGCTGGTGGTCACAGGTGCCACCCGCCCTGTAACTTGGGGTGATTTTCATGTAACTGGTGATAGGTGTACAAGAAGTTGTACAGTTTGCCACAGTGGGAATTTTTGTCTGGATGCATTACCCAGGATGTGGTCACCAGATCTCACGTCTGCCAGGCCTGGAGTTAGCACCATCGTGTTGCTCCATTCCACACTTATCTCAGCAAAGTCCTTCTGGGGCCTTAGCAGTGTTTGAGACAGGCAACTGTGCTCTTTAAGTCCTTACAAAATTGCAACTACACTGTAACAGACACACCATTTAACCCAGCACAAGCATATATCTGGTGCAATGATATTGTTTACTTGTTCTCCTTCATATTCAAGAATTTCAAGTATTTAAAAAAAACCAAACCACCCTCATTCCACTTATGCCAAAGAATCAGAACATGTGGTTCTCTAGATACAGAGGTTTGCTATCTTTCCTAAAGTTCATGATAAGTACGCCATCCTTACAATATTTTCCACTGCACTTTGGTTCTTGGCCCTGCTCATGGTCTACTATAACATTTTGCTGATACTACCCAATATTTTACCTCTGAAGGCTGATCCATGGCCATCTAAGATGACTGTGAAGAATTGTATGAGAATTCTCACAATACTGAATGATAAATAAATGTATATGGAAATTGATTATAAAGAAAGTAAATCACACTGACAAGTAAAACACATTGAAAGAGTGGAAGATCTTAATTTTCCAAATGGAAGGGTGGGCTCTCAACGAGCAGCTACCCTTCAGGAAAGGTTTTGGAACTTTTTAAGTTCTAATATTCTCTGAAAACATTTTTGAATAATCAATGAAATGCACCAGCTCTGTGCTCATAAACAATTATGAAAGTAAAGAGTAAATCCTTAGGAAGTGAGGGGAGAACAAAAAAATGATGCATAAATATTAATTGATAAGACTCCATTACACCTCATTATTTTTGTCATTTTATTCTCAAAAAGAATAGTGATGAGGTTAAAGGAAAAGAAAACAGAAAGATGATGGAAGAAATGGATTTTTTTCCAGAATACTTTGAGGTTTTCTAGTGTGGAAAAGGGATGTTTGAAGAGTGATATGTTTACAACATCAGGAGAGACACAAGAAAGAAAACAGACATTAATTTTTTGTCTTCTAATGGAAAAATTTGTGTACATCATGTGAAAAAAATGAGATAGTAATTCAAAGAAAGCAGAGGTAGATGCATAAGAAATATTTCATACATAAACAGTGGAATAGTGCCACACAATGTAGATGTTCAAAGTCGACATAGTGCTTGCAATTAAAAATGCTGATAGGTTTAGAAAGTGATCAGACATGTTCACATAGAAAAAATATCTGTTAAGGACTGTGAAACACATCTGACTCAAGACGTCCTTTGCTGCAGGTCATGAGAAGATGAATGTCACTTAAAGTTGCATTAAATCTACCATTTATTGCAAGATGCATGTTTTGTCCTTTGTCAGAGAGGGGATAATGGTAAACATGCACACTGTTCTCACCTGGCGTAACTGCTTTTACATTCCTATCTTTCTACATAATTGCACCAGGTACAGCATTCCTCTGTGGTTCTTCCCTGCAAGTCACTGTAATTCACTGGTTGGTCTGCTTAAAAATCTTGAGACAATATTAAACTGCTTGTCCCAGACACTAGCCACACCTAGCACCCAGTGCAGATCAGCAAGTCCAGAACATTGTCTGACCATCTTTTACCAATAGTGGAAGCAATTTTCTAATTCTGAAAGCTCTGAGATACTCTTATAAATGACATGTGAAGCAACGCTGCCTCCTTCTCAAAACTAGTATCTGTAAGTATCACAAAATGCCCCACAGAACCAGGTTCCTGGTATGATTTGGTCCATTCTCCTGCCACTCACCTGTATTTCTTTGTACAAGAGCATTTAGAACTATTCTGAGATCACTGATGTTAAGCGAAGGTAAGAACTGCTAAATGGCTTAATAAAGGTCCATGTTCCCTGTCTTAGGTGATTCCCTGGATAGCATGCAGCCTGTCTCCCCCGTGGTCCTTTTTGTTCCTGGATTTCAAGGACTACACCAGGAAAAACAAAAACGTCTCCACGTATTTCCAGCCCACAGGGGCTGCTCAGACCTCCTCAGTGTCACTTCTGAGGCCATATTCACCTCTTGGTGGGAATGCTCCTGGGATTTGTACAGATTCCAGGGGAGTGGGTTTTCTGCATTTGCCATCACAGAACCTGGGCAAGGAGTCTGCTGTGGACCAGCAGGAACAGATTCAAAGTTGAAGTATGAAAGCCTTTAGGGATATGCAGGCTTTAGGGATATTTTTACTCTCTATTTCTTGATTAAATGTGTTGCAGCCTGGTTGTCACACAAATCTTGACCTGCTAGTGAACTCACTCTGACAAATGTTTGTTGTTATCAAAACACAGAAGAATTACCGGAAGTTAATGTCCCTTGCAAAGTCCAGATTTTCCAGTCTTTGGGCCAGATCATTTGTCCTTGAGTAGCAAGCCAACTGCAAATTTCTGCTGAGTGCCTGTATGGCAGTTCCTGACATGGCAGCTCCCAGACACATCTGGAATTTGTCACTTAGTTGGGTGGGTTCACCCTGGCCAGCAGGTAACCACCAGCCTAGCTACTCACTTACCTCCAGAAGGATGGGGGCAAATGGAAAGACAAAAACAAGTAAACTGGTGTGTTGGAATAAACACAGTTTAAGAAATGAAGGGAAACAAAGGAAAAAACCAAATGATGCAAAAGCACTCATTTACCCCCAGCAGACCAATGCCCAGCCAGTGTCCAAGCAACAGCTACTTTGGAAAGAAGAGCTCCCAGGTTTCCCTGCTGTCTCAGTTTGAGACAAATTTAGGAGGAAACGCTCTGAAGTGAACGTCTCCTCTAAAGAAAGGGAAGGTTTCGGCACTCCCTCCCCCACTGATGTGAAAGGAATTTTCTTGGATGAAAGTGAAAAAAACTAATTATTTAACAAACAAAAGGGCATGGGCATGGGAAAATGCCCATGGGGAGGGTATGGGGAAAAAAATAAATAAAGTTAGATGTTAAAACTCATTGTTGTGGAGAAAGCTGGTGGATTTAGAGTTCCCTCAGCCTCCCTGCCGGTCCACGGGATCCGATGATCTGGTTCTCGGATCACAGCCAGGCCGAACAGCTCCAGAAGAGGAAGAAGGTACTGGAGGATTTCTGTACGCAGTCCTGGGAAAACCTTCTGCCTCAGCTCTCAAGCTGGCTGGAAGCAGGACTGTACCCTCTCCCTGTGCAAGCAAGCCGAGCAGCACGGGGCAGTGTGTGTGAGAGTCCTTGAACACGAACCGCGCTGACGAATCCACCCGGCTTCCCTCCCCTTTCCCTCGGACCCAGCTTACAGCTGCGGAACCCATTTCTGGCCATAAAGCAGACGATAGGGGAACACAGTATTATCATAAAGTCACCCCAAGACAGCTGCTGAGCACAGTTCCTTAGAGTATGGGATCTCCCCTTGTCCACCTCGGGTCAGCTGTCCTGACTGAGTCCCTTCCCAGCTTCTTGCCCACTCCCAGTCTACTCTGTGAGAAAACATAAAACCTTATGCTGTGCAAGCACTGCTTGCAGGAGCTAAAACATCAACATCTCAACACTGTTTCAGTGTCAAATCCACAATGCAGCACCACACCTGCTTTGAAGAATATTAACTCCTTCCAGTACAGCTAGCTGGAATAAATGTTGAGAGCCTGATTTTCTGATCTGTTGAAACAGCAGTGAACTATGAAATATCCAGTAGTGAGAATTATACTTCAGTAATAGGTCAATGTATAAAATCATAAATAATGTCCACATCCACCTGTCTTGTTTAGATGTTACAGGGAGAATGTCCTTACTTTTCCTTCAGCAGAAACTGGCTTCTCTGGTGGGAGCAAGAAACTACAAATAAATGAAGTAGAAATTTTGACCTAAATCTAATGCAAGCATGACCCAGCTAGTCTCTAAGAAATGCTACTTCCCAACAAAAACCTCATGTGTTTCAAGTCCTGCATAAAATTCAACTCAGAAGAACATTAAACTCTGGTTTTTCTTTAATATCTGTCACAAAGCAGACCATCTCAGCAGTGTGAAATATTTGCAGTGTCATGGTGACATTAATAGGATAAAATTAATAAAAGTTATCTTTAAAGATATCAGAGTTTTTAATTGCAAGCACTTTTTGGGGGGGGGAGGATCTTTTATTTTGCTGCTGAATGGGCTGGACCATAATAACTAGGCTTTCCATCTCTTTTTACCTCTTTTTTCTTTGCCAGTCATAGTGCAAAATTTGAAACATTAACAGGGTAATAAAAGAAAAAAATGGCATGTGCCTCTGCCACCCTGTACTGTTTTAGGGAGAAGACATAGCCTGGTGTCACTGTGCTTGGCCACAGGTCCATTCTTTGAAGCAAAAATATTCCATTTCAAAAATGCATGTCACGTAAGCTAAAAGGGAGTATAGCTTTGTCTGCCTGGAGGAAGGGTTCTGAATTTCTCCTGTGAGTTGATAAGACATGTCAAAAATGATTCAGATAGATCACCTGTTCTTTTTCATATCTCATAAAGCAAAGCATGTGTGATACAACCTCACCAGCCACAACCCTTGTTGGGAGATCACTGTTTTTCACTGATAGGTCAGAGCACAGCTGTGCGCCCTGCGAGCCTCTGTGAACACTGAGTTAATTTCTTCTGGGACAGTGGGAAGGGATTTTCTTTTCTTGTCATCAGATTGGCTGCAATAAATTGTGTTTAGGGGCTTTCTCACAGGGTCTCTGGCATACATTCGCAAAGCTCTGCTGTTGCACTGTGACAGGTGGTGGGAATGTGCTGAGGTTACACTCTTGTCTTCAGAGGGCTGCGTTTCCTGTCAGGCGGGAGTGCACGGTGACTACAGAACAATGTACTCGTTGAAATTATGATGAATGAGGGATGAGGCTTTTTAATAGCTTGGGTAGTAAGAGGATGATGCCTTTTCTCCAGGATACTTAACCTTCATAAAATAGGACATAATACTATTTCAGGCTCTGCCTGCCACTGTTTAAGAATGAGGGAGTGCACATTAGCGGCTGTCCCCTGGCAGGTGGTGACGTAGGAGGAAGGAGTGATTAATGTACCTTTTGTGATCCCATGTGATTTATGCTGGTGATTCACAGACGAATTCACAGTTCTAGTGCTCTTTGCATCTTACTGAATCACATCAGCTTAGCTATGTATACAAAAAGATATTTGATAAATAACAAATAGAGTGTTAAAGGAGCTTCATAAAATCTGGTTTTCTTTTCTTCCCTAAAATTTGAGATTTATGGAGTCCTGTGTTAAACAGATTAGCTTGCCTGTTTGGGACATAACTGCACCACTTTGGAGATAGAAGTGACCCTTAGATAAAATGGACAAATATACCAATATCTTTCTTGCACTTGCATATATTAAATGCTTTTTAAAGCCATGTCAACCATTTTTATGTATCTTTCACTTATAACTCCTATTCCTACAGCTTCAAGTATTCTTTGTTTTCTAAATCACTCCATATCTATTTTTTCTGGTTTTAGAATTTATTACAGATAATTCCACTGTGCATGAGCTAGTCTTTAACAGTAACAGTGTAATTAATGCCATATATAGGTAGTGTGCTGTATAGTACTGCTTTTAACAGTAAGAAACTTAACCTTCCTTAAAACATCTGAAGCTGCATGGTTTTTGCTCTGCACAAGTGATGCTGCCATAGCTACCACCTGTGCAGTGGAACAATTACAGCAGTGGAAAATCTTACCATAGAAACACACGGGCAATGAATCACTCCATTCCTCCAGTACTGAAATTTCCAGTCTAACATAAACCAAAGTGCTGGAACACAGGAAGCACATAAATGATACCTTGGCACAAACACTGCTTTAGATAATACTAGAAGACATAGAATTATATTACACAGAGAAAATACACTTAAGGGTAGCCATATGAGTTACAGGAATTTCTGCCAGAAATGATTTTGTGCACTGTAAAATCCTGGAGGACTCAAGCCAACAACTGCAACACAAACTGTTCTTACTCTGCTTTCTCCACAATTTCAACGCAGATTCAATCCCAATAAAAATATTCTGTGTTCAGTTGCATTAGCAGAAACCTCTGCCAGAGATCCCCTTCCCACAAATACCACTGTGAGATAATTTTTACTGCAGCTTGACAAATGAAAATATTATGAATATTAACATAATTTAAAATGGTTTGGTTACTCATCTCTTTAACACCTTTAAAAAGAAATCACAGTGTAAGTACAATAGGAAAATGAGATTTTAAACGAATTTGCTCATCATATAATAGAAGGTACTAGCTAACTCCAGTGTCGATCTTATATTTGAAATAGTTCAGTAGAAAAAATAGTTAATAAGTGTTTATATCAGTTCTAGTTAAAGATCTATTAAAGACCTTACCTCACAGATGATACAATGTCAAACTGACCTATTTATATCAGTGGTTATGATATTCCACGATAACACTGATCACATATAAAATGTTCTAAGTGAATGTTAGCAAAGTTAGGATTTTACACATCAAAATTAAAACATTTTAAAAGAAAGCAAATTAAAAACTATGTTTGTTTTTGATGACAATATTTCATTTACTGCTTTTCTACCCCTGGGTGCCCATCAATTTAGTACAGAAGTAATATCTGACAGAGTATACAATTCAATGGTAGCTGTGCATCAGTAGGATTTCCCACCTTCTAACACCCTTTTCTTCAATATCCAGCACACAAAAAAATGTAAATGCATGCAAATCTAATATTTCTTATTTTGATTTTGGAGTCATTTGATTTGTATCACATCCTGATTTGTCATACAACAGTATATTTTTTAGTATTAACTTTCCAGGGTTACATAACCTTAAGTAAAGCAAGAATATTTCTTGTCTTTTTTTTTTTTGCAAAGAGAAGAACCACATCAAAAAATTCATCTGTTTTACCAGCTTCCATAGTTTCTAAGTGGTTTCATAGAGATCATTGCCTGCATTAAAGCATCTGCCACTGTGCTAAAGATTATGATCCTCGTGAAACCAGTCATCTGGTTCAGACAAGCTGAACATTCACACCGTGGTCCGACTCTTCAACACTTTAAACACTATTATGTTGGAAACTCAGTTACAGGTGGGAGTTTCAAGAGAAACATATTCTTTGATGTGAATGTTACTCAGGTGTGGTAGGACTTTGACTCCAGGGAACTACCTTCCAGTTCTGAATCTCTTAGAAAGGCTGTAGAAAGCACATCAGAAAATGGAATCAGTTAACAAAGAAAATATTTTCACTTTTGAGTTGTGTAAATCATTTGGTTAGCACAGATGACATTTTTGTTTTTAAATTTTATATTTGTAAAATAAAAATGCTACATAATCTGAGATTCTATCAAGTTCTCAGGATCCTAGGGAAATTTATGGTACAGGTCTGAATTAACTTTTGGACTGCAGGCCCTGTTCTAGGTTAGCCTTTCAGTACCCAAGTGTCCTGGAAGATTTCTGGGAGTATTTTTCACCTTCTTTCTAGAAACTGCGAATTTTGAAGCCAACAGTGGAAAAGTGAAAAAGTCTGTGATGCTGAACCAGAAATAATCAGTATAACCAGAATAATCGGTATAATCCGCCCCTACTTTTGAATAGACATAAAGCAGAAATTGGGAAAACTAAGGTTTACTTGGCACTCCAGGGTTACTTTTTGTCAATAAATCTCTAATATTAATGCATAAGCAGTCCAGAAGTAGAGAATGGAATTCCAGTTCACCTTCTTTCATATGAGAATTTAAATGAAATTTCTGATTTTAATTATGCCTATTTGTGTTACAGTGTGTGAAAAGCTGTGACTTTTCAAGAGCACTTGTTTTCAGTAGTGCTGTCATAATTTGGTCAAGCGAACCTGAAAGCCTGGGAAAACGCCAAGCACCTTCTGTAATTGCTATATCAGTCTGTAACCACAAGCAGATTGTTTCTTTCACGGACTAACTGAGGTGTTAGTTGCCCTTACTAGCTCTAATGTGCATTTCACTTAGAGGAGCATTGATATCAATGAATGGGAAGGAGTGGAAGGAAGAAATTCCTTCATTAATATTGCAGCCAATATGGCTTTGTAACTTATATTTGTTAGAAACTGACTAAAGGAAGTAAGCAGAAATGGTAAAATCTACTCTTTTCTCTGGCTGCATTAGAGCTCTGTCTTCTTTTTTTTTTTCTTTTTTTTTGTTTTTCTTTTTTTAAATAAGGCACTCTCACTTCCTTTATGTGGTAACTTCAAAACAAACATCACCACAAGGCATCACAGTTCATTCTGTGCTTATTTCTATGGGTACTTAGTGGACATGCCTATAAAGCAAAATACAGAGGTAATGGTTGCAGAAAAGGCACAACTAAGATTTTTCATGAAGACAGAATGAGTAGTAGTATCAATACATGCTTGTAAACTGAAAAAAATCACCATTTTCCTTTAAGAATTGGCAGTCAAAATGAAATATCCCATCATGTGTTCACTGCAGGTGGTAGCAGTGCTAATTATATTAAAGTCAAATATGTCTAATTCCACTTCCATGATTTCTTCATTCTGTTATGTAGACACAGACACATTGAAACTTTATGGCAAAAATATGGATATACCTTTCAAATCACCATCCTTGCTATGGAATCGGAAGTGTTTGCCAGAAGAGTACAGCATGTATTAGAGGTTGAAGCGCCACTCATTCCACCCAGTGGTGAACATCTGTATCTGTAAAATATTCAGACATTAGAAGGAAAGAGTGTAATATCAGATTGTTATTAGCAATTGCTCCAGTACTTTCATTTTACATGGACAGACATCATGCTGAGGCACATTGGAAAATAAAAAGTGTTCAGAAGATGTGAAGAAACTAATTTACTTTCAAAAGTTTATATTGTCACAAGCATTGCCTTGCTAAACCTTAGTTCTGGACACTCTATATCCAGAAAATAATGTGAAATCTGTTGTCTGCTTTGTCTAGAAGACTACTCTAAAATCCTCTATGATCAAATGTAGATTGTTACATCTGTTTTTCTAATCTTAATTTAGGTTATTTTAGTTATTGATTTGTAAATTCAAGTGTCTTATTTAAAAGAACTGCTTATTTCCATTCCCCAAAATTTTCAAGGTTAGATAACCAATAGAGCCAGACTGAGAGAGTAACTTCCTGTTATTCTTCTACGTAAATGTAAAGAAATGGGTCAGCATCATGATATTAAGTGAAAATGAATTGTTTCTCTGAAAGGAATCTGGAAGTAAATAGCAGTACTGCTAATGATGTCATGATGCAACTGTTTCCCTCTATTGTATATTCTCCTATAATTTACTTTTGCAAGATAATAATTTAGCTTTTGCTGCAAGTAAGTCAGATGACCTGACTCATCTGACCTCTTTGAGTACAAGCTAGAGACTAATCTCATAGCACTTAAAGATGGGTCTGTTTGAAAAAAATGGCCTTCTGTACCAGTATAAGATGTGATTCTATCAGCTGTGGATCAGAGTTCTTCTGCTGCACTTTGGATCAGCTTATCCGGGTGTGTCACTGGCTGTGCTAATTCTCAGCAACGGGACAACTGTAACAGTTACAGCTCTTGCACATGTGAAAAATGCCAACACTCAGTTTTATAGTATTTGATTTTACAGTTTTTAGGACATCTTATATCTATCATAAGTCATAACCATCATCCAGGAACGTGTGAAATTCAGAGCTGAGGTAGCAATCAAAGTAAAAGGTCAACCTACAAGACAGAACAACTCAAGCTATTGATAAAGAGCATATTGTAAAAAAAAATTGAAAGCACACAGTGATTGCTAACTTTTCACTTCAGACAATATTTTCAGTAGTATTTTCAGCAGGTACTCAGCACTCCTTTTGCCCCTCTCATGTTCAATTAGTTGTGCAAGCTTAGGCAATTACTATTTGTAAAAGCTGTGTGCACTCTCCTATATATTACCTTTCATTTTAGTAGGAGGAAACTGTGACAGAGAGGTCAAGGTTTGGTCCTTCAAACACACTTACTTTTCTAGCTGCTTTTTGTTCTCAGTTTTTATGACCTACCTTTGATGTTATTTAAAGAAATAGCTTGGTCTGAATTAATTGTAGAAATTTGGTTAGAGCCATGGACAAATGGAATCTATGAAGTTTTCCTTAACCTTCTACACGTCAGTTGAAGTATAAACAAAAATCCTATGCTGCAGGAATTTCTCACTCCTTCTGAGAGCCAGTGGTACTCCAGAGAAAGGATGAACAAGAAAACAATGTTGAGGCTTTCTTTTCCTCTTTTATTCCTGACAGCAGAAAAAAATACCTGAACTACATGGGAAAGAAAGTGAATCTCAAAGAGATAAGAAAGAGACAGACCAGGGATAGACACCCAGAAGCTTTAAGACATGGGTTGTTTTGGAAGTAAAGGAAAATGCTTCTTTTTTTTTTTTTTTGTGGGAAGTCTTTATACTACTCTCAGTACAGATTGCAGTGCCCAATGGAGGCCAATTTTTACTAGTTTTTTTCTAAGAAACACAAAGGTCTGGGGTACTTAGATTTTTTTCCTCTGGATTTCAGCATCACACACTGCATGCTTACAGTGTAATTAAATACTCCTCCAGAGATGAAACACTGCTGTTGGGCTGAGATAAAATTTAACTCTAGACTTTATGTATCAGTATATCTGAGGTGATTCCTGAAAACCAGTGTTCTTCAAACATGGTCTACCAATTCAGTCACATCATGGGACTGATGATATGCTAGTCTGACAGCTGTACAAAACTATTTGGGGAAGTCCCAGAGTCTTATTTAAATATTTAGGACTTATCTGTATTAGAGTTAAAGCTCTGGACGGTCAAAGAAACTACAGACTGAAAAAGCACAGAGGTGTGAATTACCTTCTGAGGCAAAGAAATAACCTTGGTCATTGGTAAAGAAACTTACATTATCTAGTTTGCCCCATCCAAGGAATTTTGGCTAACCTACCACCTTTTGTAAGCAATGAATCTGTAGAATATATGGCAAACGCAATTGCTTGTGTCATTCATATATCACCTCCAGCTTCATAATAGGTTTAGATACAGGTGTTAATAGAAATTAACTCAGCCTACAACATTCCTAGGATTTGATGTTTGAGAGGCTACAGTCTGGTATGCTGTATAGATAGTCATTAATTTCATAGGAGGTTGAAAAAATATTTCTGTAGACAAATTACTTTTTGTTGTAGCTTAAATACTCCTTCAAAAAATGTGTAAAAGTCCAGGCAGGGTTCTGCAGTGCTATTTTTATTGATTATATCAATGGTGCATTTTTAATATGTTAATTACCATGGTACAAGTACATTTTTTAATATATCTTAGTATATGTTATTATAGAATCTTATTTTCTGTGTTGCATAGTCAGAATAAACAAGGGGTTACACTTCACTGGCCACTGTGCAAACACAGATGCTAGTTCACAAAAGCTTGCTGCTTTGAGGCATGATTTATGTGGAGGAATGTTATCTTCCCCTTTGTTAACTTAAAGAATCAGAAAAAAAAATCCCAAAAGCTGCCAAGGCCCATGGGTAGACAACTAATAGGATTTAAATATTAGAAACTATATACAAGATTTACAGCCAAAGTGGAGAGATACGACTTTCTCATTAATGTTGAAATATTGTTGTGAAAGTATGACTCATAGTGATTTCCTTCCATCGAAAAGCATTATCCATGGGGACTTGCTCTGTCTCAGTTGTGGCTCTTGACCCACCTCGTAGCTCTTTTAGCTGTTCAGAGAAAAAGCAGAGGACATGCCTGTGCACCCAGTTTTGTGTTTTCATTAAGAAATGAACCAGCAATATACAAAGGTTCTTTTGGGAATCACTGAGAAAAATAGGTTGAAGATTTCATGTGGAAAGATGGACCCTCAAAGAAAGGTTCTATTCAGGTTTTCCTCCATGAAGCTCATTTCTTCAGAATTTCTCTCTTGTGGTGTTTGTAGGATAGTTAGAAAAGGGAGTATCCAAAATGAATGGTAAAGTTGTCAGCTTTTTATAGAGCCTTCAGTAGTTGCTGTTTTCATTCATAGCTTAGAATACATTTAATATGTTTATAAACATAGATTCTTATCTATAAATATTACACTGTGTTATGTGCATATGGTAAAATTATCTCCATTTTGTTGAGCTAGAAATAGAAATCTCAGAGACTGAGTTGAAACTAGAAGGACATGAGGTGGTACTTAGGATTGAAAAGAAGGCTCTACATTTGAATTAACAGGAGGTACCAGAAATTAATTGTATGAACAGGGAAAATCACCATGGGAAGGTGATGATGCCATGCAAGTTCAAAGCTTAACTTACTCTTTTATGTGAGCTCTTAAGAGATTCATGTCTTCCAGCTGTGTACATGGACCAGACTTAAAAGAACGTACTAATGATCAAACCCTTGTGATTCAGAATATTTTTAAAACAGAAAAGGTAACAAGTGCTAAATAGATACAAAAGAGGAGCTGAGCTGCTGATTATTAGAGTTGCAAATTGGTAGAAGTAGTGATGACGCAATGAAGAATTGGTTATGGAAGCTTCTTTCTGTAAACTGAATTCTGAACGGAATAGTTTGCATCTATGGAAGTTCAAATCATAAATACATAAATAAAAGCCTCTTTTAGAAACAGGAAAAAAAAATTAGTGAGAAACTGACAAAGAGAGAAAGGACTGCCTAGATTTGCACTAAATCTTTCTTCTCTTTCCATGGTAGACAGTTCTGGATTTAGAATATAGCCGTTATAGTTCAAAGTTATTATGTTGTGTATTTAAAGTAAATGCTGCTATTTTACAAACTAACAAAGATTTTGTTCTGCAATTTTGTTGTTATCTGTCTCCTCATGATTACTGTAGAGAACTGCAGTTGTTCTGTAATGAGACTGAAATCTTGGAAAATACTGGGTCATGTAGTTCTGCAACCTATAAATTAATCTAAAATTGAAGTAATTAATGTTCTTGTGCTTAAAGATTGTTTTAAATTTCTGATAGAAATTAGTAATAGTATACAATGCAAGTTTAATGAAAGCAGTGAAACAAGCAATATGGTGCAGACCAATGTTCGGTGTCACTGCTTTGGATATGGTACTCGAGAGTGCTGCTGCAAATAGTAGAGATATTGAAGCAAAGCCCTAGGGACTGCTGGAAGCAATTGGAAATTTTCTGTCATAAGGAATTATGATAGATTTTTGAAGGACAAACAGAATTTAGGCCACATATGATTTCACTAAGATGTGGAGATCTGCCTTCCACCTTATGCTGCTGAAAACATTTAGATGCTTCCCTTGACATGTTTCATATAGTGCTAATTTTTTATTATCAAAATCATAGCTTTCTAACTTATAAAAAAAATCATTTTTATAAATACATTTTAGCATATGTCAACATCTATTTACTATTTTTCGCATACAACACAAGGAAGGACGAAATGTACATTTAACTGAAAAGACCGATACTGGGAAAAGGAGTAATGTCAGAGCTAATTATAGCCCTTGCAATGGATCCAGCCTGACAGATCATTATTTCTCTTCCTAGATGTGCCCAGGGAATGGATTGCTGCCCAGATAGATTGTTTTCACCAACCATTGCTTGCTGTACTTTTTCTGAGGGATCCTTAACCATCTGTCATTAAGTGTTATGCGTCTAGAAGTGCTTGATACCATAACTGTGTAGCCTCTTGTGACAGCAGTGGTCACAATTGACATATTACAGGGCAGAACTTTTCATGCATCACACATTTTAATGGATATGTATCCTTCATGGGGTGGGGAATCACCTGTGTATTGACCAAGTGAGTGGAAAATGGAATCTTAAGAGTGCTTATAAAAGACCCCAGAATAGGCTTCATGGTCCTGGAAAGTTAGTACTGTGTTAGTAATTTCAATTAGTACATTGTAAAATAAATTTAAACCATCCTGAATTCCTGAAAATAATGGCATTTTTGAAGGTCTGAAATAGATAATCTGCAAATAAACAAGTTTCTGCTCCTTCATTATTTCCATGAATCAAATTCTGTCCTTCCTAAATCACAACTAACTCAAACCAGTCCACTAAATTTTCTGCAGTTTAGATATTGTTTAAAGAGTGTATTCTTGCTCAAGAAAACTCATATGCATAACGATAAGATAGAGCAGATGCTCATTGCTGTCTGACTGGGATGGATAAAGAGTTATTTGGGTCCAATGAATTAATTTTCTGCTAGAGTTGAATCAGTTTGTACACAACAGTCTTTTCCTCCTATGCTGACAGGAGCAACAAGGTGTTGGAACCTTTTTATCACTCGTGTTCTCCTTTTGAAGTGGGATTGGAATCCCACTTCCCACTCCAATATTTTAATCTCAATCAAATAATTCGGAAACATCATTTAAAAGTGAGGGCCTATTTAGTCCATGATAGAACCAGTATAACCCTAAGTCTGCCCCAAATAAAATTTTAAGCCAAATAGTTTCTCCATGAGTGCATCCAACCAAACTGGAAACATTTTACCTAGAAGTTTTCTAAACCAAATTAATTCACAAGTGATTTGGTCTTTGTTTAAAGAGAGCCTTTATATAAAGAAAAGCAGTTTAGAAAATTTTGGTGGATTGAGCCTGGCTGGGCACCAGGTTCCCACCAGAGCTGCGCTATCCTCCTCAGCTGGACAAGGGAGAGGAGATATAACAAAAGGCTCATAGTTCAGGCTGTCATGGGCAAAACAAACTTGACTTGTGGAAAAAATAATTTATTATCAATCTAGTCAGAGTAGGGTAAACAACCAAAAGACTTGGATAAAACCAAATCTTAGATCATCTTCCCTTCACCACTTCCTTCTTTCTGGCCTCAACTTCACTCCTAAATTCTCTACCTCCACCCCCACAGTGGCACAGGGGAATGGGGAGTGTGGGTTGCAGTCATTTCATCACAAGTCTCTACTGCTCCTTTCTTCACAATAGGAGGGCTCCGCTCTCTTCTCCTGCTCTAGTGTGGGATTCCTCCTACAGGAAAGAGTCCTTCATGAACTCCTTCAGTGCGGGAAGGCCCATGGGCTGCAGTACTTCAGGAACTGCTCTGCTGTGCCCCAAGGCACTGGGACACAAGTCCTGACAGCAAACCTGCTTCAGCATGGCTCCTCTCTCCATGGGGCCATAGGTCCTGCCAGGATCCTGCTTCAGCATGGGCTGCTGGGCTGCTGCCAGAGCTTTGTTTTCTACTTCTTAACTACCTTATCCCAGAGGTGTTGCAGTGACTGCTGATGGACTCGGCCTTGGCCTGTGGCAGGTCCATCTCGCAGCCACCTGGCATTGGCTCTATTGGATGTGGGGGAAGCTTCTGGCAGCTTCTCACAGAAGCCACCCCTGTAGGTCCCCACCACTACCAAAACCTGATCACACAAACCCAATGCAAAACTGCTTTCAGTGGAAGGAAAAGAAAATTAAAGTTAACTGACAGAATTTGCAGAATAATGATTCCAGACAGGGGGAAAAAGGATTAAAAACAGTAAAGATAACAAAAGCATTCAGAGCTAGACAAGATATCGTAACTGAGGAAACCTGAGTGAAAAGTACTAAAGCAGCATGAGAGCTGAATTGATTTTTGGGAGCCATATAATACAAGGAAAGATTGGCAGATATATTATATACTAAAAAAAACCTGCTGTGCACAAGGAAGAAACACCTCCTTAATGTATTGTCCTTTGATATTTTTAAGATTATTGATGAGATAAGGTTATCTTTCTGGCTGCAGTGAGTTTCTATGGATTTGTCTATTACACAAAGCTTTCAAAGGAAGATTGTTATTTACATTTACATTTAATTTACGTTATGCTGGTGTTTTCTGGAAAGCAATTTAATGAATCTTTGCATGAAGTGTAACTCAACTTAAAGCTTAAACTGAAAAAGTATGATGGTCCTTTCATTTTCCAATAATTTAAAACAAAAGAATGCTAGGAAAAAATAATAGTAACAACTTGAAAATGAACTGAATTACATCTACTACTTATTGATGGAAAGAACTGTTCCCTCCAAATTCCGTAGCTTCATTACAGATAATATAATGAGGGCACTAAAAGAACCTATGTCATTAAATATTGAATCCATTGTGACACATAGTACAACCATGGAATCATAGAATCATAGAATGTTTTGTGCTGGAAGGGACCTTAAACGCTATGATTAAAGGGTGTTGAGTGTGCTTCCTTTCAGGGTAACCCTCTTGCAAAAAACTACACAAAGGACATGTATAGTGCTTTCATTATTCTCCCACTTTAGAAATGGAAAAAGCACAGGAATATGGAAAATTATACTCTGCTTTGGGCAAACAAAACACTCTGTCACTAGAGTATAGATGATGTCTGTGACACATTGTAAAGAGGGATTATAATCTTTTTAAAACAGAATTGCTTTAAAAGTCAAAAACAGGGTTTTAACAGCTGGTTAAATACAGCTGTGACTGCATTACTGATGAGTTACAATCCAGTCTCCTCTGTATTGTGCAATATTTAAAATAAATAATTTACCACAACCTGTGTTGGTATCCAAAAGCTGTCAATCTTATACAAAACTTTTATTTCATTAAATCAGGTCACTGATATTGATTCAAGGAGAGAAATCATGTTACTGAATTACCAATACATGTCATATCATGCAAATATTTCTTGGTGATTTTCTTTCCAATCTAATATCTAAACCAAAGATCAAAGGAACGTATTAACATGAGAAATGGTAATAGAAAGTATGTGCCTTAACATTTCAGAGGATTATAAGAATGTCAGAGAATAGTTCATTTTCCCTACACTTTTTTTTTCCTGTATCATAAACCTGGAGACATGAGATGATGGTGCTCTAGAAATAATGTTCTTATTCCTTCCATTCCTTTTCTACATTATTTCTGTCTTTTCTCCCATTTTCTGTCACTGTTTGTGTCTTTCTTCCTTCATATGATTCTGAATAGTTAGGGTTTTGGGTTTTTTCTCCATTTACTCCTGGAGCTTGTCAGTGCTCTAGTGTCAAATCTGGAGGGTTTTTTTTTATATGTAACATATACCGTGGCTGCATGGTTTTCTTTTGATGGCTTATAAACCTGCATCCATATTAGTGGGTAATGTAGCTCAATAGGCATAGATTTGCAGGTCAAATCAATTAGTCCTGAGGACCCAATATCCCCGTTATTCATGCTGCAAGAAGCTTTGACTCACAGTAGACCTGGTCTGGGTCTGAATGCCGAGTCCATACAGCTGAAGCACCTGAGATGTGAGACAATCTCCTGGTGCAGGTTCATCAGAAAGAAATTCAGTTCATGTACTCTAGAGAGACAGCGTGGAACAAGGCATTTCAGCTGGGGACAGCCAGGAGGTTTTCTTCAAAACTGTGCTCTGGATCTGAACTCAAACATTACTATAGTCATATAGCTCATTTCAGCAAAACACTTCAAATTTGTTTCTTGTTTTGCAGATTCAAAATTCTGATATTTTCCTTGTTTTTCACTTTCCTCAGCTCATGTATGTAAATATCCAATAACTTTTTCTTGGAGTCATTCACAGGTGTACAGCATAGGCAAGAGATATTACTGTTCTGATTTTCTGCTCCCTTTCATTTGCTTCTTGCATTTATAAAGAGTAGCAGGTTATCATGAAATTGTGAAATCTACCTGGGAGAAGTTACCAGTCATTCAAGCATTATGTGTTTCTTGGATCTGACACTAATTCAGTGGAATATGGGAGATCTTGTCCTTTTCTTAACCTAGTACAGTGACAGTGTGCTTTGAAAGAGAGTAAGTCATTTGGAGCTTTGTATACTAATTCTAGTGAAATGGATGAGATAATTTGTTTTCCCTGTGGTTGGCTGTTATATTTTCAAGCTTTATATTATTTTGTAAAACTTTTTAAAAATTGTTTTCTTTGCCTTATCAGGAATCACTCTTCTTTGTTATTAGAATGTTGCAGCACCAATAGTGAAATATCATAACATTGCTCATTTTGTTAATCATAAACTCCTCAAAAATTGTTATGAAACCTGCTATTTTTAATCCTCTCCACAATGGCAAAAGTAAGACTATAGGAGAAATGGCCAATGATGGGAAATACAGGTCATTAAAAGAATGTATGAAAATTATTTCTGTAAAGGTGAAGACTAAAGCTTGTATCTTATGGTAGTCAGCAGCAGTGATCTATCTTTCCTTCTATAAACAAACTGAAATACATTTGATAACTAAACATCATCACCAAAGATTGTAGATTTCCAGGAAGAATTCAGTTTATTAATCCTTTTTAAAATTAGCTGAACTGTGTAATGTTGATATTAAAACCACTGAAAGCAGGATTCTCAATGCTGCACAAATGAAAGCAATCCAGTATCTCATTTACATTCCTCTCCTGCTGTCTGCAGCAGATCTATAAATAGAATCGGCTACACACAGAAATTTATTATTGCAGCTGATAGCAATTTTCGTTTGCCAAGGTGTCTGGAGGCATTATTCATGAGATTCATTCTGGTAGACTCTCAAGCTGAGATGCTCACTCCCCAGCTCAGCGAGTGGTCAGTTTAGGAACACACTAATCAACTGCTATGCACAAGGACTGTCACTAAGCTTATTTATTTCCTTCTTTTAAAAAATACGGGAGGTCTTTGAGCTCCAGATTGTTCTCTTTGACCTGATTGCATGGATATTATGAGCAGATAATGGATTTTTAGAAATCACATGTATTTGACATTTTATCAGTGCTCATCCTAATGTTTATACTATTATTGGAAAACCAAAATGAGTGTGATTTGGTACAACATACACCATGTCTTCTGCATTCATACCCACGGGCACATGTGACCTTATCAAATATAAGGCAGACATGTTTCTGTTCAATACTGAGCATGTACATAAATACTGAGCAATCACATGAACTGACCTATCTAGCTGTCGTCTAATTTTGGCCATAATATAGGGGGAAAATCAAATAAGACCATTCGTGAAATTATATTTATAATAAGTGATAGATGGAAACATCTTGCACTCTTTTGTTTTCCTGTCTGTTTTTGGCTTTCCTACCATATGTCTCATTGTGCTATCTTTGAATACTATAAAAAAAAAAAACTGTACTACCAGAATATGCACATTTCTAAACATTGGTTTGGTCACCCCTCAAGACTGATTACAACTTATTTTTTTCTTGCCTATTCTAATATTCTTTCTGTGACTGGGAACATAAGTTACATGATAGCAGAGATATTACCTGTTTATTCTGTTTCAATTTCAATATAATCACTACTGCAAGTGTTCTTATTTCAGGATTTTTTACATCCTACTATATACATACAAGCTGTATGTAGTACCTGAATATACAAATGATGTTTCCATTTGCAAAATAAACTAGTAACTTTCATTTTTTGTTCTCACATACTTTCATTTTTTCAGACATAATAGAAGACCTGTTTCCTGTAGCAGTTATTTTGACTATACTATGAAAGCAGCAGTACAAACAGCTAGTGTGACATTAGAAAAGTCACATATCTCACCATGAAAAGAAAGATAAATTAAAATATCAAATTAAACCCCAAAGAAACTGTCAACTCAAGTCACCAATAAGGCATTCTGGCATGTCTAATGCCAGGAACACTAGTAAAAATGAAGAGATCTATTGCAACCATGAGTCAGATGCCACAGATTTTCTGTGAGTGTAAAACCTATTCTGCTTATTTTGAGCTCATTTTGGTACTTATACTTTTTTTGTTGTTGTTTTAATTTAAATTTGCAAGCGATGAAGAAAATTGGTATTGTGAATGCCCTAAACTCTACACTGGGAAACTCTGCCAGTTTGCGACTTGTGATGAAAATCCATGTGGAAACGGTGCTACATGTTTTCCAAAGTCCAGGAGAGATGCTGTTTGCTTGTGTCCATATGGAAGGTCTGGCATCCTCTGCAGTGATGGTAAGCACTATTTTCTTCATGCATTGGTCAGAGTTTCTATCATTCATAGAAGCTGTGGTAAGAAACAGGTCAAATGCTTTGAAGGTAGAACACTGAAAGTCACCACCTCCCCACCTAAAAACACAGCCCAAAATCCTGTCACAGGCAAAGAACAGCTGAGCTGATCATCCTTCCTATGTGCTGTTTCATAAAACTTCCAGCCAGGGAAAGGGAGACAGAGGGATTAAAGAAGCTGAGGGTTTACTCAGAGAAGCTGGGAAATACCAGGTAGCATCTGATGTTTTAGTAAATCACCTGGAGAAAAGCTGAGAGATTCAAGTGAGAGCTCCTTTGCAGAAATTGATTGCTTCTGTAGTTTGATTTTTCCTCTGCTTAGGGAAACATTACTTTGTACATTTTGCACATAAAAGCAGTGTATAAAGAATACTTTCTGGATTGTAAAAATACCACCATGTACCATAAATTCATTAATTTTTCAGGTCAAAAAGAAAGACAAAATTTACTTAGTGCTTTGCTATGAAACAGGAGATGGGATGAAGGCAAAATAAGAAAGCAAAATAAATAGGTCACTTTGACTAAGATTATGAAAGGAAGGACTTTTATTCCTTAAGCATTGATTGTAGTGATTGTTCTAGGTCAGAAATTCCTGTGTGTGAACATCCAATGCATTCTTTTCCCCTAACAATGAATGTAGCAAGAAATAATGATTGAAAAACCAACACAGAGAAAATAATCACTGGTTCTGAGCTTATTTAGTGGTGCACATGAAGAGCCTTTTCAAATAAATATTAAACAATGATCAAGTTGGCTTTGTCATATCATATAAATATTTAAATCTTATGTAAAAATTTTATTTCTAAAATTTTCAGTAGATGAACATTTATGTTTTATCTGTTTTCATCTAAGCATGGTGCTTGATAGCAAATAGAAGAGGTGAGTATATGAAACATACTGGTAACCTTTCCTAGCTTGCAGTAGCAATATACTGGGACTTCATTTGCTCTATTTCTAGTCATTCAGGCTGCATTTCTTTGTTCCTTCTCAATTCTACTGCATCCTCTTTAAAATGAGGCTTCAGAGCTGATTCAAAGTGTTATATTCAAGGTGTGTTAATGCCACTGCTTTACACAGTGGTGTTTGACATTTTTCTGTTTTACTCTCTGCCCTTCACTTAACCAATTCTTCCATTCTGTTGTCTGAGTACACTGATGCATTAATGAAAGTGCTTATTAAAATGTCTAACACCTCTTCCTTTGAATGCTGATGGCGAGGTCAGAGCCCACCGTTCTGTATTTGAGGCTAGGACTGTTCCTGTAATCTACCCCAATTTACATCTGTCAGCACTCAGTATCCTCTAATGCTTTTTCCCTGTGGTTGTTCGATGAGGGTCTTCTGCAACTCTTTGTATTTAACTGTCTCTAAATTAAGAGACTACATAAAAATTGAGAGCCTAAATTGAGAGAAAGTACAGAACTTCATTAATTTGATTAGACTACAAAACTGGAGTCTTTGAAAGCATAGAAAGGTCTAATTTTAATGAGTGGATAGGGAAAACTGTCTGGATCATCACCATAAGCAAGCAAAATGGGAAAGAACTCACAGCTTTGTAGGACAGCGTATAGATCTAAGGTAATAAGCCCACCACATAAGAAACTATCATTGAAATATGAAAAATTATTTTATTGAACTGTGTCTTAAGAATTTAGAAAGAATAGAAATACACTGAGCACAGAGAGAAGTCTTAAAATGAGCTGCAAGAGGTCCCTTCATCACAGTTTTTAAAACAAAGAAGGAAGAAAGAGAGCCACGATGCAGTGGAGGCTGGATGTACCCTTATGGATAGCCCCAGCAGCATCAAAGCCATACTTTTGGGGACATATTTGAAGATAATGGTAGATGGCCTAATTAAAATGGTAGAACAATTTAAATTGTTTTAGAAGCAGAAGGCAAACTTGATTGTTTACTATGACAAAATGTGTGTCCCAGATAATAAATTCAATAGAAACAAATGGTCCATAAAAATTAAGGCATAGAGGAACATATTTTAAATGAATTATCTTTTGTTTAAGATACAAAATAATATTGTCTCTACTATTCAGATTATAACCTAATGCTTGCTACTTTGTGTCTGAAACACTGGGGAAAAGCTGTTTATCAAAATGTTTATCAAATAATACTTGGTCTTCATCAAAACAAAACAAGCAAGATGTCACAGTGATTATTTGATAAAATGACTATAACTAGTGTGCCAAATAGAATTGCAATTTCATGCCAGCTTGGCTGCTCCTACCAATAGAGATTATTTACAAAAAACAAAGTAAGGATAAATAGAGATATGGACAGAGCCATAAATGAGCCGACAGATACAGATCTTCCACGAACCAGAACTCCAATCACCATCTGTTAGGACTGGAAGTCATACTAAGAACAACAGCAATTTTTAGAAGGATGTAAGGAAAAGTAATAATAAAACTATTGTCACTATTAAATGAAAAGAAAAAACAAAAACAGGAAAAAAAGATGAAAAACCAAATTGCTTGACATGAAAAGTTAAAAATACATCATTTTATGGGAAATGCATAACATTCAAAAAGTGATGAAAATTATGACTATTGTAAATATAACAAATGAGGCAAAAATGTAAAGACCAGATAGTATCTTCTGTTAGACAAACCTATATAAATATGGAGAAATAGACAAGGTCTGGGACTAACAGGGATTTCCCTATGTTTCTAAATCAGATGGATCATACTGCAGTTTAAGCAGGCTGGTAACAATGGCTCTGAGTTTATTTGAGTTATGCTATGCTTGTTTCAGACATCAATAAAAGCTTCCTAAAAGCATGTCTGTTTTTCCAAAAATACATAGCAAGATGCATTTGTGGATATGAACATTGCTGCTTGCAGGAACTTTTCAGCTTTTCTCTAATCCTGTGAGAAAGTTCTCTTTCTCACAGAAGTTATCTGTACAGTTTTTGATAACTATGGACACCTGCTAATTGTTTATATTACTAGTAAAGAAAATATGTTCAATATAGTTGACCAATCACCCCAAGGGGTGGTTGAGGAATTGACCAATTGAACCACGAGAAAATTATCCTACAAAAGAGCTGTAAATAATTAAATAAACCACTTCTTCTGCTGCATCTCCCTGCTGCTGCGTCTGTCTCCGCTCCGCTCAGCTCCAGGACGCGCGATAAGCTGCTACATGCATTATCTCTCACTACACATTCTTCTTGCTTTTATCACTAGATGACTGCAAGTTGACCATTATACATTGAAATGTGTCTCAAGAACCTGCACAGCTACAGCATAATGGGTCAAGGGGAGGGGGAATGATAATGTAAAACAGAAGAGGACAGGCCACATTGGTCAGGTGGAGGACAGGGCCAGACAAGCATTCTGACCAGCCAACTATTTACATGGGACTGGCCCCTTTTTGTCTCTGTATCTCTCTATTTTCCACACTTGTTCCCAAAATTACCTGATTTCCTCCTTTAGACATCCGTAAGTCCTGTCCTGTGCTATTCCAAAACCCTCTTCACTACATCCCCTGACGTGTCCCATGCCCCACGGCAGTTACACCCCTCTGTCCAAAAGGTGATCCAGAGTTGACTCATCCTGGAATGTGTCACGCCTTGGCACTAGGGCTGAAGGTAGCCTGACAGCCCTGGGAGGGGTCTGGACAAGGTTCCTTCCTCTGAATCCTTAATTTGGGTTCCTGTCTGCTGCTGTGCTCTGTGCTCCTCTGGGATTGTGGAGATGGACCTGTGATGGGCTGGTGGCTCCTAGGATAGGGCTGGGATTTGACTATTGATTTGCAGAGTTAGATGCCTCTGTGACTTC
Source organism: Platysteira castanea (assembly GCA_013397175.1). Lineage (NCBI taxonomy): Eukaryota > Metazoa > Chordata > Aves > Passeriformes > Platysteira > Platysteira castanea. The sequence continues at coordinate 163,500 of VYXC01009180.1, read as the reverse complement.
CAACTTGTCCAGGGGGTGGGGTGGAAGGCAGGAGAACGCCATCAATATGCAACACTTTGGAAAAGAGACTTTGTCTACATGGGCAGATTAACTAATTCCCCCAAGTGACTTTGTTTGTTTAGGCTGCAGATAAAGGGATCTATATAATTTAAACTCAGTCCAGTTATTGAGCTCTGGCTTTTCAGTAGATTTGTGTGAAAGCAGCCAGCATTCAAGCCCTTAATCTGATAAATTTCCTTTCATATTTAAATTAGCAAAAACTTGCTTGCATTTTGTTTTTTGCAGACTATAAATCTCCTCCAGTGTTTAGTATCACAGAGTTGATTACAGTTGTTAAATTGCTACCATCTCTGTTATCAGGCTTTGTTTCTTTTTTTCTGCCTGTTTTTGTTAACACTTCTATCTAAGCACAGAATGGAGGCATTTCATAGTTTGTACAGGAAATTGATACAGTCTGTAAAATGTAAGATGCAGAAATTTTAAATAGTAAATATCAGTGTATCATTGTACTGCAAAGTTGTAATGGCCTCCTAAATGCTAGTGAAGCAGGAACGGTTCATTCACCAGGACTGGAAATTAACACCTGGACTTCTAAACTCTCTAAGTTGTTGGTTATATGTCACACAAGAAACGGAGCTCTTCTGGGAAGCTGTTGGTCATAACATGAGGCCTTTTGCTAAGCCAAGTATCAAGAGAAGCACTCTGCAAGCACAAATGCAAATTTAAAGGGAGAAAGATTTCAAAGGCATGTGCATTGCTAAGATGAGTAATTGTGTCATTCGCAGTGTTTAGACCAAACTTCAGTGGCTTAGTTTCACATACATTCACATGTGTGACAACATGAAGCAGAGTCCTCACTGTGGCACTGTATTTAGCAAATGCACCCTGAAAAGAGTCATTCACAACACACATTCACAGCAATCTGTAAGGTTCTTCCTTGAAACATTTCTGAACAACACGTACAGCAATGTTTCACAGTCCAAAGGATTCCAGCAGGTTTTCTGTAGGATGTATTCCCCCATGTATAAAATTCATTTCAAAGTGTTGAAGTGAGAATAGTCACTTGCTTCAAGTTCTGTAGAGTGAAAATCAGCCTGCAAGCGAATTGTTTCTGTACAGCTATGTTTGGCACACAATGTCACCTTCAGAGCTGTTTGGGTCTGCAGACTGAATTGTGCAGTTCGGTGACAGCAGATGCCCAAAAGGAATTTCCTCAGCTAGAAAAATCCACATTGCAAGGTTCCTTGTCAGTGATAAAAGACCTTGGGGAATGCTGATCAGGGTTGGTCTTCTAACTCTTTAAGAGAATTTATTTTCTGGGTCATTTTGTTTTCACTTGGCCTTAATTTCCCTCACCACTCCAATGTGAGGAATATCAGAAAAATTGTAAAAAACACACATAGGCACACTCACACGCTATTAATGTCACTGCTATACTAGCAGTTTTTCAGAATCATATTTTCATCCCTGAGCAGTGAAATCACTTTTATTATTTCAAATTTCAGTTCCCAAAGTATAACTCTGATGACTCCATGATTACTGATAACACAGGACAAGTAACAGCAATCCATAAGTCCTCGTAAGTGGGGAGGGGAAGGCATACCCCTGAATGACCCATTAAGTGGGTCACTAACTCCTGATACAACAATCTTCCAGACATCATGAGTATTTTAATACTACCTTGAACCCCCATCTGGCACTGCACCACCCTGCAGCTCCTGCACCCCTTATCTTTTCCTCCTTGGACTTCCCCGAGTTTCCAGTGAGAAAAGTGGGTTTGCATGGCAAGGTTACCCTGCAGCCCATGGTTAAGACCATGGTGAGGCAGCTGTCCCCCTCCAGCCCATGGAGGCCCACAGTGGAGAAGATCTCCACCTGCAGGCCATGGAGGATCCCAGGCTGTGACTCCCCAGGAAGGCTGTGCTGTACAGGGTCTGGCAGGACCTGTGGAGCCATGAAGAGAAGAGCCCACACCAGAGCAGCTGTGATGGCAGGACTTGTGACCCTGTGGGAAACCCACACTGAGAAGAACCCGTGGAAAGGACTCACGTTGGAGAAGTTCATGGAGGACTCTCTCCCATGGGAGGGACCCCACACTGGAACTATGAATAGTCCTTTCACTGAGGAGGAGGGAGTGGCAGAGGCCTCATCCACAACCCCTATGTCCCATCACCCTGTGCCAGTCATGGGGGAGGAAGCAGAGAATTCGAAGTGAAATTGAGCCCAGGAAGAAGGGAAGGGAGTGAGGGAGGCAGATGTTTTAAGAACTGGTTTTATATCTCCTTACCCTCCCCTCCTTNCCAAGTCAGGCCTGTTTTGCCTGTGACAGCAACTGGGTGTCACAGGATGAGCACAGGCAAGCTGTTCCTTAGCCTCAGAATTCAGCAGCAGTTTAAATTTAAGGAATGACTCTGGCCTGCAGGTTCTAATGATGACAAATCAGATCTATTTATAAAATGAATAATTTCTTAAACAGANATGGGAGGGACCCCACACTGGAACTATGAATAGTCCTTTCACTGAGGAGGAGGGAGTGGCAGAGGCCTCATCCACAACCCCTATGTCCCATCACCCTGTGCCAGTCATGGGGGAGGAAGCAGAGAATTCGAAGTGAAATTGAGCCCAGGAAGAAGGGAAGGGAGTGAGGGAGGCAGATGTTTTAAGAACTGGTTTTATTTCTCCTTACCCTCCCCTCATTTGATTGACGATTTTTCCCCAAGTCAGGCCTGTTTTGCCCGTGACAGCAACTGGGTGTCACAGGATGAGCACAGGCAAGCTGTTCCTTAGCCTCAGAATTCAGCAGCAGTTTAAATTTAAGGAATGACTCTGGCCTGCAGGTTCTAATGATGACAAATCAGATCTATTTATAAAATGAATAATTTCTTAAACAGAAAAGAGACAACAGATGAAAGATCTTAATCAGAATTACTTCCTACGCAGTATAAACCTAAAGAACTACTAGCAGATTACAGCATAACATAAAACAGTGCACTATATCAAGGGACCTGCATTAAAGCTAGCAAAAGGAATAGTATTGATTGAGTAGAATGTAACTTACCACTGAAATGATGATAATGTGCCCAGATTCCTTCACTTAATCCCTGGGGAGTAACCATGAAACGTCCCTACTCACAGGAGAAACCCCACACAGTTCCAGGAAAATGTACAGGTTTCTGCTTTGTGAAAGTTTGGAGTGGCTTTTATGGTAGTAAAGTGAGGTGTCTGTCAGTCAGAAATCTGACTTATCTTCTCAGATCTCACTCCAACAGTAAGGTGTTCGTTGGCAGCTGGGAGATGCCAGGCCAGCGTTAACCCCATGGTGCCAAAGTAACTCACTTCAAGACAGCTTGTCCTGCTTCAGTTATCTGACCAGTTAACAAACAACAGATAAACNGGGGGGGGTGAGATGCCCTGCTACACTTGTGAGTTATCTTTCCCTGTCCTTAGAGCAAGCCACAAAATTTTATTCTAGATTCTCTGTCCATCTGAAGAGGGGAGTGACTTAGCTGCTTTGGTAGGCACCAGGTGTGTGCCAGCCACCACAGCTTGGAAGACTGTAAAGTACAATACTTGGTAGTAATTTCCAATCCTTTTTCAATATTGTCTTTGCAAATAATTTGTCTTTGCAACAGCCCTGTGTATTGCTTAGGGAAGACTGGCTTGGGAGCTGCTCAAATGAAAGGAATTTGTGGTTGCTGGTCAACAGCTGGCTGAACGTGAGCCAATGTGTTCCCAGGTGGCCAAGAAGGCCAGTGGTATCCTGGCCTGTACCAGCAATAGAGTGACCAGCAGGACCAGGGCTGTATGTGTCCCCTTATACTCAGCACTGCTGAGGCCACACCTCAAATGCTGTGTTCAGTTCTGGGCCTCTCACCAAAAAAGACATTGAGGTGCTGGAGTGTGTCCAGAGAAGGGCAATGAAGCTACTGAAGGGTCTGGAAAACAGGTCCTATGAGGAGCAGCTGAGGGAAGTTTGGTTGTTTAGTTTGGAGAAGACTCATTGCTCTCTACAGCTACCTGAAAGGAGGCTGCAATGAGGTGGGGGTCAGCCTCTTCTGCTATGTCTCAAGGGGCAGGACAAGAGGAAATGTCCATAAGTTGCACCATGGGAGATTCAGTTTAGATATTACCAAAAAATTATCATTGAGAGAGTAGTTAGGCATTGGAATATGCTGCCCAGGAAGGTGGTGGAGTCACCATCTGGAAGTGTTTGAGAGGCATCTGGATGTGACACTTGGGGATATGGTGATTATGGTGGTGCCGGGGTTTTGGCGGGTCTGGATGATTGTGAAGGTCTCTTCAAACCTTGATGATTCTGTAATTCTGTGATTTTATGAAAGATGAGTAGGTCTTTAGGAGAACTGTATACTGTTCACCCCACACTGTATATGGCTGCTGATCCTGGAGCCAGATACTGAGCTGATAACTGTTCACAGTCAGTCAGTGTTAATATAAAAAAGTGTATAATCTGATTACAGTTCTGTAGCCTGAAGTCTTCATCTCTTTCTATCCCTTTAATCTGTCTTAATTTTTGCAATGTATTGTAAAGCTGTGGTCTGAGACGTATTGCCAGTGAAAGCTGAAGGAACATTAATTTTAACTCATAACAGAAAATTCAAAGATAATGAAACTGTTATTCTCTTTTTTCTGTGTCACTTTATTCTCTTCTCTCTGTTAAGATTTTTATCAAACTATAGCTGATTTTTTAAACTCCCATTTTTTGTGCTCAGCTCCGTTAAGATGTACAATGTTAGGGAAGTAAGTAGTCAACCATATTGATACATTTATATAATGGGATAATTTGTCATTATTTGTTTGTGAGTCAATGGGACATATCATGTGTTATTACTTGTTCAATACTGGGAATGCAGAAAAGCACAATGATGAATGACATAGAACTGACAGAGAGACACAGGACAAGATCAAGGACAAAAAGTTGATAGACTTCAGTACTCTTTCAGAGCAGTGTGTATTTTAAGCACAGTGTTAATTTGGATTGTGTGAGCAAGGCTCATAATCAAAGACATTGGGACACATCTCTGTTCTTTACCACTTCAGACTGAGCACTGCAAGAGCAAGAGTAGAAATCAGTTTGGATGTTGTCCAGACAGGAAATGAAAAATAACCCAATGAGGTTAGCTGTGCCTGTCACTATTTCAACCAGCCCCAAACATTTTACAAATAATGTTTAGAAAGACTGTGTTTCAAGGAAAAGATTATACAATTTTCTGCAGTCTTGGCCCCATAGCTTTATACTGAAAAGACAGAGAACAAAAGGAAAAGGTGGAGCTGTTTTGCTTCACACAATTGTGCCAATCACTGTATTTTTCATACAGGGTTATTATTTTTTTTTTCAATTTCTAAGTTAAAAATATGTAAGAGTATGGCAAACTAGTCTGCATTAAAATCAAACTAATGAAGTTCATTGCATGGAAGGAATCTCAAAGACTGAATGTTTTACACTGATGCACATTTACTGATGACCTTTCACTTTTTTATGTGATTGAATAAAGATCTCTTGATAAATAAGACTTAGTGCAGAGAAGAAACATGATTAAAAATATTGTATAAAATCTATAAGTGGCATTTCAGAGACAGATAAAATATGGAATAGCTGTCAAGCTAGATAGATTGAGTTAGCCAGAAATATAAGCTTTTTACCCAGTATTAATTAACATTTCAAAATACATTTTATTCTCCGGAGACCAGCATAGGGAGGACTATTTGCAAACACTTACTGTTTAGATACTGCATCTGACTTCTACCAGGTGTGAGAAACTTCTTCAGCACAGTGGAGAAAACTGGGAAGAAGTGAACCAAAATAGCGTGTAATGGTTTCCATTCAAAGTGCCTGTGGGACTCCCATTGCCTTAAAAAGTATTGCTCCCCTTGAGGACCACATGCCCAAGAGATGTATAGCTCCATATGGTGCTCATGCACCATTTCAGTTGGGATAAACACCGTGCATGCACTGGGAAGGACCTGCATGGAGGGGAGCAGGCCTGGGATATGGCACCTGGTTAAAAAGTGTAGGTAGTGCTTTTGCAAGTCAACAATAAGTAAGGACAGTCCAACCAGAGAATTTGAAATTTTCTAAATCTGTTTGTGCACCTAAATTGCTCCTCTAAAGGAACGTGTCTTGCTTCCTGCTGGCCTCCTGATAACCTACCATTATGTAAGTCTTTGTTTGCCCAGATATTTGCAAGTGTGTGCAAATTATTTTGCTTCTGAGTGTCCTAGTCTTTAAAATCAGAAAAAAAAACCCCTTCCTTGATTTCACAGAGAATAAGTTCAGAATTTCACAACCATTTAGCTTTATGGCAGTGAAGACCAGAGACAGAGAACATGCAGAATGAGAAGGGATTGCAGGATAGAGAGCAGGTAGACTTCAGCCCACCTATCTTTAGAAGTCTGAAATACTTTACTCTGACTTACAACCCAATGCTACCTTTTTACTTGGTGGGGTGAAATAAGCATTTTAGAATACTGTTCACCTGTCCTGTATAAAAAGGTGTTTTATATGAAATCATATTCTAAATGTGCTTGGTTTTTCTGGTGACATAAAGTGCAACATTAGGTGGTCAGCTGCTACATAGACATCTATGTCACAGATCATAGAATCATGGAATTATAGAATGGTTTGGCTTGGAAGGGACCTTAAAGGTCATGCTGTTCCAACTTTTTGCTGTGGGCAGGGACATCTTCCACCAGACCAGGTTGCTCAGAGTCCCACCCAGCCTGGCCTTGAACACTTCCAAGAATGAGGAGTCCACAGCCTCTCTGGTCAACCTGTTCCAGTGCCTCATTACCTTCACAGTAAAGAATTTCTTCCTAATATCTAATCTAAACTACCCTCCTTCATCCAGGCCCTTGTGAAAAGTTCCTCTCCAGCTTTCTTGTGAACTCTCTTTAGGTTCTGGAAGGCTGCTACAAGGTCTCCCAGGAGCCTTCTCTTCTCCAGGCTGAACAGCCCCAACTCTCTCAGACTCTCCCATGTCTTCATGGGAGAGGCGTTCCAGCCCTATGATCAACTTAGTGCCCTCCTCTGGACTTACTCCAACAGGTCCATGCCTCTCTTCCACTGGAGACCCTTTGTCAGTCTTTAATCCAGCTTTATTTGGAATGCTAGAAGAAGAGAGTAGAAAGGCAAGAAAACTCCCCAGTTGGAAAACTCCAAGGAAATAGCTGAGATGGTGGGGTATTTCATCCTGAGGATAAAGGGCTGTTCCCTGTTGGAAATAACTTGTCAGGAATACACTCTTCAGTGATCTCTGCCAGCAAACCAAATTACCTGGCTCTGTGGGGCTATATGAGAGAATTTGCTTTTCCCATTATAAACCAAAGCAAGAAAAGACAATAAACGTAAAGTACTCCTTTATTTTAAAATTTTCCTTTCTCTTGAATATTTTGTGGTTTATTAAATAAATATAAAGAAACAAACAAAGGGGGAAAAAAGAAAGAAAAAAGGGAAGACTACTTCGCATTACAGGAGCTGCCTGTGTGTCATAGCTTCCTGAGTTAGCAAAAATACAGAATTTGAGACTTCTTCAGTCATGTTCAAGTAATCTAAGGGAATATGGGCGGATTGAAACTAACATCAGATTTAAATATGGGGGAGTCGCATTTTACCTCCAATGAAGCACATGACTCACGAAGGTCTGAGACTTGAGGTTGTGTTCAGTCAGACTCATTGCCAGTGTCCTTCTAATAAGGACAAAATCACCTTTTCATGCAGAAATTTCCTGGCTCCCATTTAAGATCAAGAGCAAGGCATAATGTGCCACATGTGTGGAGTAGTGCTTAATAAACGGGACAGTACACTCTGTACTGCTGCGTACTCCCAGTCTGTGCTAGAAAAGGTTTGCCATGCCTGTGTCCGCACCTTTTCTCAGAGGCAGGTACCAAGGCAATGTCTGCCACTTCAGTGCCAGTATGGCAGGCTTCCCAGGCTGCAAATTTAGAAACAGATTCCACACTCTAGACACTGATAGGATTTTCACAATTACATGTTATTGCTTCTCCCACCCTGTAAGCATTCAGGTGCTTAGATGTACTTAGGCTAATATAGATTTACTTGGGGAGTATTATAATTCTTTGCCAGCATTTCCCAGTCTGGTTTGTGCTTGGTACAGCTCCTCCCCCAATCCCTCATACTGTCTTCATTAATAAAGCTGTATCCAGTCATGTTTGGTGCTCAGGTTGGTTGGAGGTAACTGCTCAAATCTTTTCAATCTAGTCTCATAGCCAGTCTTGCAGGTAAAGCTGTCTGTTGTCTTTCTCCTCTTTTTACTAACCCATATTGTCAATATGAGCATTATGTGATCTCTGAGCATCAGCTCCAGGAGCTGACTACAGCAGCCTGGCTACTGGATGCCAATCCCTGGGGCCGTGTGGGTACTTAGCACCAATGCTCTATTTTCCACAAAGTTATATAGGTTTTATTGATTTTTTATTGATATTTATTGATTTTACTTGAAATTCATGTAGGTCCCATTCACTGTGCTACAAATTCATCATTTTATGAGGTTTCTTTTTATTATTTCCTCTACCTGTGAAGAATTATTATTCCATAACCTCGTCAGCACATCCTTATACTCCTTTTCACCCAAGTGCCTGTCAGGGATGGCATTTCTTTTAACAGGAAAAATTCTTTCTGTATTTTCTTTTGTCTGTCTCAGTCTTGAGTAAATATTGCAGTGTACTTTTATTTGTAACGATGTTACCTAAAATCCAGAAGATGGCAGTAGTTGCCAATAATTCATTTTTTAAAATAACCTTATATACAAATACCAAAAAATAAAGATATTTATCCTCAGAGGAAAGCCAAACTATATCTGCATGTGTGTAAAATATTATAACATAGCAAATTATTAGTTTTATTTATAAGTTTTTAAGTTCTAAACCAGACTAGGAAACAGAACTTGTAAATGCATGTGTTAAACATTTTGCCCTAACACTGAATTTATTATTTTTTAATCCAGCTATTAATATTACTCAACCAAGTTTCAGTGGAACAGATGTCTTTGGCTATACCTCATTCCTAGCCTATTCTACAATCCCAAATATCACCTTCTACTATGAATTTCACTTGAAATTTCAGTTGGCAAACCACCACTCAGCTTTACAAGATAACCTGATTTTTTTCACTGGACAGAAAGGCCAAGGTAAGCTTTATTTGTATCACTTATCTTTACAAGCTTTCAAATACTCATTAAACAAGTAGGATGAAAATATACCCAGGTTTTTCTTCATTGTTTTTAGCATATAATTTCATTAGTGGGAAAACAATCTCTTGAAAACTGTATTGTTTTGTAAAGACAGAGTAATCAATCAGGTTGTATAAATGTTTCTGATTAAGGAGAAATATAATAGCTTGTAGTAATTAAAGTCAGCAGTTAATCTGAGGTAGTGTATTTCTGAACACAATAAATGGAAACCAGGAGGTTAAGGTTCCCTTTTTTGAAGTTGTAAACATAAATTTCATTATTGATCATTAAACTTTGTGTTACTTATATAAAATAGGAGACTCTAAACCCTGAAATCTCTCAATGCAAGTTAACCCAAGCTATCCATGAGTAAGCTGAGCTGCAGTCTGTGTAGCAAAGCATTGAACTTATTCTGATTAATACAGCTGAGAAGCAGGTTACGTAGATCTACTTACAGCATTTGTACTAAGATTCTAGCAAAACTGAAGGTATCTCCTCACAGCACCCCTCTGTGGTAGGCTGCATGGCATCAGCGTGGCATGGGCTAAAATAGTAACACTACTTGTGTTCTGTCTCTCTCAGCATTACTCCAAACAGAAGCCATATAGTGATGAAAGTTGAGAAAAAAATTTTATATGATTTGATGCAGACATAAAGCAGTCATAGATCATAGATGCTTCATGAGAAGCAAGTAACTTGTTTTTATCTTAATCGTTTCTGCAATTGGAGCATGACCTAACTTTTGGATTTGCAGCTGTCCTATGGGATTATTGAAGCCTGGGAGGGAGGTTGGGTGATGTGTCTTAGGTCTAAACCTGTCACAGTAGGAGAGAGATTTAGGTATGTTAATAGGAGTCTCTACTACAATAGTAAATGCTTTACCATAGCTAAAACATCACATGAGTTTTGCAGAAATGGCCCTTGACCTACAGGAACCCAAGACTTATGCTGAACAGTATCAGAAAATTAATGCTTCAGAAGGATGAAGGAGGGGAGAAATTATTAGTTGCTGTTTTAAGATACTGAGCTCCCAAAATGCATTATTAAAAATCAGTTTTGGGGGGGTGATTATGCAGTTAGAGATATATATCTAACAAAACAATTGCAGTGTATCACACCAGTAGAATACAGGGTGTCCTTCAATTGCTATGTTAATACATTAGATATTTTCTTAGGTCTTCTTTCTATTAAATTTCTTTACTTAAGTTCCTATACCCTCTGGGGCTTCTCTTCCCCTTTCTCCCTGTGGCAGACTTCCAGGAGTCAGACTGTTAGTCTATTGCAATGCAAACTGACACCTGTTAGCTTAGAACAGCTCAGTTTACCTATCTATGATATAATTAAGTCTGCTGCTTTTCTTCTGCAAAGATCCTGTCAAATTTAGCTAATGCAGCTCAGCCAATCAACTGCACTTCAGTGTGCCATGAGACCCTGGTACTTAATTTATCAGGTTGATCACCCAAATTAGCCTAACACAAATAGGTATTAACCACTCTGAATGGATTTAAACTCAAAACTTAACTCTGCTTCTATCTGTGTGGAAATCAGAAATTGCTAAGTTTTTTTCCGAACTTCAGCAAAAGAATTAGTCAGACGTGGTTGATCCTGCTAAACGAACTATAGTCATATTATTTTAACTACATCCATGTATAACACTCCCCTTGCCACATTTTATTTCTGTGACAGTCACAATTCACTTGCAGGCAGATTTTCCTTTCACTCACTAATTATTTATTTTTGTGGATGGATGAAATATTGTCTTTTTTTTATTGGCAGCTGAGTAGAAACAGTGCACAGAATTCAAATTTTCTAAAACCTTTCCATCTCATAATTCAGAAAACAACATTCTAAAGCCAGTATCTGCCATTAAATTTTTATAAGAAGCTCGGTTGTAATACGAACACAAAGAAATTGTTAGAGCATTCTTTTCAATGACAGGAATGAACCACCACAATCAGACATGTTTCTGCAACCTTGGGAACTGAATTTCAAACACCTGTTTCAAACATTGCCAATTGTAGGAAATGTAACCAAACAAAAATTTTACCAATTAATTCAGTCTTTATTCAGGATGGAGAAAATTCAAATAGGAAACATAGAACACCAGTAGTATAGAACAATCTGATTCTTTTTCAGTTACAATAATCAAAAGAGAACACACAAAAAAAAAATTGCTTAAATATAAAAGATACATTGAACTAAAATTTGTCTCAAAAAGGCCTGCCTGCGAGGTGTACCCTGTATTGTCAGAAGTCATTGTGGAATGTAGGTCTTAGAATCATATTTGGCTGAACTGAGTTTAAAAAAAAAGTCTTAATGGTGTCATTTTTATTAATGAGAATACTAGCATTCTGGGCTTATTATGCAGTTGTCAGGCAGAGACCCGGCTTTTCATTACTTTGCATATCATTTATGTGTGTGTGTGAACACTGCAGTACAGCAGTCAGGCATTTCTGCATCCCCCTGTTGAACAATGGGTAGGCAGCAGTGCAGCTCCCAAGGGCAACACTCAACAAACACAGAACAATGAGATGATGGTAAAATGCTGTTGGTAATTTGCTATTTTCTCTGTAGCTTAAATTGTTGGGGAGACTGAGCATCCCATATTTTAACTACCAGAAAGCAGTTTCTTACCAAGAGAATGTTACCTATTTCACCAAGAAAATGCTCTTGTTTTAGCAATTTACTGAGTATTGAACAATAACACTCTCAACAGGAGGAGCGTGAGGATTTTCACTGCCAGTGATCTTCCAGTAAGGAAGTATTTTTAATATTTAATTTGTATTTTCCCCTTTCTCCATTTCATCCCATTTCTTGTAATTAGCATTCTCTTGCAGCACCCTACCTGATTCCTCTCCAGTGTTGTCTCTGCCCAAACCATGGGCATCAATTTCATGACTAACCTCTTGTGAGTTACTATGAAATTCTGTCCCAATACACAGCTAAAATTAAAAGCTGTCTCATTTATGCAGACTATAAACATTATTTTATTCTGCCCCAACCCTGACAGAGTTCAAGGCCAGATTGGATAAGGCCTTGAGCAACCCGATCTAGTCAATGGTATCCCTGCCTATGGCAATGGGTGTTGGGACTAGATAACCTTTAGGATCCCTTACAACCCCTCAACAATCTTTGATTCTATGATTATCTTCTCTATCAAGTCAATTTTGTAGAGTGCTGACACTCTTGCACTTCTTTGATATACTTTAATTCTGAAAAATTCTGAAAAAAAATCAGAAACCTTTTTAAATAACAGTTTGCCTTTAATGTGCTTCCCCTAGTTTTGCAGGTCAAATCATGTAAGTACATTGTAGACGCTGCTGAAAATAGAAACTTTAGTAAAGGTTTTTAAAAAAGAGTTGTTATTGTTTGGAAGTCCCTCACTGGTAATGTGCCAGTGTAACTGAAAGCAATGGGATTTCATTCAGTCATGAGCAAATCATGAACAAATCATTGTAATAAAAAATGAACACTGTTTGTGTTCTATACAACTGAATTTAATTGCACACTATCTACAGAGGCAGTGTATTCATACCCTTTGGAATAAGGATTTCCTTTTCTTTTTATATATTCCTATGGCATCAAAATATTAACTCCATAGAAAAAAGAAACTTCTGCTTCGAAAAAGCACAGTGTACAGCATGTTCATTTCCAGAATACAAGATACATATTCTGAGGGGAATGCGGCAGTTTTGGATGTGAAGCAGCTGTGTGCAGAGCTTCAGTGGGAGGACAGTATAAGTAGCATTGTTTCCTGGGGAAAAGCCTACTTTATCTTTTGCAAATGAGGAAAATTTCCCATGCATTTGAGACGGGGGCATAAGACACATTTGAAATAAGGGCCACCATGTGACATTAGGAGAACAAATAGGACTAGACCTTCCCAGGAACAAATACAAAATAAGACAGCCTTATGAAAACAGAAGAAAATATCAAATAAAGTACAGTGTACAGGCATGAAATTGAGCACTGAATTGCTTGAATTCCCAGGAGAGTTGTAAAAAGAAATAGATGACTTTGAATTTCAAGTCAGGACATCCTAAGGCCTGAGTGAGAACATTCTTCATTTTCACCATTGTTTGTATCCTGGTTCTTTTACCATACCAAATGTGTTTGCAGAAGAAACGTTGGGGTTGATAAAAAGAAACAAGCTGATCAGGTTTTCTCTAAACAATGGTGGTTCCTCTCTTGCCTGCATGAGAAGAGAGATTGAACTCTCTTTAATGATGCCAGTGTAAAAGTGTATTTATTTGGATGACCAGGAATAGGTCCAGGAACTGAACTCTTACTCATGGGCTTTATATCAGACTTTAAATCCTTCAAATGAGATTTTACGCTATAGTTACTAAAAGCATAAAGAACAACAGTTATAGCATGCAGGCCTAAATGGAAAGAAAGTAAATTATTTACTGCAAACTGGCAAATTAATTAGTTCAAACCTGAAAGGAAAGAAGGCTTAAAGAATTAAGGCACTTGGCTGACCAAGGAAATTCCATCAATAAACATCCTGGAGTCACCTTAACTGAGGGCAGGTGCCCTCATATAATAAAGTCTCTCACCCAATAAAGTCTCCCTCACCCAATATTGCCCTCACCCAATAAAGCCTCCGGGTTGAGTCAAGGCAGCTGAAGGAGCTTGACAGAAACTTCTAGAGTTTCTTCAGACCCATGTCCCTTTTACTCCCCTTGCCTCAGAGCAGCAGGTGGCCATTGGTTTTGAGGCTCTTGAAGTACCTATAATGATAGATGAAAGCATCCTGGAATAGGATTAAGCCAGGGCCTATTCTCACATTCAACTTGAAATTTCAATTTTTTTTTTTAATTTTTTTTTTTTTTTTTTTAGATTTTAGAGAAATTTGAAAATTTATTCATGTTCCAGCAGGGAGGAACATCAATGACTGCTAAATCCATCAGGGTTGGCAGGTTTTGTCAATGTTACTAACTTCACTGTAGTATGAAGAAAATCTTGCTCCAAAAAGCCTATAAATGTTTAACATCTCTGCAGTTTCTATTTTAAATCCACAAGAATACTGGAAATAGTCTTATAAGTTAAACTGAGAATATTAGAAGTATATAGGAAACTCATAACCTTCCTGGCTAAAATTTTGCTAGACATAAATTCTCAGTGGACTTGGAGTATATCTTACACACTGGTGTTCGCTAACTCCTTTTTTTGTCTTTTCAGGTCTGAATGGAGATGATTTCTTGGAGTTAGGCCTCCGTAATGGGAGAGTGGTATATAGTTACAATCTAGGTTCTGGCACAGCAACAATCATTAGCAAACCACTTGATCTGACACTCAATATTCATGTCATCCATCTCGGCAGAAATCTCCAGAAAGGCTGGCTGAAGGTAAAAAAGCAATTCCTTTAGAAGGATAGTTTTTAGATGAAAGTGTTCTCTGTGTTTTTTCACATTTTATAGGGAAAATTCAATAGGGTTTTTTTGTGCTTCCCTATAAAGCTGGGAGGATTGTCTTCACTAGGAGTTCCTAAATAAAGGCAAATTCCTTTGTTGTAACAAATATTAATGTTTCATTGAAAGGTGGATGATCAGAAAAACAAAACTGTCATTTCTCCTGGGAGGCTGGTTGGACTCAATGTCTTCAGTCAGTTTTATTTAGGAGGCTATCGTGAGTATACTCCAGAACTCCTGCCAAAGGGACCCAGATTTAAGAATGGCTTTCAAGGTAAAGATTACACCATTTTCAAGTCCTTTTAATACATGCATCAGATTGTATATCTTTCTTTCACAGGCAACTGAAACACTCTCTGTTTTATCAGGAAACAAATTAGAATCTCCTTGGCTGAATTTCCTGTTGGTTTTTCATTATTTCACTATGATAACTAAGAAACATGATGCAAAAAGAGGCTTTGCTAAATAATTTTAATACTTTCTGTGTCTGCTGAAATGGAAGCTTGCCATTGTAATGTTTGCCATGTAATCTCTTCTTATATGTCCCTGTTCTACAGCATCACTTCAAAAGGGCTTCCTTTCTCTGTAGCAGTTTAGATTCCTCTCCCACTGTGACTGGCAGTGCTAGTTTGGGTAGCAGCTTTCATGCTGAAAACTTCTTTCTGAAAGAAATCTGATTTTTTTTTTCCTGGCATTATGATCTAGGTCTCTAGACAGGACTTACCTAATTCTTCTTGCAAATATTTATCCAGCAGATATTAATTTTTACCTCAAAAGTGGTATTTGAAGCTTTGTTAATCTGTTTTCAACTTCTACCATATCAGCAATGAAACAAAGGACTTGTTCATAGTACTTTACTTTTGTTCTTTACTTCCAAAGAAACAATGTGCTTGATATTTGCAAGGTAAAATTTCAATTCATTTTAAGCACTGGAAAGCCTTTCAAAAGAAAACATTTTGCGATAGTAAAACAGAATATGAGTTCTCAATGATGAAACTGAGGGTACATTATGAAAAGGCAAGCATAGCAATAAAACTCACTTTCATACACTAAAACAGTGCATTTCCATTAAGACCATGTAAATGCCTAATTTCCAGCTATTACTTTTTTTCTTACACTGAAATTTCCTCAAAATCAGTTTCGTTTCCTAGTAAAGTTTTCACTCAGAATGTCATATGAATTAACATCTCATCCACCTCTGTCTTTTCAGGAAGCATGGATTGTATAGTTACACCTTTCGTAGCCTCTTAGCAGCTTGCAAATTGGCATATCATAAAACATAATGTCTGTGCAAGTATTTTAATAAGGTCAATATCTCTGAAGTACTTTTGGCTTTCATATAGACATGCTAATGGTAAGCGTGACCAACAGGATTCTCTGGTGCTTCACTTTAACCACAAACATTGTGAGTTTTCCAGGTTCCTCGTGTTCCAAACATATTCTAATGATGAAATTTCTACAAATTCAGTTTTAACAATCTTTAAAAAACCAGAAAGTTCATGTCCTGTTAGTTACCGTACTATTTCTTGCTTTTCCTTACTCTTTAAAAAGAAGTATTTACTGAAAAATTTTGGCAAACGTAGCACAGAAACAGTTTTCTCTTTGTCCCTATCATTTACAGTATTAAGTCTACTATATTTGATAATTTATTCCATGCTCCAGTTCCCAGCAGTAGCTTGTCTCTGTTCTCCAGAGCATACTGACTTTCAAGGAATCTACACTTCCCTATGACCAATTTCCTATGATGTTTCCTTAAGTAGTCAGCATCTCATTTGTTCTTCTAGCTCAGAAGTCTCCCAAATTTCAGGTCTCAGGATCTTCAGGATCAGAAATAAACCTCCATAGACTTTTTTCAGAGTGGGAACTGCAATAGCACTAACAGAGAGAAAAATTCTGAACTATTTTACTTCAGCTGATCTACAGCTGCAGGGAACTCACAGAAACTCTGGAAGTGACAGCCAAGATAAATTTATCTAGCACATAGTTGATTAAACCACTCAGACTTTTGGAAACCTGCTGTTGGCTGCTTTGAAAGACATGATTTATTAAAACCATTTTGCTTCTAATACCAGAGTGTACCTCTCCTTTTGTAAGAAATCACTACTGGATGAAGAACATTGAGGCCAGCTATACTGCTGCAGACTAAATGTCCCCAGTGTCAGTGTGCAATAATTTAGGATTTTCACTCTGTACAACTACAGTTTCAGACCATTTCCTCCCTGACCTGTATGCCTTTAGCACTTGTTCAAGTAATTTCCTTAGAGGAAGAGTAAACTGAAAATAAATGTCTTTAATAAATTGTCATTTAATAATCAAAAGTTGTGGAATTTTTAATTTGGGACAAGTGTGAATCAACACCTAGAGATTCTTTTGAAAGGCTGAAGGATGTTTGATGGTGCTGTAAGCAATTTGCAAAATCACCTTCAGTGCCTAGGAGAATCTGAAGAAACTGGTAAAGGTAGAGCTCAGATGAAGCAGCCAAGTTCCTGAGGACTCTGAGGCTCTTTGTGCTTCATCTGAATTTGAGGCTCCTTGAGGGGTTACAGGAGCCTTTCTAAAAGGGATGGCTTACTGAAGTGTTCAGCTTTTTTTCATTTTCTATAACAGTGTAATTAAGGTACATTGTGAGTTTTCTGAGCACACTGCAGATGCTCTAAAAAGTCAAGTGTGAGGTTTAGGTAGCTGTAAGTCCTGCGGCCAAAGAGACTTAGTGTGGTCATTAATGGACAATGTGAAATGGAAGTATAAAACCAACTGTTGTTCATGTTCAAAGGTCTGCACAGCTCAGCACTATGACTCACACAAAATGAGACAGAGAATTATTTGGAAAAAGCTGGAAGTTACAGCTGGATTTCCCAGCCCTTCCATCTCTGAAGAGACAGAAAGAAATCTGGTGTCAGGGACAAAACAAGAGGGAGAGTTCTGATGTTTCATGCTCTGTGCTACCATAACTGCAGGAGGCAGTCTCTAGCCATAGATGCAATTGATGGAGAGCCAGGGCTTGCATCTAGAAATAAGTGAGGAGCAGAGAAAGAGGAGCAACCGATTGTTCCTGTGGTCCTGTTCATAAGCAGGAGGAAGCATGGCTATAGAAGTAATCTGTTGTTTGACAGCAAATACTATTAAAAGGAAGCGAAACTAGGCTAAAGAAACTCTTACCACAAAGCTGAACTGTTGAAGAGCCTCTTTCATGCTGAAAGAGCCACTTTTTCACATAAATGATTTCGCAAAGTAAGTAAAATTCCAGGTACTGAAGTCACTATTGAAAAATAGAGTAAACCCAGAACACAGTTGAGTTCCAAATAGATACAAATATAGCCTTTTAGTCAACATTTAAGTCCATAGTAAGCTAGAATACATTGCCAGCCTGCAAGGGTAAAGACTACTTATCTTTATGTTCCTGCACCACAGGTGTCACAGAAGAAAAGTGAGTTCTGAACTAGCTTTTAGTCAGTGCTGTGTGATCCATACAGGCCCTCTGAGTGTTTGGGTCACAGCTTTGAGAAGTCCTGAGCAGTCACTATGTGGGCCATCTTTTAGACCAGCACCCCACTACTCATAAACAGCAGAGAAAAGCAGGGGGAAAGCACAGCATTTTAGGATAGGCAGGATTTTAGAATTCTGTAAATTCAGTACTGCACTCAGATAGAGACACATCTACAAAATATGTTCTTTTTGTCAGTTCTCTTGCTGCATTTTTAGTACATTTTGAAAATGCCTGCTTTGTGTACTTTATAGTCAAATTAGCACCAAGTGCTTATAAATGGGTAAGGGATCCTAGCAAGAAATTATGAAAAAAATCTTTGTGTGATAAGGATATATCAGACAAAATAAAGAAAAAGTAAAGCTGAGTACTGTTTTATGTATTTTATGATAATCCCTCAAGTTTACTTAATCCATTTTTGGTGGCTTTTTAGTGATTTATAAGCTCTGCTTGACTGGGGTGAAAGCTATAAAATAAATTGATAGTAAAGAGGATTAATAATAGAAAGGCCTAGGTGTGGTCTAAGGAGTCACAATTCGAAAGATTGCAAACAAAAGGGTAGTATACCATCTGTGAGTGTACAGCCTTGGTGTCTAATTTCAGTTTACTTGCATAAAACTCTGATGTTTAGAATCGTGCCAAGAGTTAACTCACAAAGTCGGGAACTTCGAGTTCCTCTTGCAAACTTGGCTGTTTCAGAAAACTTCTCTATTATTCAGAATAGTTGGCAGTCTCTCATTAAAAGGGGCCCAGAACTGGCTGAGCAAAGGGAATTCAGGTCAGAAAGAAGGCACATTCATCAGCTGATCCCTCTGCAGAAGGTTGTATAGTGCTTGCTACAACAGGCTCAAATTGCTGCTCCTACTCATTAAATAAAAGTTTCAGTTGAACTTAGAAAGCTGGGCCAAAACACTCTTGTACCTGCTACACGCTTTTTTTACCAGTGCTCAAGAACTGTTCCTAACCTGGATGGCACAGTTAAACTGTGGTTGGTACAGTTGAACTAGTCATCAACACAAATGCCAGTTTATTTTCCATGATGACCTTAAAGTCCTTGAGGACTCACTGTGCTTTCCATTGTTTATGCAGAGCTCTGGGCTGCTTTTTCTTAGCACTCCAGCAAGACCCAGGAGAACAGAACATGCTTTATCTGCTACTGATAAAGAGATGAAACATTAGTTAGGATTTACCAAGCATAAGATGGCCTAAAACAACAACACCATAAAAAGCAAAGAAGCAATAACACGAAGATTGCAAATAATCATCAAAGTAGGTTATTTTTAAATTACTTATTATGAGTTTCTGAATATACTGTTAGTTATGTGTCAATATAGACAGAGCTTAAAAATGTGTGAAATATGGAAATAGCCTAAGAAAGCTACTTTCAATAACATCACGAAACTGTGGTTAAAATAGTTATCTTGCTATAGCTATTACTTGTATTTTGTTCAAAACAAATTTTGTGACTGTGGAAAAAAAATCACATTGTACATTCATTGGGTCTTTCAGATGCAAGTCTTTTTCTTATGTGATTTCAATGAATCATGCAAAAACTCATATTAAGTGATATTTTTAAAATCAGTGTAATGATTACTTGCAATCTCCATATCATATCGTTTCGCTGTTTCTAATATTAAGCAGAGAGCCTCTGGCATGCTCTGCTGAATACCAACTCTTCTTGTGATTTCAGTCACTGTGGGAATTCACTATGTCTCAGCTAAATTGTATAAATCAGATTTAGAAACCTATGAGCATTTTCAAATACATTTATGTACTAGTTTAACTAAAGTAGTTTAAAACCTGATTTTTAGTTGGATGTTGTATATATATTTATGTATAGATCTGGATGACATTTCAAGTGTGCTTAAGGCTACCTTTAAATGTGACTATACATCACTTGGATGCTGGGGTATATTCTGAAAATTCACTTAGGACTTGATCCAAAAGATATATTACTACATGGCACCATTTTCAGTTTTTCAGTATAGAAATGAGCACATGGATCCATAAACATGATTCAGAAATACTGATGACTTCAGCTGGACCCATAAGGCTGACCACCTGGGACACCACTAGGAAGAGCATAGACTCTCCGAAGGGCCACTCCCCGGAAAACTCATAGGCTAAGCAGGAGCTGCTGGGAAGTAGCAAGCAGGGAACACCTCTGCTTCACTCTGAAGATTTAGCTCCTCTTTTCACTTGGGATACCAATGTATTACGGAATTAAAAGGAAATCAGAGCATAGATCCAGGCACTGGCACTCAATCATCTTTACAAATAAATTATTACAATATTCCCTGACAAATATTTGGTCTGTGACAATTACTGTTTTCCTAAACAATTCTTTGATGTGTTTAGGGACTCAGAATAACCTTTGGACCATTTCCCAGTGGTAGTCTGCATGCAGCTGTACTGTTCTGGAAAATAATAAAAGTTTGGTTATAAAATTGTGACCACGCCACATCACTTGGCCACAGGACCAAGTAACAGGCCCAGAAGTCTTTACCTTACTAGTATATGTTAAATTTTTTAATTATTTTCTGAGATTAAAGGCCTGAAGGAGCAGCCTACATTGGCCTTAAAATGTCATGTGTGACATGATCTGTATGTAGCAGGGACTTGAGAAGGGAAGAATTTGAGTCATTACCTGAAGTGGTCCTTTTCAGCCTACAGAAATTCAAGCCCACATTCCTTGCTTGTGTTATATTATTTGATACTGTCTGGATTGTATTATATTTTATATTAAGCATATTAAGCAGATTTATTGCTGTCTATTCTTCTCTTTTTTCCTGGTTTGTTTTTTTTCCTTTTTTTTTTTGTGTTTTGTTGTTGTTGTTGTTGTTGTTGTTTTATGTTTTCTCGGGATTTGTGGCTGTTTTTGTCTCATACAGATGCATTCCTGTAAGAGCATGAGTGTGTAAACACAAAATTGCACCTAGTCACTATCTTTATATTCCATCTGTTCCTTAAGAAATTGTTTCTTTTGTTTTATCCACCATTAAATGAAGGACTTCTGATCATCCACTCATTTGCCTGAACTGAAACTGGCCTACATCTCCTGTAGATGGTACGGTTGCCCATTCACTGAAGATGTTTTGGTGCAACCCATTCACTGAGGGTTGACACTGTTGTGTTGTTAGGTTTGTTTTGACTTTTGCTATCTGTTTTAAACTTAATTTATTTCTTTCTTTCTACTTTTGAGGTTGCATTTTTGATGTTCAAGTTCGCACCAGCCTCAGCCAAGGGTTTAAATCACCAGGAACTCCAGAAGGACACCCCAACTCTGGTCGCAGTGTTGGACAATGTAAAGATTCCCCATGCAGTTTAATAAAATGCAGAAATGGTGGGAAGTGCAGGGAAACTGGGTCTACTGTTTAGTAAGTATATATATATTTTTTTTTTTTTTAGACACAGTATAGACTATCTAGACTAATAACTGTGGTAATTTAGTGTGTTCATAACAGAAGGAGGCTATAAGAAAGAAAGAAAGCTGATGAAAGTTCATTCAGTTAGGCAAACAGATTAAAATATGATAATATTAAAATTATGTTAGGACTATTTCTGGGGAATTTTTTTAAGAAATTCCGTGGGCTGGTTCTGCTCCACTGAAGTCACTGGCATCCAAACTTACTAGGAAATGCATGGGAAGAATTAGATGTGTGACATTTTTTTAAAACTAAGTGAGCAGCTGGGATAGCAGAGAAGAAGTAGAGAAGAAGAGAGCTTGACTGTGTTAATGTCCAAGTGTGGTTGCTGGGGCAAAAATAGGTGACTTTTTTTCCTGGAAGTTATTATTTTCCATTAAAAAACCCCTTGTGGAGTAAACCACTGACTGCCCAACATCAGAAAGTTCTGAGCCAGTTTAAATCCGTAGGAGCTTCAAACCCTTAAGTGTCAGTTCATCTATAAGCTGCTCCCCTGGCTGATCCATGGGATGAGAGGGGGAAGCCGTGAGACATTGCCCAGAAGAGAAGTCCCTGGGGTTTCATGCCTTGTCTCTCACTGTAGATGGAGCTGAGTGCCCAGGCTGTAAGGCACAGAAGAAGGAAGTACATTTGCAGTTCCAAATTGCTGTTAAGTGTCAACACTTCCATTGTAATAAATCTTGTTTTCAAACACTTTGTAACACAGCTGTAAAACCTTTGTTGACGAGCAATTTTTTATTCTAAAAGCATCTGCCAAGATTAATTATACTTGTTTCCCCTTATGTGCTTTCACGTGTTCATTTATTTCCACATATTTGCATACATTTTTTTAAAAAGAGAAAGGTGCTGATTTAAAACTTGTTAAGATACTGACTGAAAACAGTGCAGACAGCAAGATAGATTACAATGAGAAAACAGGCTTTGCCCTGTGGAGCCTCTGTGTATGATGCTTCTTAAAACAACAAAAACTGTCCTTCCGTGTGCTACAAAGAAAAACATTTGCATATCTGTCAAGCTAAAAACAATCTACTCACTCTGTATTGGAGAAAGAATTATATGGTAATTGTTTTTGCTGCCAATGACACAAATCTTCTCCTGTCAGAAAACTGGTACAAAAAAACTGCTTCTAAAGCTAGTAAGCTGAAATCTGGAAAATTGACCCCAAGATTAGCACACAGATTGATCTCCATGCCCCTTGTGAGTGTTTTTATACTCTCCTAAATACAGTAATGAGGGAAATGCTTTAAAAAACATAATTTGAGATTGCTTTCTGATTGTTGCACTGCTGTATGTCCCAAATGTTGCACTTTGGCAGATTTTCCCAGAGCTGTTAAACCCTTGACATTTGATCTTTCTGAGGAACAAGAAAAGATAATGTCCATCTTTCCCCTTATGAGTGTGTTGGTAGAGGACACAAGAAAGGAGGCTCTCACACCTGCTGGGTTTAGCAGAAAGAGGAAAAGAAGGGACTTTATTTACATTTCTCATACTTTATAGGTTTCTCAATTCCACAAGGGATTGGAGGACATGTCACTTCTTCTTCAATCCCACTGGAGAAAAAAAGATGCTTATCAAACTTTCTTTTATCACAAAAGGAATGAAAAACAGACAAGACGGTTAAGTAAACATTGGCCGTTATTTACATAAAACTGTGAGAATCTCTGACTCCAAATATGCAAACATCAGAAGGCTAAAAAACCAGGGCGACATATGAGTATATTAGGGGAGATACAAAACCAAAACTGGTTTTTTGGTTCTCATAACCAAAACTCATAAATGTGGGCTGAAGCATCCCATTCCCATCCACCCATCTAAGTCCTTGCCTCAGCAATTTACTCAGCTGTGCTAAGTCACCTTCAAATCTGTGAGGTGAACCACCACCAGCAGCATCCTAGAGCACATTTGGAAAGCAGGTGGCAGGCTAGAATGGCAGCTGGGGACAGAAAAACATTGTGAGCTTGGTATTATAGGCAATGTTCTTTTTCATCATTACAACTAGAATTCCAGATTAGTTTAGGGATTATTCTAAAATTTGTGGGGCACTGGGGGGAGAAAAGGGGGGGGGGGGGCATAATTTGTTTCTCTGAGGTTTGTTTGCTTGTTTGCATTTAATTTATAGTGACCTTCTACTGAATGCTTTCCTGTCCTCATATTTCAGAACAGCTAGGTCTCCACACACTGTATATATATGCATGCATGCACCAGTAATGGTCACTTTTTCTTCTCACAGAAAGAGTGAAGCATTGCCAAAGAGGCATGGATGTAGCTTACAAATAATTTCTGCCACAGTACAGTAGCTGTCAATACTGCCTCAATATATTTTCTCAGAGGGAACTTCTTTCTATTTTCAAATCATCTCTGTTCCTTTGAAGAGCAGAGTCCTTGAGGGAACTGGATTTGTGTTCAAATATTTCCTCTGCTGAACTGAGATCTCTCCAGAGGTTTTGGTTGCTGTTTTGAGCTATTTTTATGTCTTGCTTTCACCACCCTGCCAGAAAGTGTGCAGAGCTGTTAAGCTGTAGATTCAGTTGCTATAGGGATAATGCTTTGATTTAAATAGAAACAGAAATGTGCGGCATTAATCTTTACATTCTGGCCAGCAGCAGAGCACAACTGCTGTGTTTTAAGAAAACAAAGGGGAAGTACTTGAATAATAAAATGAAGAATATAATTTTCAAGGGACAGTAATATCCCCTTGTGTCTGGGAAGACACAATAAAGATGCTCTCACACTTGCCAGGTTCAGCAGAAAGGCAGGAATAATTTGTTTATTATTTACAATCTCACATTTATATACACGTCCTAACTCCACAAGGGATTGGAGAGCATGTTACTTCCTTCTCAATCCCACTGGAGAAAAAAGGTGCTCATCAAAGTTCTCTTATCACAAAAGGAATGAAAAACAGAAAATACCGTTAAGTAAACACTGGCTATTATTTACATGAATCTGTGTGAAAGAATCTGACTCCAAGGTTAAAAACAGAAGGCTTAACAAAAACCAGGGCAACATCCCCTATTATTTTATTTATGGCATAGAATCATAGAAAATAGAAAATTACATATAACAAGATTGTCTGTGAGCTATTATGGCTACTTCTTGGTGGTGGAGTAAGATAAAAGTGTATCTTGTGTGCTGTTTGAACAGAACATCAGACAAAATGGGGAGGATTCAGTCTGCTAAATGCAAGCACGTAGTGTCACTTTAGACATCCCTGGGCAGATGTTTGGCCATCAGCTGCTGCTTCAGAAGAGCTTGGGACCTGAATAAGTTTTCTGTCATATGTCCAAGCCTCCTGTGGATTTCTCAGTACTCTATAGCTTTCAAAGAGCCATAGCCACTCAGGTTTCGGAAATTAAATCATACCCCATGTGTGTGGGGTGCCCCACAAAAGGAGCTGCTGTAGTCTCGTTATTGGGCTAGATTGAATTAAAATAAATTTGCAGTGCAAGGACAGAATCAATCTGTAACAGAAGGACATACTTTCATATTCTGTAAGGGAAAAGACAATTAGCTGTTTAACTGTTTTGGTTTGAAACAATGTAAGTTTCTGTTTTGGGGGTGAATTTGCTACCTAAAAATTTTTGTCCAGTTTACTTTATATAATAGGACACTTTTGCAGCATTCCATGGTTCTCTTTGTTTAAATAGAGTTGATTCTCTTCCAATTTTATTTTCTTCAGGCTCCATTTTTACCTCCTAGCCTGAAGATAGACTGTTTTTTGTTAATGCTCTAGCTTTCCACTGTGAGAATTTAAAACCACTTTCAGTTCCACTACAAAACAAAGTCAAGAACTATATCCAGAAATCTCCAGTGGACTGGGCAGCCTGAAGGGGCCAATACATGCCAATATGAATTTGAGATGTCCTGCACTATCTGAGATTCTTATATGATGTTGAGAAATGTTTCATTCGCTCCTGGAAAAGTGGTTGGAGGTCAGACAAGATACCCTGGGGAGTTTCAATGTCACTAAACATCTGCCTAATTTCAGCTGGCCTAACTAATTAGATAAATTAACTAAGCCTCTGATCTCCATTGAGTATATGCCCATCTTACATATAGAATACCAAATTCATGTGTCAGAATGTGCAGACCTGAACACCTCCTTTTCTGCTATAAGATTACTTGTTTGATTTGATGCCACGTTTGCATAGCTGTGGGAAATTCCATATTTGTTAGCATTGAGAATGACATTTTAAACAGTACATTTTCTATATTTAATAGGAGAATGGGGTTTTTTAAATTTAGGATCTAACCAAACTTCCCAATTCTTCACAAATCCTTTAGAACCTTTTGTTATTTCCTTATAAAGTTCAAGAAATGCTTCTAGTTTGATCAGGATTTTGTGTAGTAACAAACAGACACATTTCTTACATAATTTATGTATACGATTACTTTTCATTTTTTCTTTTTAAATGTTGCTTGAAATTTTATTAAAAAATTTGGGTTTTGGTTCATAATCAACAGTGATATATACTTATTGTCCTTGCTTACATAGGAACTGTGTTATTTGTTTGAGAGCTAATTTTGGCTTTGGTAAGGGACTTCAAACCTGAAAAACCATTCTATGAATACTTCATGACACTGTTAAGCATTTGACAAGAAGCAAACAAGAAAAAAGCCATTAAATTAAACCATCCTTGATCTTCCTAAATACACATGGGTCAGAACTTGAAGTGGTACTTGAATTTCCAAAATTTAAAGTGAGTTTCTTTTGCTTTCTGAGATGGATGACTTTGCCCTGTACATACTCTGAAGTGCACCCTCTTAAGAGTCCTTTGGAAAACTAGAAGATTCAAGATTATACAGTTTGTTTTCAGACACACTATCAAAGTTGTATTTGAAAGCCTTTTTATCCTTTCCCACCTAAAAATACGCTTTAAAAAAAAAAAACAACACATTTTGGCAGTTGCTCTTGAGATACTGGTATCTCAAGTATAGAAGAATTAATTTGATCCATGTTGTTCAAAAAGCCTGAAAATAGGAATGTATCTTGCAGTGACGTTATCTCCTAAGACACATAAACTTACAGTGTCTCCAGGTGAGCTAAATGTGTAGGATCCTACCACAGTCAGTGGAGTTGCAGACCTTTCCAGCTGTCTAAACACTGGCGTTCTAATGGCACAGGTCCTGGGATACTTTTCTGGTCTTCATAGGACCACGGAAAAGGAGCACTCCAGAGGAGCACAAGTCTTCTACAGTTCTTCTGTCTTATCTGCTGGCTCACACAGCTCTCAGACACACCATGGATCAGAAGGGAAATATCATTAGTCTGTGTTGAGGCAGCTGCAAGCAGGACTCTATCATTAGGGCCATGCATGTGTTGGTTTGTGGGATGGATAGTGCTCCAGTTCCCAAGACTGTTTCTGCTGGATCACCACTGATTAGTATGTGAGCTCAGGCAGTTACTCGAGGATCCCATTGCCTAAACTTGAGCATTCAGTGGTCTCGGTCAGAAACTTGTCCCCCTGGCCAAAAGCTGCCTCTCTCATATACCTCTAGGGCAACTGGAAGCCAGCTGGGCACCTGATGTAACATAAAATTGACTGTCTTGATCTCAGAATGAATCTCACCTCTTCTACCTAAAGAAATACAAGAAGCATCTGGATGATGTTCTTAGTCATACAATTTACTTTTAGGTAGTTCTGCAAGGGGCAAGGAGTTGGACTCAAAGATCCCTGAGGCCCTTCCAACTGGAAGTATTTTGTGATTTTTGAATGGGTCTTTAAATCCCCGAGAGTCAAGTCACTAGTGCAAGCTGTTGAGCTCTCCTGGTCTGGAAAAACAGCCAACCAATATCAAGACGATATAAAGAAAACTAGACCAGCATGGCAGGCCACATGATGGAAAAGATTTGAAACATTGCCTTTTCCTTTATCTCTTCAAAGATTAGGAAATTTTGGATCTAAGCTTCTCAACACCAGTCCAACTTGCTTAGGAGTGTTAAATAGGCTTCATTTGATGATAGACCATTGCCACTGTAGGCCAGGAAACACGTTCACGTCTCTGCAAATAATTTTCAATTAATTTAAAAACCTGACTTCTCTTAGGTCATAAAAGACAAGAATTAAAAGAAATTAAAATGGTCACATGCAGACACAAGCCAGGGATAGGGGAAGAACCCTCATGCATGATGCCCAAGAGCAGCAGCATCAGCTCCAGCAGTCTCCCTGGCAGCACTAGGAAGGGGCACTGCTGTTTGCAGTCAGGGAGTTAAATCACTTCCCCTTCTCAGTATCTTTCATGCATCAAAGCATAACATTTATAGCTGAGACAGAAAGCATTCTGATGCTGACTTTGATGAATTGAGGTGCTTTTTCTTTTTCAAGGTCCTGTCCTCTTTTCCCCTTCATTCCAAATAGCTGTTTATCACTCAGAAGGGTTTGTTGGCTGTGCTTTGTTTACATGTTGTTTGATCTGAAGGTTTGGCAAAACAGCAGTTTCGCAGGCTCCTCATTATGTTTTACCCAGAAACAGTGGGCAGATTAATGGAGGATCTGTAGCTCAGTCAGTGCAAAGAAAAATTTGAGAGTTTGCACAGAATAAAAAACCAAGCAAACATGAACCAATCAAAACCCAATCAAAATATATGAGTTTTCATTCTTAGCCTTGAGAAAGAAAACTTCCAAGGAAAAATCTATAAATGTTTTTATTCAGGGGAATAATTTTTTTAATCATAAAGTGATACTAAATGCTAGAATACAAATAGGTCTAATATATTTAATTTTAACTATTTAGTAAAGAAGGCATTTTAAACATCAATGCCAAGTGTATTCTGTATTTAACAATTTCTATAGAATTCATACAAATTGTAAATTTACATGTTAGCATGTATTTTTTGGGTTTGTTCCCCAGCCTGGATGAAAGAAAGGCATAAAGAGTAGCAGACATTAACAAATACAATGATTCAGTCAGCTTAGAAAATTTACTTATGGTATAGATTTACTGTAATAGACGTATGACACCCAGAATGCCACCTCTTTCATGGTCAGATCCACTATCCTCTTTTCCATCAAGTGCTTCAACAAACCTACATCTGATATGCCAGTTATAAGAATTTAGAAAATTAATAATGACTAAGTGGTAGGCAGTTGCTGACAGACTCCTGTTAGTAGCTAAAATTTGTAACTGTTAGCAATTCCTTCATGCTGGTTTTATTTTTATGACTGTTTTTTGCTGCTTACCTTTCCCTTTTAATGTCCACTTTAACTCCTACTTTATAAAGCCAAGGCCTTTTGGAGTTATTTGTAGAGCAAAGCACGCACACACAAAAGCTGCAAGGCTCTTTTTTGGTTTTTTTTCCAGATGTTAATATTATAATGCTAATATTCAAAATAAAATGTTTCATATTAAGTACATTTTTCTTTCATAATAAAATGAACATACCAAAAAGTTAAATGAAGAACTTGGTCACTACCCTTTTTTGTTAACCATTTTGGATCAGGTTATTAAATATAGGTATCCAAACTTGAAAGTCTTGATTAGATTGCTACTGACATGTTGATTTATTTTGATAATACTGTTGCATTCTTTCCTTTCACTTACCCTCCGTAGCTGTGACTGCCTCACTGGATGGAAAGGTGCATTTTGCACAGAAACTGTGTCAGCGTGTGAACCTGAGCATGATCCTCCACCTCTGTGTCAGCAGGGCAGTACCTGTGTGCCACTGCCTAGCGGCTACACGTGTCACTGTCCTCTTGGAACAACTGGTACCTACTGTGAGCAAGGTATGTCAAACCTACAGCACATGGTACACACAGTCATGTGAGGTAAAACCACAGCATTTTGCAATATATCAATTAAATGTGACCTAGAGACACAAAGTACAAAATAGATTTGAGAAAGCGATGCTCCTTCCTGTTAGAAAAATTAATTTAAAACTATGAATTGTTAGATATTGTTTCCTTACTCTGCTTATTTTTGACGCCATTTTTTCCTGCCATTTTTTCAAATCATTCAACCAGGTTCACAAGCATGATTTGTCAGACACCAAGGAGACAGGAAGCATTGCAGAGCAATGTTATAGTGCTTAGTTCAATTCCCAAGCTCACCATAATGAAGTATGATGGGAAATGCATTTGAGATCTCAGTAGTGGTGCAGAAGAGGGAAGCATCTGGGACCTTACCCAATTTCTACTGATCCTGATGGAGAGGTTCCTGTTGACTTCACAGGCTATTGGGTACAGGTGCACTGCTAACAATGACAAAATATGCAAATGTCACTGTAAAAATCTGCAAGTGATTATTCTCCCCAGCTTTCTTTCAACACGGCACCCTCGAAATATATCCTCAGTATGCAGATTTTGCATTTCTTACCATCATGTAAAGGAATCCTTTGTCCATGTTCTTCTCTGAGAGCCTGCACAAATGAATATTCAACAATGTGGATTCATAGCTGTTACAAGCTAAGGGACTTTTCCTGCAAGTGCCCAAAGTGCTTGTGTGCGTGTAAGGAAGTGTCGTACAGTCCACACCCTCTATTCCACAGCTCTTAGATTCATGTTAATTTTGTACAAGCTTATGTCTTCCTGTTGAGAAGCTTTCTGTACAACTTTTGGAGAACTCCAGTTACTGTTAAATAGCAGCCTTTCCAAACTGCCTGTCAAGGTCCAGCCTCTCCTGTTGTGTGAGTTTGAAACACAAAACTGACAAGCTGAACTGCATTTGACCTGATTTGCAGACCTCACCCTATAGATGGATAGTTTTAAAATCCCATTACACATGGAATTGGTAGGCTCAAATGAAAAAGAATATAGCTTCTGGAAAGTTACTGTTGAATTTCTTATTCCATGTAAGAATGTGCTTTCTTTACTGCCTCTGCTGCAACAGCTGTTCGAGGCTCTTTATGTGAACTTTCAATTTTCAATTCTCATTTCAAGTGAGGTTTTCAAAAGTAATGCCATCTGGATTCAGGATACTGATCATCAGGACATGTGCTATATATAAAGCAGGTAATTAATCAGGTAAACACTCCTGTGTTCTGGTTTCAGAATACATTTGGGTCTTCTTATGATGGCCACATTATGAGTACAGAACTTATATTGGAGCAAGAGAAAATTGTATTTCTTACAGATTGTCTTCCTTTTAGTAGTTCTTCACCTGGTAAGCATGTTAGAGGGTTTCTCTCTGTTTTATTTAAAAGCTTTCCTTTTATGAATAGGTACTATGGATCCTGACCAAACTCTTTGCCCTGTATTTCACCCTACTCTGTGGCAGAATAATAAATTATCATGAGATTTTTCAAAGAGCAGTTTGCACTTTTAGTGGATGGCAAATTGCTAAAAACCAGCTGCTTATCAAGATTGAATATCTCATCTCTGGATTAATGGTGGTTATTGGAGCCAAAAGAAAAAGAGACAGAGAGCAATGAACAGCCCAAGGGACTGGGAGAAAACAAAGGGTAATTAAAAGATGAAGACTAATGAATGTACAAGAAAGAAGGGAAAAAGTATGAGAAGACAGAAGAGATTTAT
Organism: Platysteira castanea; assembly: GCA_013397175.1. NCBI lineage: Eukaryota > Metazoa > Chordata > Aves > Passeriformes > Platysteira > Platysteira castanea. Next base: position 132,501 of record VYXC01009180.1, on the reverse strand, counting down.
GAGGCAAAAAAAGCACAGAGTAGAATAACAAAGGGTGAAAACAAACAGGGTTTTACACATACTAGCAATTGGTAAAGACAGTACAACAGTATGGTTTGCAGAGGAACAGGTCCGGTGAAGTGAATAAATGGGGCAATAGGGGTAGAACCACAATAATAAACAAGAGTATTCTGAACACAATTATTAAGGGTACTCAGGCATAAACTGGCAATAATCAAGCACTAACTTGTTTGGCAAACACTAAAAATGTTTGAGGTTCTTTATTAACTATGTACATGAGAGATGAGAGATGAAAGCATATGAGCAGATGAGGATGATGCTGTTCTTAACTGTGATGTGTCTGGCTTAGAGCATCAGCTCAAGCCACCAAGGATGCAGTGACTGTCAGCACAGAGACAGGGTACATTATGGTTAAGCTTCAGATGTCAGAGCTCCACTAACAGGTGTTCAGTAGTTGGAAAACTAAGTTAGAACAAGACTAAACCCATCACTAAACCAGATCAGTTTAAAAACATCGTTTTCATGGCACTTATGGCCTGAGACTTACAGTGCTTACTCGATTATCTCACAATGACCATTGCCAAAATGTAAATACTGAGCAATATTCTCAGGAAGTTGCAGTAAGATGTATTTTATTTCGTGTGTTTTAGAGGAAATAGAAGAAATCAACCCACTCGACCAAGAGAGGGTAGCAGTTTCAATTACTCTGCCTTTCCTAGAGGCTATACACAACCAATTCATATTCAGGAAGTAGTGCAGTGATATTTTGTAGTCTGAAATGCTGAGAATAAATATTTCATTGTATATTTCAACCTGACAAAGCTAGTACCAGGACTTGCTTTTCTCAGAGAAAGATCACGAGGTTCAGCAGGTAGACAGCACTCTCGTGACTGACCAATAGGAAGATGCCTGTGAAATTTAAGACCAGCTTTGGGAAGGCAAGCATCCATAAGGAGCACTAGGAAAGGAGGACAGGGTTGTAAATTAGATCAGAATGGGCCCGAGGAACAAAACCTTGTCATGTAAGGCAGTGTAATATATTTGTTCAAGAACAACTTAAAGCTCCACTTGTTGGGTGCACTGTGTTGTCCAAACCCAATAACACTCATAAAACAGGATGCTTCTTCAAGAGTGTTAGGTTTCTAAAGATAACAAAAAAGCAAACAAAAAAATTATAAATTTATACTTCAAGAAATAAAAGTGATTGTAATGAAATGGGAGGGAAATGGAAGATTTTTGCAGGAGTCTTTTTCACTTGGTGTTAACATTGCCATTTGGACTCAAACCACTTCCAAGAGTGTGACACATGAAGCACCAAATAATGCTGTTCCACTGGTTTGAAAAGGTCACAGCTGTGACAGTAACACAGCAAAGCCAGACCAGCTCCTGAAGAGCATAAATGGCAACCAAACATTGCCATGATCTGGCACAGTGTTAATTCTTAGTTAGCACTCCCATAACCACAAGGATTAGGAATATGGGGAAGTAGCTTTTCTAGGGGTTTTTAAAAAGTAGTTATGTTTTCCATGACACCAAAACATGATGCTAATAAAATCTTTTGGTCATTTGACTTAAAGTTTGCAACTGAAGTACCAGATAATTCTAACTTGTCTTCTGATTAAGAAGTGAAGCTTCTTCCTGGAGCAGCATGTAATTTACTTATTTCAATAACACACTGTATTTGAAACCAACAAGAGTTTTCAGTAATTTGTCTGGGGAGTCTCCTGCATGGCTTTGCATGCCAAATTCCATCTTATTCCATTTGTGCCAATGAATACCTTTGTAATTAGATCTCTCAAAGGGTTTTTGAAGAGGGAGAAGTCTCTAAGGACCTGTTTTTTCCAGATCCTCTGCATGTATATATTAGACCTGTTGGTTTCACTGTGATTATTACTGTGAGAAACAGTGGCCAAGATCAAATGTCAAGGATGATTATTGCTGAGAAAGAAGGAACATTGTAAAACCCTTTTGCTGGAGGTAGTTTGATTGTACAGGACATTGTTACATACGTGAACACACAATATATTTTTCATAACTAGTAATTATTAAGAGATGTGAACATTAAAATTACAGAAATTATCCATAATTACCATCTGCAGTTATATTCTAATCTCTACTAAATTCTATTTTAGCAACTTATTCCTCTCATAAGAGCCATGTCCCTGCGTGAAGCCAGTAATCCTGTCTCCAGCAGTGGCCAATAATGGAGGTTTAGAGAAAAAATTAAGACAGCAACTATATACAACATCTCCCTGAAGTACTCTTTTAGTTTCTAAACATTTATGGCTTACTATTTGGTTTTTTATTCTTGCCATTTATCTTAATGGATTAAATCAAGTCTCTAATCTTGGCATAAAGAGTATCACCAAAGGCAATTAAAAACTTGAACAAAAATAAATTTTAAGTCAATAAAGTTCCTCTGGCATTCCATTACACATTGAGATATATTTACACGTAAGATAGAGTTTTTATAGGTACTAAGCACATTTATTTCCCAGATAATTTAGTAGAGGAATGAAGAAGACCTACAACTTCAGATTGGTTAATTGTGAGATAACAGAGACTGATAATGTTCTTATTTAAGGGGACAGCAATGTAATATTTGAAAGATTCTATAGATGGCACTATTGGAGAACACTTGCCAGTGGTGAAAATAAGCAGGGTTTTCATCACAGTATTTTTACGGATTTTAAATTATTCAGCAGGTTTCTTTAGCAGGAATAGTTTGTGCCACATACGTTCATAAAATCTATTATGATATTTTTTCTTGACTTCAAGGCATGATAACAGAATGCTACTGCCTTTTTCACAAAGAAACAAGTAAATAAATAAATTTCTTCAACTGTATATTAGTCTCTGAATTCCACAGCTACAAATACTGCCTGTCAATGTACAACTCTTGAACTGAAAGAAAATGTAAAGAGTTTTCATTGTTCCATCCTTGGTTTAATGAGATACTTGTCAAGCAATAAAGCCATTTCCTCAATGAACAAAGGGCGAGCAACTTCCTTGGGCCATGTTTATTCAGCTCACGTCAATTTTCTAGATATTATTTTGAATCAAATTCCATTATTTTGTTATAAAAGTATAGAAATTTTTTGAAAATATCTGATAAACTGTCAAAAAAAAAACCCCTCTGACTTTTGAAATAATTTTTACTATAAATATTTTTTACTTTCTACATAGTATAGAATATTGATTGACATATTTTGACTATTATTGTAAGGTAAATTAATTCACAGTATGATTTAGCTCAACTTCTGCATGACAAGACACCTTATATACACAGTCAAGCACATATACCTATATACATATATAGGGTTTACCTGACAATGCAGTTAGACTTGCACAGGCTATTTCATAATTATCATTTGGAAACTTTTGTTTCTATGTTTAACCATACAGACAATTTATTATTCACTTGAGTCACAGTGACTGTTGTCACTATTGTCTTTTAGTCATTTATGCAATGCCAATCCCATCAAGCTTTGTTTCCACTGATATTTTTTGAAAACTTGTGGCAACATGAGAAAATCTTTAAATAGTAGCTATAGCATTCATGTCCTATAAGGATAAATTGTGTTGTCCAAACTTTACGTGAAAAGCAATCTAAGCTTTGAGTTTTATCATTAACAGTCCAGTAAACTAAATATTCATGGCAAGCACAAGGGAACATGTATTTGTAATATTTTTCTGTACAATTTAAAATGCCAAGTAGAATGAAATGAGTTACCTACTTAAATGCATCGTATATAAATGCAAGTGGGAGTCATGTATGATAAAATGAAGGTGATTATAATACCCTCACACCAGGTCAGCCATGACATCATGGAATGTGATGTCCTGATAAAAATTCAATCATCTACTTACCATTCCCTCCAGTTACCCAACTGAGTAAGAAGAGATACAGCCAGCTAACTACCACTTAGCAGGATGACTTGGAAATTACTTAGACTTCCTCTATGAGCATGAATGATTTGCTGGAAATGTGCTTGTCACCCTACTTTGTGAAGGTCTTCAGAGTTAGTTAGGTAGGTAGGTAGGTAGGTAGTTACCTAATGGTGGGAACTGGTTTTAAAGGCAAAGCACCTAGATTTAAGTGTCTAAATGTGAGTTCAATCTATAAGTTCCTATTATGAGTTTAAAGATTTGAGAGCATTTCTCAGCCCATAGAGATGGAGCTGGTGTCTGGTCTCAAAGATAGCTTTGCTGAGGAGCCCCAGCAGGAGTTTCCTCCTGCATTGCTTGAGGAGCAGCTTTAAATACCCCTTGATCCTGTGCTGAACTTCACTTCAGCAGCATCAACATCCACTTGATCTGGACCCTGACTCACAGACTAATTTGCAGGCTTGACCTTAACGCCTGCCTCATCACTCTGGAACTGATATTTCACTTGCCCAAACTCAGCTGTCAAGTATGGGCACTTGGGAGGCTTGATCAGGCTTTACCGAGTGAAAAATGAGCCAGACATGGCTTTTTCGATGACTTATGTTATTAGGTTCTCACTCCTTTGAGCAGTGACTCACATTTCCTCTCCCCTTCTTGCTGGAAGCTGGAACAGATTGCCCGGAGAGGCTGCAGAGTCTCTGTCACTGGAGATATTCAAGAACTGTCTGGACATGATCCTGTGCAATGTGCTGTAGGATGACCCTGCTTGAGCAGAGAGGTTGAACCAGGTGATCCACTGCGGTCCCTTCCAACCATACTGCATAGCATCATCAGATACTAGTATTCAGCTTAGAAAACTGAGCCATTAATCAGACACAGAACAGAAGTATTTGTTCAAATGCCTGCTTTACTTACAGTGCATCCCTCGGTGCTGAACATTCCAGTGACTAATGCAGTTGTTACACAGCACAGGTTGTACTAATTTAGCTTATAGGCTCAGCAAAGGCATCCATTTACCTCATTTTTTTAGCAAAGAGTTTCTTGGGAGTAAGCATATGCAACACAGGTGTTGTGTTGTGCCAGTTGAGCTGAACTTCTTATTTTCTTATCTTAGGTGAAAAAAAAAAGTTTGCTGCCTAGAAAACAGCATTAGAGTACCTCAGCCTCTGATGTGTTAATTTTGTATATGCCTGCCATAAAAGCAAATTGAAAAGCTTAAATCATCATATTCTTCACCTTAAAAGTTTGTCTGTCTATAGATGCAATTTTGCAAAAATGAAATTTCATACTGCTCACCTCTGTGCACTGTGGTAGAGTGAATGCATTCTGTTTTGGGATGTGGGTGCACATATGGGTTCCATGCACCTGTCAAGTCAGATTTTTTCCATGCATATAATCAGTACTTGCAGGATCTACACATCATTTACAAGAAAATTTTAAGTCATTCTAGTACCTCCTATAGTTACTCCTGCTGCATTGTAGCAAAATAAGTTACTTTCTGACACTTGTAAGATACATTTATTGGGAATAAGCCTTCTTTTTAAGTATAATGAAAATAAAATATTTGCATCTTAGAAGTTTCAGAATGAAGTAGATTAAATAGAGAATTGTATTTGATATCTATAAATCAGGATAATACCTCCTTACTAAGGAATTCTGACATCTGTTGCTGAAGCTGTTGTGTCTTATTTTTTAATACTCTCTCTGTAATACAAAACCATGGATTTAATTCTTTCTCTGAGGGATACTATAAAATCACCTTTTATCCTTGTTCTCTTTGTCTGCTTCAAGGCTTTTTATCATAGCAATCTTCCTTTCATATCCCTCCCAATGACAAGCAATGTAGCATTTCAATCCCGCTGATTTTGCTCTCACTCTAGTCATTGTCCAGGCTTCCTCCATAGGCAGCAAAGAATTAACTACATTGACAAAGTAACTGAATCTGCCATAGAGACTCTCAGATTCCTCATTATGCACTTTGCCTAAGGCGACCTTTTAAGCAGCAGCATATTTTCATGTAAGATTGACCATTGTGGCACAGTTCCTCCACATGAAAGTCTCACTGTGAGAAAATCTGCCAAGAGGAGACTGACTTACAAATGATGCATGAAGAAAAATTGTCCATGTACAAAATTAATTATTATTACTGATTGATTTTTAAATATGAAGACATCAGTACAGGGATTTTAACTACTAATGGAGAGCCTTGTCTTACCTACTGAAAAAAAATCCATATGGAATTATTAGTATTACTCTGTCTTTTGTCCCTGATAGTGTTTATGAGTTTTAGTACACCACCAAATCTGTTTAGGAAGTTTTATTACTATTTATCTTCCAGGGTAATTGCTATTCTGAAAACTACTTTTATTTCTGTCAACTTTCAAGTATAGATGCCAGGAACTTCATACCTTTGACATTATGTAATGTATTCCTACAGACACTGCCTAGCCTTGATAGCATGCATAACAAGTATTAAGATACTTAGGATGGGAGTGATTTGAGAATATATACATATTAGATTGAATAACAGCTCATCAAAAGCCTGATTCTGATCATTCAAGCATTTAATAAATCCATTTAAATTGATATTCCAGTGATTAAAACTTACTTTTAGACTTACTGGGATTTTTTGCCATCAAATCCATGTACCTTCCTCAGAAACATTATATACCGGGAGGAATTAATAAAAAGGTCAGCTGTGCAGTTACTGCCCATCCAAGAGGCATCCTCAGGTCAGGTTATGCTGATAGCAGGTGAGAGATCTGGATCGTGTATAGTGATGCATCTGCCTGCTGGACACAGTCCACCAGGGACACCTTGAACCCTGTTCTGAGGGAGGTGGTGTGGCAGACAAATCACAGGAGCGTGCAGCATTCTGGCTGTATTCCAGCCTGATCACTGAGGCCCACCGGTGACAGGCAGTACAAGGTGCAGCTGGCTGGTGAGTGAGTTCACCAGCAGATGCTGTGCAGAAAACTTGAGTGGGGAAAGATAGCAAAGGGTATCTCAGAATGCACTTCAAGGACATCCTGAAGGTATATTTGACTGAGAGCAAGTTACTCTAACACTATGAAATTGGGAGCACCAAAGTGAGGAAAGATGCTGGCCTCTTAGAAGGGAAACAACACAGCTTCAGCTGGGAAAATGAGAAGTGAGGAGGGAACAGTTACAACTCAGGCATTTAATACTGATGTTTAACTAAATAGTAAAAAGGATTTATCACACACAGGTCTAAATACATCCTACATGTCTAAGTAGCTTGATTTATTCCAGTGAACCCACAAATACAGTAAACTAACAACTACATGATAATTAATTAGCTAACAACTAACATGATTAAAGAGATTATTTACAAAAGCATGCAGTTAGAGGACAAGGGGGAATGGCTTCAAACTGAAAGATAGTAGATTGAGATTAAATATCAGGAAAAAAATCTTTGAGACTAGTGAGGCAGTGGAACTGATTGCCCAGAGAAGTTATGGATGCCCCATCCCTGAAAGTGCTCAAGACCAGGTTGGATGGAACCCTGTGCAAGCTGATCTAGTGGAAGGTGTCCCTGGCCATAGCACAGGAGTTGGACCTAGATGATCTTTAAGGCCCCTTGCAAGCCAACCCATCCTGTGATTCTTTGATTCTGTGATAATTACATCTCCAATACGAAATGTTGTTACGGGGGAAAAGCTGGAAACGGTTTCAAGTCACACAAACAGTATAGAAAAGTATAATAATTTACCAGTTGGCTGAAGGCAGCTGAACCAGCCTGATTCTGTAGGGGTATATGAACAACTAGCACAGAGAGAAGAGGTAAGACATAATAGTTAAGTTGCATATAGCTCCAAAGTGTACATTGTATCTTCACTTGTAATTGTGTGGGTTCTCTTTCACTATAAGATAGGATGATCCGAATTATCAAACAGCTCAGTGTGATTATCCTAAAAACAAATTTCAGCAACAATTAATGAACACTTCCCACTTAAAAGGTACATTCTTATGACACACAAAGCAGCTCATTACAAATACTCCAGTAGGATTTTCTTCTGTATAATGAGGAAATAAATGGGTTTTTTGACTCTTGCCAACAGTATTTTGAATTTCAATTTTTAAACAATGTGAAATTTACACTTATATTTATTTGAAAGTGAACGCTAACAAAATCACATTTCTTTTGCATTAGAACTGTAGCCTTGATTGTTGAGGAAAATAAGGCACACAGAAAAAAATGGCATTGATTTGCTATTATCTAAGTTTTATTTTGTATTTAGGTTATTTTTATTTACAAAATATCTGATCTGTAATAATGCAGTCCTCTCAAAATATCTTTCAGTAGACATTTCCTCTTGTATTTTTCAGCTATTTCCATTAGTGATCCATCCTTCAGAAATAATGAATCGTCATGGATGTCATTTGCACCCTTTTATATCCGACATAAGACCCATATTAAACTGCAGTTCCAGCCTCTCTCTCCAGATGGTATCCTGTTCTACACTGCACAGCGTTTGGGTGCTCAGTCAGGTACGGGAATTCCAGCTTGCTGCTCTCATACAGCCAGGTACTTTTGTGAAGGAGAAAGGCAGTACCTTGAAGTGATTCAGGCATTCAGTCTCTGTAATTCATTGCCCGTGGTGGCTGGGTTTGATCGTGGAATCACAGAATGTTAGGGGACCGGAAGGGACCTTAAAGATCATCTAGTCCCAAGTCCCCTCCTGTGGGCAAGGACACTTTCCACTAGACCAGGCTGCTCAAGGCCTTATCCAGCCAGGCATGGGGCATCCAGCCTCTCTGGGCAACCTGTTCCAGTGTCTAACCATGCTCACAGTAAAATATATCTTTCTAATATCTAACCTAAATTTCCTCTCTTTCAATTTATACCCATTACTCGTCCTGTAGTTCCTGATAAAGTGCATCTCTGGCTTCCTTGTAGCTCACTCCAGATCCTGGAAGATTGCTGGAAGGTCCCCATATAGCATTCTCTTCTCCAGGCTGAACAGCCCCAACTTTCTCAGCCTGTCTTTGTATGGGAGGTTCTCCAGTTGTTATGGCCTTCCTCTGGACTTGCTCCAGCAATTTCATGTCTTTCTTATGCTGGGGACACCAGAACTGTATTGTACAGTTGTTTTGAACTGTGAATAATCAAGTTCATAAGAAAAAAACATTCAAAATCAAAGTTTTAGATTAGTCCAAAGCCAGCAAGTACATAATGAACTTATTTAATGGTTCAGGAAAGCACTTCCCCCTGAAAAGTGACCGCAGCCAGCTTTTTAGAAGCTACACTAAGATTCTCAGTTTGGGGGGCTGGCCCAGTGTTTTAAATGACCAAAATGAAAGCAATGTAAAAACTGATCGAACAAGATAAGCGAAAGTGAACAGAGCAAATGAGGCTTCTCAGAACTGGAGCTTTTTATTATATACTGTCGAAAAGTGTGCTGGTGCAGCATGTAAAACATGCAAGTTCTGCATTTCCCAGATATGCAGAGTGACAAATAGATCTAAATAAAATATTTATAGAAGTATTTTAAACTTTATTAAGTTAACATTCCTAAAAGTTAATGTCAAGAAAACATACTTAGACAGTGTAAGTAGATCCTAAAATTTAGTCGTTAAGGTGTACATTTTTTTTTTTACTTTATTAACATACTCAATTGCATTTACATGGTGACTTGCACATTTTTAAACAGAAGCATTATGTGTCATCCATTACATCATCTTAGACAAAAAACCCCCCAAAACTACTGATCATGTATTTTTACATTCCTTTGTTCAAAGTCTAAAGCTCTGAGATATTTCAATAAACATACTCAGGCACAAATTCATATTATCACACATATGCCCAATGTACCAGCACCTTACTGTGTACACAGATGTTTCAACAGGTTGATAATGCATCCTACACTACTGGCACCTCCTATTTGCTTTACTCTAATTGTAACCACATACGGAGAAGAAGCTTCAAAGAAACATATATGGAGCATCTGTAATAAAAATACATGTATTAGCAAAGAGCTCTTTCTTCTACAATGACTCTTTTATAATTCTATCCCTTACTGGCCAAATTCCGAGATTCTTGGTGAATAGCTCTCTCCTGCACAAACTAAAGCATTACATGGGCCATGAAAAGAAAAAAGAGAGAAAAAAAAGATGTCTCTCAAAAAGAATAGTTGGAGGTCATGGAAGCAGCTAGTATATAATGAAATTAAATACCTCTTTGGAAGCATCAGAGAGTGCTAAGTATGTTTGACTTGGACCAGGAGTGGTTTAGTCCGAGCATGCTCTCATTCTATTCCCATTCCTGAGTTGCACAGGAAGGAATATTTTCTTTCAACCTCTTTCTAGAATCATAGCAATTCCATTTCAAAATAAAATTCATCTTGTATAGAGTAATTTATTTACAAATTTCTCACTTCCACTTTCACTGTCCTCAAGTTTTGAAAGATTTAGGAAAAGCTAATCATCTGGCTTTTTATATTTGCTTTCATATAATCCTGTCAAATCCAGGCAGAATTAGATTGATGAAAGACTCAGAAGTATTCTTAGCAGCCAACAGAAGAGATAGAGCTTTCTGTTGAGGATTAGTTTAGAAAGCATTTTAAATAAAGCTTCTTCTTCTACACAGTTATGTAAGATTTAATAAATTAATTGCTGAAATCACAGGATTTTGTTTCTAAAATTCCTTTCTAATGGGAAATATTTAGAAGCATTTTTCCTCACTAGGCAATGCTGGTTTTTTAAAAGAAATGAGCTGATTTGAGATCTAATTTAGCAATGATACTGAGTAGCACAGTTATGTATCAACTTGGTTTGTCAGGCATGTAAACACTGCACTGGGACTTTACCTTCAGGGGCATGTCCCACCAAATAATCCTCCCATCATTAAAAATAAAATCACATCTTTAGTAGGTGAAGAAAAAAACATTAGACGTCTGTTGAAACATTTTCTTCCAGCTTTGTGATTTCCAAAGAACGTTACAGAACTTTCTAGAAAGGGCAAGTCTCCTTACTTTAAAGTTGATCTCCTGGTTCCAGCTTCTTTTCCTCTAAAAATATCACTACTCCAGTACACACATTTAAATACCTCTCAAACTGGCCTAAAATGGAAAACATCCTGTGAATCTGTTAGCATAATTTCCTATAATTGCCAGTCATCCATTTTGTCGATTTGTCAACTCTTTCTGGATGTGCATCATGACTTTAAGTCCGGTACTACCGATTTCTGCAGGCCATAAGAAAATAATTTCCAAGGGTTGGCAAAATTTATGTGGCTAGCAATATTAATAATAAATTGGGGATAAAACCCAACCCAACAAGTGAGTTGAGTTCAGAATCATGAAGACAGAATAACAAGGGGATTTTTTTCCCCTCTTTGACTACTTGCTCTACGCACTGCTTCTGGGCAGGATCGCTGCAAACATTACGGAACTTGTGTGGAGTCCAGCACACTGTCTGTAAAAGGCCAGCTCACTTCACATTTTCTCAGGGGCAGTGTATCCTATTTTTACCAATGAAAGCATGAGACCCCTAATGATTAAACAGCCTTTAATTCAGACAGGGCTTGCTGGATGCACACCAAGTGCTTGAACAGTGTATATAGTTCAGCCCATTAACACAGCAACCATTCTATATACTTGGAGGCCTTGGCACTCTTGACACTTGGGTAAAAGGCAGTTTAGAAGGAGCTTTGCTTTTTTGTTGAGTCATAGCATTACTGAAGCTTTACATTTGTTAGCAAAAGTGGAATATGCCGTTCTGCCTGCATTATTCCAGAGTTCAGGCCAGGGTGATGGAAAAGTTTGCTCCCCAAAGAGACGAGAAAGAACAGTCATGCTAGGTGACTAAGAATGAAGTCAGGTTAATAAGCAAAATGGGATGACTCATGCTAAATTTAACACTCAACATTTGCAACAGCGGTTCTCTGTCTCTCTTTAGCCAGGATATGTTACCCACCTGGTGTGAAAAACCTAAAAACTTTAACTCCTGATATTTAAGGCATTTCAGTATATAAATCTTTAACACAAAAATAAGAGAATGCCAGTATAAGTTTGCGATGTCTGCATGACTTTCTAAAACATTGCTTATGATGAAAACTGAATCATAGAACTGGACTAAAATCTTTTGGAAATATTCAGAATTTCTAGAATACACAAAAGGCAGGAGCATTTTTTTCCTAATCAGAAAGAAACTGATTATCCACCCAATTTTAAAACAAGCACTTCAGTGGTGAAGTCTTTTCTCTTTGCAGCCATATTTCCTTAGCTGACAGGGACATAATTTCTGCTTTGCTACTAGTTTTGGAATCATTTGTATGGACTAAATCAGCAGTGTAGGAAGCAGAACTGCCAGCCAGCTGTGTGACAGAACAGACATCCCCACTGTCTTGAAATCTGTTGCATATGAAGTGTTATTGTTACCCATTTGCCACTGGCAAGCAAACCAAAAATGTCTGAAAAACTGAGGCTGCTCAAGCAAGGTGACTCTTCCAGCTGCCAAAATGTGCCCAGGTGACAGTGGTGACTGAAGGAAGCACAGAAAATTTCTTCACAAAGAAGAAACACATTTTGGAAAGGTGAGGCTGAATAGTCTAACCTACAAATAGGTAACTGCCCACCCCTTTTAGATGCATGGACATCACGGTCTGTAGGGTGGCTCTGGATCCCAGCTATGCCCATCCTGCTATGGGATGGTGCTCCAAACTGAAGCTGGACTCTACCTATTGACACACTGATTTTTTACGTGGCTTGAGAAATATACAAGCTTGGCTTGACATCACCAGTTGACCAGTTTTCAGTCTTCCATGAGCTGTGAGATGGAAGTCCATACATGGAGCAGAATAAATGGTAATCATCCATGAAAGCATGAGTATCCATGGGTAGCTCCTTCAAGTGTGCATTAGGGGCACTGGCTATGGTCATCCCTAGGTAAAATACCAAGTTACAACAGCTGCAACAACCTCCTTTACCTTGTCAGCCAGCTGGTACCTAACTGCATGCACGCACTCACACAAGGGCAAAGACAAGGTTAAGGTTAACAAACTTAAATGAAGGCAGTTTCAACCATGTTGACATATTACCAGCTAGCAGTTACCAGCAGAAGCTGCAGAAAGGTGGGAATAAGGCTCATCTCTGTTCTTCATTCCCTCACTCTATCCATTTACAGCTCTTCCTCTTCTTCCCAGTTTTCTCTCCTTGGCCTTGGGCCTTTTTCTGGCTACTGGAAATGCTCAGGAGGCATGTGAAGGACAGCTACTGGTCAGTTAGGTTTCCTCTCAGATGGGCACCACACCACAGTGTATCACCTTCCTTGGCCACAGATTGTAGCCAGGCAGCTGGAGGCTGATAGGGCTATTTCAATCCCTTCTAGACAAGAAAACTTCTGCTCCTGGAAGAATATGTAAGGGGTGACAGTGTAAGAGGATGTGGTTCAGGTCCATGGAAAACCATACAGGAGAAAGGAAAACTGTGAAGAACAGAATGATGAAAAGAAAGAATGAAATCAATGCGAACTCAGATCAGCAAGGCAGGAAGGAGCAGCGAGCAGATACTTCTTGGAGCTATGATGGTTACAGGATGCATCACGCCCATACGAGGCAGTAATACTGCTCGAGGCACAGGCAGTTTGTTATGGTGGCTTAACAAGGTCAGCTAAGAGTGAAGATGAGCACGTAGCAGAACCTACAGTAAGAGGTTTCATTACCTGGGAATGATTCCCATGAATGTTACTGCTTATGAGAATAACAGGCTCAAATGTTTGCTCTGCTACCAAGATGGTGCCAATAATTGATAACGACTTCTGAAAAAGGTGGAAGGAGAGTGGAGGAAATGCTACTCAATACCACAGTGATAGAAATTGGCATTCTGGACTTGAGCTAGAGGACAGAAGGGTGAGGTAAAACCAACAGAGGGCTCAGACTGCAAACACACATCCAGAGGTGCTGTCTCAGGGCTCTGAAACAACAAAAGGAACCAAGACTGTAGATGTTAAGTAACCAGGAAATCACAGTGTAGGGCTCCTGGGACACTTAACTGCAGAAGCTGCTGAGGCACTGAGCTCATCAAAGCCTCTGTCCCCAGCTTAGCATAGAGGCTTCTGCTCAGTAACACAGGATGAGACAAAAGACAAGCAACACATGGTTTAAAGGAATCTAGACCTTCAGTAGTTCCAGGAACTAATCAGTGAGTTTTGAGCACACAGGGAGCCTTCAAAGGCACTTGCATCTCTCTCTCACTGGGACCATGATAATAGCAGCAAACAAGTCAACACCACTGACTACAAGACTGCATCCACTACTTCAAAAGTTACTTAAAAATATGTTCTGGAAGTTCCTTTGGCCATAGAAACTAGTGGGAAATCCTTCCTAATTTGCAGTGGAGTGTAGGAAAAACCTCAGGTACTCTTTTAACAGGTATCACAGACTCACACAGAATCACCAGGTTTGAAGAGACCTTAAGATCATGGAGTACAACCCATGCCCTAACATCACCTCAACTGAACCACGGCACTGAGTGCCACATCCAATCTTTTTTTAAAAACATCCATGGATGGTGACTCCATCACCTCCCCGTGCAGATGATTCCAGAACTTTATCACTCTTTCAATAAAAACTTTTTCCTAGCATCCAACCTAAATTTCCCTTGGCACAACTTGAGACTGTGTCCTCTTGTTCTGTCAGTTGTTGCCTGGAAAAAGAGACCAACCCCCACCTGACTACAACCATCTTCCAAGTAGTTGTAGAGAGCGATAAAGTCACGTCTGAGTCTCCTTTTCTCCAGGTAATAAGGGCCTTGCCTTACACACACACATCAGAGCACAAGGGTAGACTTAAATCACTGCAGAGAAGAGACCTTGAAACAGAAATGTTAAAAATACCATCCAGGATGTCCTCCCAGCTCACAGTGTGTCAGCCCTTTGACATTGTGTTCAGCCCTCCTGGGAAATACATCCATATTAGGCACATTTGGTAGTGTAGGCAGCAAATGCAGAGATCTTTGCCCAACACAGCTATGTAAATTGAATATTATCACATTTTTTACACTGATGATGCTTCTGGCCTGAATATGGCATCTCCAAGTAGAGTGCAATACTCCTAGAATGCATTTCCAACTGTACCAAGTTTTGACAAATTATGATGAACATGAGTTTCCTTTGGTAACACAGAAATGGTGAGAGCTGATACTGCTTGAGCATGATCCCCACTTAGGATGGGGGTATACAGACACACCTGCATGTCCAGGTAAAGACTGAACATGAAAGGGACCATTTGGAAGAATTTAAAATTTCACAGTAACCAGTTTGGTGAAGAGACCTACATACTTTTTCATAGTAGTAGCAAGCTGAAAAATTTTGTGAGGCACTCAGAATTCATCATAAGTCATACAAGAAGATACTGTTACAGATAATCCAGATCACACAGTAGCAGTTGGGTGTACTTAAAGGAGACTTTTCATTAACACCCAGTTTCAGGAACTGACTGCTCAAGACACAGGGCTGACTAGGCTTCTGGGAATTCTGACATTCAATATGGCAGCAGGTGAGACTTGTACACATAATAAAGGTATGAAAATAAATTTACGAAGAAAAGTTCACACCTGCTTTGGAGTTCTGGCTTCTAATATGGAATAGAGACAATCCACTCTGAGGCAGAGCAACTTTGACCTTCAGCCACTTGGTGAAAACCTTGAACTAGGATTTGCAGGTAGAAGTGCTGTTTTACCTCCAGAACAGGTCCTTCGTTAAGGCAATACCTGCTACAAAATTCCCCTCCCTTGAGAAGAAAACAATCTTCTAGCATTTGGGCTATTAAAAAAAAACCCCTTTTTGTTTTACTGAAACAGAGACTGTGTCAGGGGCAGGAAGATGCATCAGAACAGAACTGAGTGCTGTTAATAATTTTGTTCAACATCCAGAGTCTTGACGTGTTGCAGTTTCAAGGCCCAGCTAAGCTACAACAGTCTACTTCTAAAGAAGATTCAACATTACTGACACAGATTGCCTTACAGTTCCTTGCATCCAACAGGTTGGGCAAAGACTTGCATTCACAACAAAAGAACAACTGTGAGTGCCTACCTCAGGAGTCTCTGCTTTTTTTGTGACACCACTGATGGAGATGAATAGCCCATATTAGATGAGATGCTAATCTGGAAAGTCAGAAGCAAAGTTGTGTGTCCTGTGTGTAGGTCGTATTTCCAAGAAGGTAGGACCAGCTATACAATCTAGTGCTGGAAAAACTAAGGATGTCATCTCCTTCATGCTTAACAAAAGTAAACTTCCTCAGAAAGGTCTCTGGCCACAGGTTATATGAGAGAGGTCTGAGCAATGATCAAACTGAAACAGTGAAAAACCACCCTGCTTCATGGCCTCCTATACCAAGACTGCTGAGAAGAGAAAATCAGTGGCAAGAAGGCCATCTGTTTTATACTGGTGATACAATTCCTATGATGACATTCGCCTGCACAGGCTCCAGCTGTGCAACCTGGCCCTCAGAGACAGGGCAGATCGAGATCCCTTGTTGAAAATGTTACTGGTTGCTAAAATGAAAAGGATCAAAGACAAGCCCATCATTTGCCTTCACTTCAGGAGGAAGCTTCTTGGACACTGAATGCACAGCACTTTACTTGAGTCGTAAGACGTGTTCAGCCACTTGTCCCTACTAGTACCTATGGTATGATAAACTTCATGGAGAAATACTGACTACACCCTAGGATCAACTTTCAGATCCTTAAATTTATCCCAACACTCTGTTGTTCTTGCCAAAGACTAAAATGGCAAGTCATCTGTGAAAAGAGAGGGGCTAACTGGAGGAGTAAGAAAGTACCTCAAGAGCCTCAGAGAGAGCTGAAATTGGAAAGTGTAATGTTTTTGTTCACAAGTAGCAAAAGAAGTTACTCAAATTCAAAGTGAGGCTTCAAATTTGTGCCAGAACAGAGTACTCAGTGATAACTGCTTTACACTGTAGATAGCAGATTCAGTAACACAGATTTGCACTTGCGGTAAGACTAAGTAAGATTCCAAAACAGATCATTGTCAAATGTCCAAAGCTACCGAAACCCTTCCCTGCAGGCCAGGAAATCTTGGAGAACTGCCAGCTTCTTCAGGTCTTGATTACAGGTCAGATGCAACAGCAACCCTGGTCAGATGTTTTCCTTTTCCTAGACAGCAAAATATGAGTACTTGTGTCCTTACACAAGTCTGCATGTCTGGGTAGGAGAGAGGATCAAAGGCTGTCAAAGAGGTAGTTCAGAAACTTTTCCTTATGTTCCTTTCTTACCCTACAATTGAGGGCCTGATAAAAGAAATAGACAAGCAGGTTATGTACATTTGTTGAAACAAAGCAAGATGAGTACATTCAAACTATGCACTGAAAAATCAAGCACACTTAAAGACACATCACTAAGTAGGAGAAATTGTAAGTGAAAAGAGTTACATTAATTTTCTGAAAAAAAAGAAACAAGAAAGGTCCTCAAAAAGAACACTAAATACAGGGAAGTAAGTCAGATCATCACAACTAGAAGTAGCAAGCTAAAAGGAAGTGCTCTGCCATCACCAAAGTTGAAAGAAGGAAGAGCTTTTTCCTTGTTCTTTTCATGGGTATCTGGAGCAGGGAAGGTGAGGCGTGAAGTATGTGCTCTACAGCCACTAATACAACTGAAACATCTCCACCTTGCCTAAATGGCAACCTGAACATCGCTTGAATAGCGAGGTATAATTTTAGCAACTTTCACAAGCCTCCAGTAAATTAAGCCATTCAATTTCACTACAGGCAATGTAATTAAAGGATTAGTGTTGCCCTGTTCTTTTTAGCCTTCTGTTTGTAACCTTGGAGTCAGAGATTTTCACACACTTTCATGTAAATAATAGACAGTGTTTACTTAACTGTCCTTTTTGTTTTCATTCTTTTACAATGAGAGAACTATTGATGAGAATCTCTTTTTACCAGTGAGATTGGAGAGGAAGTGACACCATCCTTCCAATCCCTTGTTGAATTGAGAAATGTGTAAATATAGGAGGACAAATGAAGTTTGTCCCTTTTTTTGCCCATCTCAGTGCGTGCCAGAGTTGTTCTTTCTCTTGTCCTATAGCGACAGATTAGAAATACTCAAAAATTAAAGACACATGAGAGCAACTTTCATCATTCTACTGATAGGTCCACTCTTAGGAATGTTGAATCTTTAAGGAAACTGGACTGGTAACTATTAGGAAAGCTTGCATTCAAATTTAACAAACATATATACCAGTTTAATTGATAACAACCTGATGCATATAATTTCCAAAAGTAATATATAGAAGTTAAATTGCACAGGCAAACCTCAAAAAAATTGAGAATGTAACTTTAATTTGCAGACTTTCCTGCTGTCCTCTTCTGCTTCCCTGTCACCTTCCCCTATTAGGCTCTATTGCTGCTCTTACAAACTTTTTCAGCTCTCATTTCCTAACCTTTCCCAGCTTTCCTTCTTCATGCTTGAAAGTACAGTTTGAAGTCGTATTCTCTCTCCTTTTACACTGCCTGTAAGGCCAGAAACACTGACAGTACAAGAGATAACTCCCTTCTAATACTTCCTGTCATGAAGGCCTCCAGAAGAACAATGCAATATAAAGCATATCTGTTTCTACAGATGTCAGATTATTAACCCCAAAACATCGCTGTTGTGAAAAGCTTTCAGAGAAAGCAGAGTATGTCTGCTGCAGACAAACCTGTTCATTAAACTGACGAATCCATCAAGCCTTTATTCAGTATATTGAAATGGAGAGTATTTCTGCCTTTGTAACTTGGCCAAAACTTTATTCTTTTCCACAGGAACACAGATTCATATTTCCTGGATGCCAAAGTGATCCTGTTTCCTCCTATCTCACTTATCTAGTTTCCGCACAAAAACAGAGCTTTTCAGAAGGTTGTGCTTTTTCCAATAATGAAATTTAAAAAAAAAGGCTAAGTGCAGCTCATCAGGGAACATCTCCTTTTGTGTGATTTAGACATGATAATGGTCCGAGGAAATGCAGGCATGAAAGCATCAGAATTATGAATATGTTTTTCTTCAGTGCACCCCCTCCACAAATTAAATTATTTAATTATTTTATACTGTTTTTTACAGGTGACTTTCTATGTATATCATTAGTAAATGGATTTACACAGTTACGCTACAACCTTGGAGACAAGACAGTCATCCTACAGACCCTTCAGAAGGTCCATGCAAATGGAAATACATGGCACTCACTCAGTGCAGGAAGAGTTGGTAATGAAGGCTACCTGGACCTGGATGGCATCAATGTTACTCAAAAAGCTAGTCCTGGAATGAATGCACTAGACACACACACAGATTTTTTTGTTGGAGGGGTGTCCTCCTTAAACTTTGTTAATTCAATGGCAATAGAAAATGAACCCACAGGTTTCACTGGCTGTATTCGAGAAATTGTTATAAACAACAGGGAACTGAAGCTTACCGTGACTGACCCCAAAGGGGGAGCCAACATTGGTGACTGTGACGAAACAGATTGTGGTTACACTGTGTGCAAAAATAATGGAACGTGTCAAGTTGAAAACTCAGGTTTTTCTTGTTCTTGCCCAAGAGAGTGGACAGGGACCACGTGTGAACAATCTATTCACTGTTCACAAAACACGTGTGGGTCTCATGCGCTCTGTATTCCTCAACCTTCTTCATTTTCATATACCTGTGTATGTGCACTAGGCTGGACAGGTAAGTACTGCAATAACAAAATCAAATTTTACATAGCAAAGTTTGTTGGTAACTCCTACATTAAATACACAGATCCTTTTTATGGAAAAAGAGACCTCCAGTATAGCCGCCTTTCTTTAAATTTTACTACCAATCAAACTGAAGGCTTAATAGCATGGATGGGAAAAAGTGAAAATGAAGATAACGACTTCCTTGCCATTGGTCTTGCCAATGGAACTTTAAAAGTTGTGATTAATCTTGGAGAAAGAATCTCTGTTCCTCTAATGCAGAGCAAATACTTTACCTGTTCTGTTGGAAGATGGCATTTCATTACTGTAGTTCAAAACCAAACTTGTATTAAGGTTTATCTTGATGAGGAACTAATCCTTTTTGAAGATATTGACCCACAAAGGAAATACACTGCTTTAAACTATGGTGGCATTTGCTACTTTGGTGGGTTTGAAATTGGCAGAAAAGTCAATACAGTCACTACAGGGCTTTTTCAGAAGGAATTCATTGGTAAAATTAAAGATGTTGTGCTCTTCCAAGATTCTAAAAAGATTCAGCTAATGAAAGCAGAAGGGTACAACGTTTATGATGGAAATTCTGGAAATTAATTGAAAAAAAAGTCCAAGATTCTTTTAAAAGATGATAAAATTCCTTTTCCTCCTGTTTATTCTGTTAGCTGGCAGTGTATGACTCAGCAACCAACATAAGAAAGCAGTGAAAAAGTAACAAAGGACAAATTTGTGTGGAGTATTAATAGCATGTATAAAATATAATCAACTGTGTTACTTCTAGAATTATTTATACATACTCTTTAGCATTTACTTTAAAGTAATGGGAAAGTCTGCAGGTTTTTTTTTCTTTGTTGTGCTGGAAATAGTTTTGTAAACAAAGAGGTAGCCAAAAATAAAGCCAACTGTCATTGAAGTGTTGTTTGTTGCTTTATGAGAACAGACAACTGTTAACTGTTTCTCCAACTCCTAAATTTTATTAGAATGTTTCTTTTATAATTTTATAATATTAAGGTCAAGTGTAAAAACTGAAATTGGTGGGGGAAGAAAAGGTGTACTTGAGGCAAAAAGCACATTTATTGCAGAGACTTTTTTAAAATTACAACAGCTATAATTACTTGTTAAGCCCACAAAGACTCTAATTAGGTAATGAAGTTGTTCTCCCTCCTTTCTGAGTCTGTGTCCATCCTGTATGTATATATGTAAAAGGGTAGAACTTAAGCCTCTCTTAAGTCTGCTAAAATATTACACTTAAAGAATGATTTTAAGACCAAAAAACTTGTTTAATTTTAGAGAGAGAAAACAGGCCTGGTTTTCTCCAGCAGAGGTCTCCCCTATTTGACTACATGAAACCTTTTGGCTTTAACGATTTACAGCTGGAATGTGGGAATGTGGCAGTCTGCCTACCAGTAACTTTTATTCTTACGCGCCTAAAAATTAAAAAGTCCAAGAACTGTTTTGCTTTACCCATACCTATCTGTCTTATACGCCCCTAAATGGCATTTCAAAATTTTATGAGACAGAGGCTTTGGTCATAGTAAACCAAATTTCTGCATATATATTTTTCATTAATTTATAATCTCAAAACTAAATAGAGCTGTTCATACATAAATACAAAAATTCAATTCCTTTCCAAAAAGCTGTGTTATAGTCTGCTTTAGGGAGCAAAAACAAAAAAATTCAAGTTCTATTTTAATGTGCTTACACCAATGATGTATGATGGCATCTACATTACTCATTTGACTGCTGGCCTAGTATGTAAGTAAAATTATTGAATAAAAATAATAGTGATTAATTCCTATCTTTTCCTTTTTCACTTTACTATTGCTCAAAAGCACATAATAAACCATCACCTCCTTGCATGGAATTTCTCTGAATGCAAGTCTCCAGCATGTACTTGTACCTGTCAGGAACAAGTAACTATTTTGGGGTGGAGAGGGAAGTGAGGGTGGGGTGTGTATTATGGAGCAGAGGCAATAAGCACCTAGAACTAGGTGACACACATTTGCTTCCACATCACCATACTTAGTGTGTAGCAATGAAAGCACTGTCAAGTCACTCAAGGGTGACTTAAAGTCTTAAACTAACTTAACTAAAGTGCATGGGAGCTACCCCAAGATGTTTTACTAAGCATCTGCAGACATCTTTGTGAGGTTCATTCTATCTTCTTCAGTGGCTCTGAGCCCTCAAGTCATCAACCTGATGCAAGAGTTTCTGCACCTCTTCCCAAAAGGCAGCTCATGAAGCCCACCTGACATTTGAGCTGTCCCCAGATTCTTCTCTTCCAGTTTCTCTAAGTAGGGCCTTTTATGGCCATGTGATGCTGGAGAAGGGAGCATATTTAAGGTTTATCCTGTTCTCTCTGGGGCTTCTGGTGTACTGCCAGTTCCTCAGCAGTCCACACTGCCTTTTGTGATCTGAGCAGTGATTCAGTAAAACAAGGAACAAGCAATCGGAGCACTTCCAGCTAACACAAATGTTGGAAGGAGAGTGACTGAAGGCAATGGAGAAGTAAAATCCTTTATTCCTGTAGTAGCAGGATTTATTCCCATTACACTAACTCACATCCTAGGAACAAATCCTGGAGATTGTTGCTGTTTGTTAATTTAAACACTTAACAAAACTCTCCCTCAAGAGCTGTTTTACTGTGGCTCTCTTCAGGTTTTACATACACAAGGCAGGTAGCAAAGCACTCAGCAAACTTGAAAAATGTTTACATATTCTTATAAACAAATTATTTCTGGTAGTTCTGGCAGAAAGCATTCCCATCCCTTCCACACAGGCAGTTGCAAAATTCACTGCTTCCAGTTTATTTCCAAAGCAGAGATGGATGCACATGTGAGAGGCAGATGACCAGTGGACTTGGAGTAGACTACTTTTGAATGGATCAAAAGAAAATCTTGACATGCAGAGCTGTCAATTTAAAACTTACTCCAAAAATGAGAACAATGCTTTGGTGCATTTTTGTGCCTACAGAACTCTGGTGTAAATATTTGAACAACAAAACACATGTATAAATCTACCAGATATAGTCAATGGCACTACTGCTATACAGACCATGGAATTAATTTGGAAAAGACTGATTTTATTTTAAAGATGTTTTAATATTTCTTTTAGTTACTGAGGATTTTGTTTAATTAGTCTTCTCAACCATGAGCCTAAGAAACATCACTTAATAAAAGTCTACCACCTCCTTTATTCAGTGCAAGATTTTTAATTTTAGCCAATTTGGCTGTGAAGCTACTTGCAAGGTATACAAGTAAAAATTTACCTTTAAATATATTCATAATTAAAACCATCAATTAGGGTGTTGTTAAACTGGGAAGACCTTTCTGGAAAGAAGAGGCTTTTCTACAGCAAATTGCAAAATGCTCTGTCAGCAGCACAGTAAGGTTGTGTAGTCAAAGTGGAAAAACAAAACGCTGAAAACTGGAACAATAAACCTCAGTTTTTCTTTATACAGTGGAATATTTTTGTTGCTTCTGGCAGACTCAACAAAATGCCCAGTGTATTTTAATAAGTATAAGAGCAGGTGATTTGTTTTCACGTTTGCATGTTGTTTGGCATTGGTGGATGGTAGTCCACAATATACGAAGTTACCAGAAGTCCCAAGGGTACAAACACTTCTGCCCTTCTCCCCCCTCTTTGTTCTCCAAAACTCAAAACAAACTGAGCCATGAAGTGTACAACAAATGTGGCATTCTGTGACTCAGGTTTCTATATTCATTTAGCCTACAGTTTCACACCTATGAAATCAAACACACAGAGTATGTGAGAAAGTTTTATCATTTTAGAATCAAAATATCCCTTAAAATATTTACATTTTACAGTAAAAAGGATAGCAAAACACAAAGTAATGTACAAGCTTAGGTATTCAAGTTTTTGAAGCATGGAAAATGGTGGGAGAAATGAATTTACTACTACATATAATTTTCAAGAATTTAGGTTAGAAATGCCTTCTTATTAAAACAAGTGCAGTTTAAAGCAGTAACATTCGAACAGCTCAGCCTTCCAATTTCTGGTCACAAACAGCTTCAGATGCTTGGGAAATACTTGAAATAGAATATAATGAAACATACTTGAGTTTTTTATTGTACTTCTGAATAATTTAAAATAAACCCCGAACTCTTCACGCCACCGAGCGTATTATGTTCTGTTGTAATGTGTGGATTCTGAGGCTTTGCTGCAGTCTTTAAAAACAGTGCAATTTAAAAACAAGGTTATTGTATGAAAACCACCTTTAAAATTATCAGAGCATCTTAAAACAGAAGAGAGCACAAATTACCAAAGGCAGCAACTATATTGCAGACTTCACTAATGCCAACTTCCTCAGCTAAGAAAATTCCTAAGCCTTTATTGCATATTAATAAAAGAAATATTTAAAATTTTGAATATACAGCAATGTAAAATTTTTAAAAATATTAAACTCCTACTTCTAGCGATAGTTGGTATAATGAAAAAAAGGATGAGTATTGGTACGTTGAGTGGTACCAAAACACAGACTTGTTTCTGCAAAACACCAACACGGAATAAAAAAGATGGCACAATCCTAGCAGTCTCGTGTTCTTTTGTCATACATTTGTATTTGACATTAACAGTTTATTGAAATAGGATTTTAAAAGACTGCCTGCATCTTTTTACCTTTTGCTTTTAGTTCTGTCACTGTGGTCCCTATGTTTCTCTCTGTTCTTTTCACTTTCTCGTTCTCTATGCTTGTCTTTGTTTTTCTCCCTCTCTTTATCTTTGTCATAAGCCTGTTCATCATTTTTAGGCTTCTCTGTCTTTTTTTCTGGATTTCTAGTCTCTCTGGGGCTCTTCCCATCAGCAGCTCTATCACTGTGAGGAGATCGCACTCTCTCCTTGTCTCTCTGTCCTTCCTCTCTACTCTTCCGCTCTCTCTCTTTTTCCTGGTTTCTGTCTCTGCGCCTGTTTCTTTCAGAATCTTGCTCCCAGTATTTTTCGTTGCTCCACTCTTTTTCATGTCTTTCTTTTTTTTGGTGATGGGTTTCACTGTAAAGTCTCTGTCGGTCATTTTTGCCTCTACTGAACCCTCTCTCCAAATGCTGTTCTTCTCTGCCCCAAGGATCGCTGTGGCGTCTTTCTGGTCTCCTACTGTCTTTACTCTGAAAAAAATTTTCTGGTCCCAAAAATCTTGATTGTTTGTGAGCCACTGGTAGCCCTTGTGCAATGGGTCCGGCATACTGTGGTGGCTGACCTGATAAATGAGCTACTGGTGGCCATGGCATCATTGGGTTTTGAGGAAAACCAAAGCCAGGAGGAGGAAGAAGCGGAGGTGGTAAGTGAGGAGGAAATCCAAACATAGGGTTGTTTTGCGGAGGGAAGTTATGAGGTGCAGGAGCCTGAAACTGAAATCCAGGTGGATTAGATTTAGGATGCTGAAAATTCTGCTGCGGAGGTCCAACAGATGAGAAGCTGCCACTTGCAATAGGGCTTGGGACTTTAGAAATAAATTCAGAACGAGAGGAGTTTTCAGTTTCAAAATGAGATGAAGTTGCGGCTGGTCCTCTTCTAAATGAGTTCACTGTTTCAATGTTTTGCATCAGTGCATCTTCCTGTGAGTGTTTGGTATCTTCTGCTTGTGATGCAACTGTGTTATCTGCCTTAGCTGCAGCTGAACTGAACTGTGTTTCATTGGTTTGTGCATCACTTTGATACAGGCTTAAGGCCCCTTCTCCAGAAGGCTGTTTATTCTCTGGTTCTTCTTGATCATTTCCTGAAGCATTTTGTCGGTCTTCATTTCTGCTAACATCTCCATCCTTGTTTTCTGAAATATTAGTCTGTTGGCTTCGTCCAGCTGCCTGTCGTGGGTCTCTTTTAAGATTAATAAATGGTGGTGATTTAGAGGTATTAGCAGTGGTACCTTCAGCAGAGCCTACATTAACATTGTTTTCATTGGGTTTTTTTCCTGAATTTGATGAGGAAGAAAAGCTGGAATTCGTGCTCCTTCTAATTTCCTGTGCAACACTATCCTTTTCTGGTAACTTTTGCTTTGGGTCATTTTCTTTACTTTCTTCAGTTTCTTTATTCTGTGACTGAGCAGACAAATTTGCCAAAAATGCTTCTGTGGAGACATCTGGAGGTTTTCCCTTAAGACTCAGCCCTATCAAAGCACCAGCACTTCTTGCAGAACTTGAGGTCCCTACAACTGCTGCATCCACAGTTACAGCAGCATTAGTGGATTCTTGAGGATCATCCAAACCAGTCTTTGCTTCACTAACTTCAGCAGTTACATCAGCAACATCCATGGTTTCTTCTTTCAAGGCTGCCTGTTCATTTAATAATGGTATGTCTTCACTAGGACTTGCTTCTGACTTGCTGTGCTCATACACCTGCCCTGTCGTATCCAACAGGCTTTGAAGAATATCATCCACTGGCAATGGTTTATTTGCCAGCTCCAGAGTAGAAGGTTGATTTTCCCATCCAACCAAGACTCCAGGAAGAAACCTGAGAGGCTTTGGTGGTTCATGTTTGGTACTTTCCACCAACGGTTCAATAACTGCTGGAGCATCATCTGTATTAGACTGCTGTGGTTTATTTCTCTGCTTGTGTAGCACAGTTGTGAAAGAATTAAAAAAATTATTTTCCTCTTCTTCTTCTAGTGCCAAATCATGATGAGAGACTTCAGGTTTGCTTGGCTTGCTTTTCTTCTCTGGTGGCAAGCTACTCAAGGTACTTTCAGCAGCTTCATCTGCAAAACTACTGGTAACACTTGAAACAGCAGTAATCTGCCTCTTCATTTTCTGGCGAATTATCAATCCCAGTAATAAATTTGGTCGATGTATTTCAATCCCTGTACAAAATTGTAACAGCAATTTATCATCTCTTTATATTTTGGTTAAGGTAATAATTTTAACAAAAATAACCCCCATACACTTACAATGTACTACTGAAAGTAATAATCTTACGATATTCGAAATTGTTCTGCTTGTCATGTTAAACATTAACAATACTAAAAATAATAAAAAGATGTATTTTCAATATTAAAATTATGACTTCAAGCACTGCAAATTAAAATTGTTTCAAGTACACTCTAACTTCCAAATAGAGAATACGAGACAGTTATTTAGGACATCTCATCAGAAACAGCATAGAAGTTAGACATCATGTTAGTCTAACACAGCTACAACACGGTAATAGTGGTAGCAAAGTATAATAGGATAAAAAAGTAAACAGAACACTTGCAAACACAAAGTCTCCTCATCAATTTGTGTTAGACATACTTCTTCAAAGATTTTCCATGGGCAAATTTCAGAAATGTTTCCCTCATTCCAGAAAAGGTACTGTGTTTCAAGGCATACTATTACTTATCTCTTCACTATTTATTTCGTTCTGTATAACTGCAAAAAAATTATGAGTTGTAGCTCATTCTCTCTTTATTTTGGCTCTGCCTATCTCAAAAAGAGAGATCATCCACAAGTTTTTAGGACCAAGATAAATTGATGCAAAATAACTCAGGTGTAAGCAGAACAACTGAGAGCCATTTCCGGACCTCTTCTTCCTTGCCCATCTATGTTTTAAACTTTCAATGAATTTTTTGTAAGGAACTGTGGAATACTTGAGAAAAAAGATTAGTACATTTCAAATAATGAAAAATACTATTGTAAATTGAGAATATCAATTTGGAACTCATGACTTCTACCATAGTCCACTTGTGTGACTTAGTTTACTGACGTTGAAACCTACAAAGCCACCTATGTCAGAGAAAAAGGGTAGCAGACATAAAACAAGGTTGTACACATTAATTTTTTCATCTTTAAAATATTAGAATAAGCTAGCAAGGGGAAATTCATGTCTTTTCAAGGAAACCAATATAATAATACTATGAAAAACTCATTACATGTTTGAACAAAATAACTAGCATTTTAAAATTTTATTTCCTCTTATATTTCTGTTGCTAACTTCTTTAAGTAGCGTTACGATAATAAAGTTCTGAATTCCAAGCTGTACTTACCAGGCCCATCAAAAGGCACAAGATGATGAGGGACTTTATCTGAGGAACCTAAAGGGATGAGGTACAAATCTTTCACTTGCTTCATATTATTGGCCGCTACACCATAACGTTTTCTACTGCTGAAATAGGCGAACAGTAACGCATAGGAGATCTGATCCTCTTCAGTTACTGGGGTGAAGCGAACCACACAGATTTCCTTTTTAAGAAGAGAGAGAAAAAGATGGTCAAGTATATTTTTCGTGAAACGTTATTTTTTTTTACTGACTGCTCTTTATTTAGAAGAACAGTGCTGAGGAGAAAAAGCTGTGCCAAAAGGGCAGAGAACAACAGAGGAGACAGAAGGAGCAGAAACGTGGCCAAAAATAGTTCAGAACTAGATAAAACAAATAGAAAGCATTTACTATGAAAAAATTAATTGAAGTGCTTGACAAAAGAGCCAGTATTTTAACAGTCAGCTAAATAACAAGTTTTAGGGAAGCTTGCCAACTTCCAGTGAATTATTCTACTCCATACCCTTAACATTACTAGAAAGATGTGTTTTGTAGTCTGTTGTGTTCAAGATATCCATTCATAGTAGTGGAAGACCAGTCTTCAGATCCCAGAACTATGCCCAAAGCCCAGCTCAGGAGCTCATGATGCTGATGCCTGGAACAGCCTGGAAGATTGGACATAAGACCCTCTGCAAAACTGAGATGGCAGCTAAGCAGGGGCAGTGGTGCATATGCTGAAGGGCTGGTGACCATTCAGAGGGACCTCAGGAAGCTGAAAACACAGGCTGACCTCTGTCAGTGTCAGCAAAGGCCAAATGCAAAATCTTGCATTTGAAATGGAGTAACACCATGCACCAGGACTGGCTGAGGGACTGACTGGCTGGAAAACAGCTTGGCATAAAATGATGTGTGGGTCCTTGTGCACAAGCTGAGTATGAACCGGTGATGCGTCCATGCCAAGAAGGCCAACTGCAATCTGGGTGTCATAATCAAAGTAGCCAGCAGACCAAGGGATATGGCTATTCCTTTCTATCCAGCACTTGTGAGACAGCATCTGGAAAAGACTTCCTAGTTTTAGGTTTCCCAGCACAAGGACAACTGGCACACACTGGGACAAGTCCAGCAAAAAGCCACTGAGATGGTTTTGCACAGTGTAACACAACTGAAAATGAAAGGGTAACACTTGAGATGTGAAGCGGTATCCAAACATTCATGGCAAGCTACTGTGTCAAAGCAAGACAGGTATTCTCACACAGCAAACGACAGTTTAAGGTTAGGTAGGAAGAAAATAAAATGCCAGCAGTTGCAACCCATCCCATTCAACATAACCATGAGATATTCCCAAAGTTCATGTATTTTGCAAATGTTTCAGAGAGAAAAAAACCAAGTTTCTTTAGGATGACTAAGATGGATATTAAACCTTACCTTGGTCCCTGAAGCTTTGATTTTTTCTACATAATCCCAGACAGTGTGGGGAGATATCCTGCCACCTACTTGAATACTATCAGGTAAATCCTATGAGAAAGGACAACAGAAATGTGAATCCAACATAAATTATTGTGGGAAGTCCTTCATCCAGTAGCTGTTTCATAAATTCAAAACACATTTAGTTCTTTTATTTCTTAAACTATAATTTTAAAATATCAGTAGAGGTTATAACAGAAGAAAATATTTTAACTTTGGACATTTAAGATTTCAGCACAAAGTCAATAATATGTACTAGATTAGTTATCATTCAATACTGTTTATCTGTACCTTGCCAAAACTATTCTTTCTGGTAGCATTGACTGCAAACATGACTGTACTGTGCTCTGGAAACACTCAAGCTATCCATAAGATCACACCACAATGAGAGCTCCACACCTATGTATATAATAAACTTTCAACATCTTCATTATGAGGGGAAAACATAACCTACATGTGCATGTATATACAGATGTAAATTCTTCTTGGATACTATTGAGTTCACTGTTCCCAAACAAAAGAAACAGACTTTCAGAAAAATAATTTTTTGAAATAAAGCAGAAGAGTTTTGAAAAGTGCATCATACTCATATAACAATCCTTTAGTATTAGGATTACTGCATGGCCTGCACTTCCCTGAAGATCTACAGCAAAGTAAAGACAATCTTAGCAATAGAAGACCTAAGCCCTTTTAATTAGAAAGCTGATGCATCCTGTGTAGCTGTCAAGAAGAAAAATTGAGCCTTATAAGCTCTCTGATCCTTATTTTGTGACATTATTATAAGCAGTTGCATGCTCTTATTGTCTCTCAGACACAGAAGAGAACATTACATAAACTTTTTTTTAGGGACATTTAGTCACAATGCAAGGTTAGGACCAGAATTGCCACCAGATAGGCAAAAAAAAAAATAAACTCCATTACGCAGGTTTCTGTTATAGATAGGAAGATGAACCAGAGGTTCATGTAATGAATAATGCTTGACTTACAAATATAGACCTTAACCTATGTCCTCCCACAAATACTTTATTCAGGACAATGATCATGCGTCACTGTCTTCCATCATCATACTATTATTAGCCTACAAGGTAAACAAGTTGGTAAAATTAATATATTAATTGTTCATTCTTTGCAATAAATATAAATACCTCTGTTAAATACTCAAAGGAGCCAGAAACTGGATAAGCCTTAATAACAAACTTTGCTACTGAAGGCATATTGATAAAGCCCTTCCAGATGAAATTCAGGCGTGCCAGAAACAGACTTTCACATTCCACAGTACCAGGTGTTTCTGACCTAAAAAAGGACAAAAAAAATCCACTTGGTTTACAACATGATATATCATGTAAGACAGTGTAAATCATAATTTTTCTTTATCACAGAAATGCAGTATTATCAAGAATTTTCTTCTTCAGTTAAGCATATTTGAGGGTCAACAAAAAGAGACAGGCAGATAACCATGTTTCTTATCTTCCAGTGGAGTAGCTCTATGGTACAGGAAGGACAGACAGATAAAGCAGCACATTAGATCACTAATCTGTGTTCTAAAAACAGAGGAGTTGTTTAGTCCGAGAATTATCAAATGCTACTGAAGAGGACACAAACACATACAGGTGCTGCAGAGCCAGCAAGATCTTCCCCTGCCACAGAGAGACAAGGATAACACACTGCCTGCTGGCCTATACTGCTTTTCTATCTCCTACATTTTGTGTCACCACTGTCTGTCCACCATCTGAATGCCTGTGTCACCCTACCCTCTCCTTGACCCACAAGCTGGCTCCTCATGTCTTTTCCCTTATGCATCATTTCCACAGCTCCTGTGAGTGCCTCCTCCCAATTCCACCTGTACAAAATCGTTTTCCCTCCCTTCAAAAAAAAGCCTCAGCTTTGCCAACAAAGCAGCTGAAAAAATTAATGGGATGTCTTAAATAATTTCACAGGAGAGTGTTTCTCAACCTGAGCGTTTCTTTAGGAAAAAGATTACACATTTCAACATTTCCCAATGTTGCCATCAAAATATACTAGGCATGCTATTAGCAGTTTTAAGCTGCCCAGTAGTACCAGATATTGTCCTGTTACAGTAACAGGGTAACCTATGTTTATTTTTGTCTACACTGGAAATTACCTTGAATCTGCTGTAAGCTATTCAAAAACCAAAGTTCACTGTCCTTGGTAAAAGATCACACTGTCCTGATAAAGGCAAAATTTCAGCATGAACTCTGGTCAATTCTAAATGATTGGGAGTTGATGTTTTTCTAGAAAAGCCTCCCTCAAACCAGAAAGAAACAGCCTCATAAATTGCAATTGCCTTTTTAGTGAGTAGCAGTGTGTGGAAGAAAATGAAGAGAGAGCTGACAGCAAATACAGCAAAACATCAAACAAGCTGCTGTTAGCTGTCATTTCTAGAAAAGCACTACTTCAAGATTTGAAATTAGACTGATTTATCAGCGTAAATGCTCTGTTTAGAGCAATCTCAAATTCCCTGAATTTATATATACACATATACAAAGACACACTCATTTAAATGCAGCACGATACATACTACATGCCTTAACAGCAAAAGGCAGTATGAAATTTATATACTGATTATTTTGTAATATGAACTCTTTTTAAACCTTGTTGCACCAGAAAACATTGGTTTTGTGGGAAGAGTAAACTATGTGGTAATTAGAAGTTTGCAATCACAACAATATATGTAGTATTATGCATATAAATGCACATCATTTACTCCAGCAGAGAACCCCATTCTTAAAATGTATACAACTTCAAGTACCCAAATGGATTAATGAAATGCCATTAAAAACGTAGCTATAGACATAATAGCATAACAAGATTAATAATGTCTTTCCTTTAAAAATACTGTTTCTACAGTTTATATTACTTTGGGAGAGGTGTGAATGATTTTGATGAGTCTTGCTTATCATCTTCCAGTAATTCTGAAGCTAAAATACTTGATGTGGAGGAGAGCGCATCCGCAATGCTCTCTGCTTCATTGTCTGACTGCTTCCGTGCAACCCCAACAGACACTTTCACCTTCTTCGCAGAGAGGTCATCAGTAGGTGGTGCCATTCGGCCTGCACAAAGACAAGTGCAATGGGTTTCATTTTTTACTGAAGAAACAAAAAGAGGACTTCCTCTGAATACAAGGAAGACACACTGAAAATACTATATATTGCCATTGAAGTGGGATAGGATAAGGAACTCACATATTTTACACGTATTTATACAATGTATAAATTAATACATTGTATATGTTTATACAGTACTAAACATAAATTTGCCACTGCAATGGCATAGGATGAAGAAATGAGGAATGAATAGTAGTATGTATATCCACTATAGGGATTTCACTCTGAAGTTAATTTTCTTTTTTTAAGAAGGTAAGTTTATGCCAACAGACTATCCTTTTAATAGTCTCTTTTGTAAATTATGAAGTAAAACACTACTTCCACAACTTTGTCAGCAAAATAAGTAAAAGACCAAATTTATTTAAATTCTTGAGGTATACTAAGATTTATGACTGAAATTTATAGAAGCATGATCTATTTATTTTCATGTGTTTTCCTTAATTACCTATGCAGATTTTGCAGTTTAGATCAAAGAGATGATTTTTATGTTGACTTGTGGTGTCCGGAGATGCTGATTCATTTATTTCTTTATCCTTTTCAGCTTCTTCTGACTTCTCAAACAACTTCATATTAGGTTCCTAAGAAAAGTCAAACAGGTTTCAGTTAGCCTTTTTTTATTCTTCTTCTAATATTCCTAATATTGCTTAAAAGTTTTATGGTGTTTTCCTCCCTTCAGACATAAAGCTCTTCCTTCAGCTGTAAAATTCTATCACAAAATCTACAAATGCATTACAATAACTAATTAGTATTCTCAAATATCACAGAATCACAGAATGAACTAGGTTGGAAAAGACCTTTGAGATCAAGTCCAACCTCTGACCTAACACCTCCTCATCAACTAAACCATGCCACTGACTGCCATGTTCAGTCTTTTTTTAAACACGTCCAGGGACGGTGACTCCACCACCTCCCTGGGTAGATGATTCCAGTGCCCAATCACTCTTTCAGTGAAGAATTTTTTTTTTATCTTTAGATCACATTTAGAATATATTCTAATTTCTACTTTCTACTACTGCCGGAATTCATCATACAGTCACAGATACAATATAGAAGGAAAGAATCCAACAAAATCACAAGACCAAGAAGTCAGTAAAGATAAAAGAAAAATTAAACTCAAACCAGACCTAATAGATAATTATAGACTTGAACAATGAAATCATAAACAAACCACTTTACAGCCATGTTGGCTATGAACTAAATACACTGCAGTGCCATGCTTTCTTTTCTACCTGAATTTCCATTACTTCCTCTTGTTCTTTCATTGGTGTCTCGCTTTCAATTTCTATTTCTCCTTTGTGAGTAATTTTTGTGATAGGTCTTCTTTCAACCTCCCTCTGTTCTTTCTCAATCATTTCAATTGTCTGTGAAAACAAGAAGTTATGTGTAATTATTCCCATACAGTAAAATTTGGAAATCCAGAAATATAAGAGGTAACAGTATTGCAATTAGGAAATCCTCTAGAAAGAAAAGTAATACATTCTTATTTTGCAAGTGCCAAGTAGTTTCATAAAGCAAATATGCATGCAGCCTGTCCAACTTCTCCTACAGTGTAGCAGCAAGTACTTACCAGGCATGCATTAAAATAAGTTATAAAGCAAACCTTCAACACTAAATTAAAATACCGGTAATTCTGATTTCCCAAGAGCTAAAGAAAAAAATACATCCATTCTTTTCCCATAATAATAGGGACAAGGTAGGATATAAATATATGCAGATTTGTATCATTTTTCAAGAGTTTGTTTTTTAGTACATAAGCCTAATGCTTCACCTCAAAAAAAAAATTTAAAGGTATTCTTAAAAGTAATAAGAGATGCTAATTCTGATCAGCACTGCTGCTTTGCTTTCTTGCAATGAAATGAAATATAAACCATTATTTCTAACACTGCCTCTTAAAGCACATTTTCATTTCTTACACCAGGAAGGGGTGGTGTTGGCTGTCCCAAATATCTTAAGCCTGATTTACTAAGAAAACAAGGATTCTATGATTGCTTTATCTTCCTGAAAAATATCAACATACTTTCAAACATGAAAAATATAGTCAAATGATACATTGCTATTTATTTTACATACTTCTAGAAATTTTAAAGCATTTCTCCAAAATAATTAGGACCCTTCAGCAATTTTTTGAGCAGCATACACTTCTGTTTGGAAGGTATTTCTTACACCGGTGGAATATTATTTCACATGGTCTGTTTTCAGAATTTCACTGATGTTCATAAAAATAAATGTAAAAAAGATCCACTACAAAAAAAATGGGCTTTGGATAGATACAGAATAAACAAACTTTTCATTCTTTATAGGGCTTTGAAACAATTTCAAGATAATCAACAACTGTTTTTGCACAGAAAGTAGCAAAAGTTATCATGGTTCATAAACAGGTCTAGCCACAATGTATAATGTCAAGGAAAAAACACAGGAATAATTACTATTGCAATGCACACTGCAGTCTCTGAAACAGCATCCCACTCTACCTTATCAGTCATTACCAAACATTCATTCTGAGCACACGGATGAATTTACACCACCCAAATATCGTGGTTTTAGGTTCTGTGATGTGGAATACAAACACTAAAGATTCTGTCAACATAAATCCAGATTTTGTAAACTAGAAAATTTTTAATGGCCATTTCCAAGAAGTTACAGTTATCACTGGACTAAATGCACAATAAATGGGGCAATGTCTAATAAAATGGAATTTTCTATAAAAATAATACAGGTCCTCTTATTCCTGTCTTCTTCTAAACTGTCAGCACAGCTTTACAGAGTGACTTTCTGTTTTGAAAAGTCATGCTTAAACTAACCTAGTAAACTTCCTACACTTTCTTGGGGGTTTTTTGCTGTTTGGTTTTTTGTTCATTTGTTGTCCCTTTAGGCTGCTTTTCTGACTGGCAGATCAGGTTTTCAGCTCTGGATTTACTTCTTGGGGACTGACTTGTAACGCTTCATCAGTAAGTTAGAAACAACCCCAGTTTGCTTTGGTTTGGTTTGTCCAAACAGATCTCTCTCCCTCTTTAGGAAACTGGTGTTTATAAAGCTCCAGCAACAGCTTTAAAATCTTGTGGAAAATAAGGACAAAGACGCCTTCACCCTTGAGCCATAAAAAAGAAAGAGCAAGCAGCAACACAGTTGCAAGGCAAAGGGAAGTTCATGGTTTCCTCCTTTCAGAAACTGACTACACTTCTTTCACTTCTGTCCTAACGACATCTTTGGGTTTTCAATACTAAATTAATTATAGAGATTCTCCTGCTTGGTCAGAGCTGCTTTGTGCAACATCCATTTTGTTCTTTCTGCATACACTTGAACTGCAAATAGAAGTTAAACATGCTTAGGCTGTCAAGTAAACTACGTAAGTTGACAAATCTCACATGTCTGTTTTCTCTCTGTCTCCAAGCAGCCAGTTCTTTGGAAGCCAGTTCTTCTGGGCTCATTTTTATTAGATGATCTGGAGTAACCTCTCCTTTCAGTACTTTCTTAAATAATATCTAGAAGAAAGAAGAAAAATAACTATTGCTACGAAGACAAAAACAGCTTGAAGCAGGAAATAAATCAGAAGTAACATACAACATGCGCTGTACAGCTAAAGTGTGTGGGTTTGTAATTATCTCCACTGCAGGAAGCAGTACTAGATCTTATAACATAAAAAGCTTAACTCCAGAGCTCCATTTATTCTACATAACAATGTATTTACATATACCCTTAATAATCAAATATATAATTAATTGCTGTTTCAAAAGAGAAAGAGAGTTTATGCCCACTGCAGCAGTAACTCAGACATTTTGTTGTTTTTTTTAAAAGGTGCAAATCCTCTGCATTACACAACAAAGAGAAGGAAGTATCAAAGAGGATATCTGTGCTTCTTGACTAAATGAAGTCCTAGGGTAAAAAAAAGACAACCAACTAATTTTGCAGTATGGGCAAAGAGAAAACAGAAATTAGCTGTTAGATAAAAGTTAAGATAGAAGTTCTTACAGTTTACAGTTGGATAACTGTAATGGCAAAATATTATAAACAAAGCGACTTGATCAGAATAACTGATAAAGGACAAAGGACAGAAGCTGAGGAGGTATGACGTTGAACAATGGGGCTCACAGAAAGCAGAACAGAGAGTGAAGACCAAGCTTGAGAAATCTGGGTGTGAAAAAGCACAGCGAGAAGATAATGGACAGAAAAACAGTAAGTGCAGTAAACATCAAAGATTTATGAGGGGAACAGGAATACATAAAAGCCAGATGAGGGGTAAAGACAAACACAAACTAGGCAGGCCATATCTACTATACTTTAAAACCAAACAAAAAAAGGTACAGTGGCAACAAGGAGTTGGACAATAAATAATGGGGAAGAACACAGAGGACACTGAGTGCCCAAAGAACAAACAACATCAAAAAACCAAGGAAATCTAAAAAAAACCCCAAACAGGTTAAATTGCAGGTGGATTGATAATGTTTCTACACTGAAGACTGTTCCTTTAATCTAGAGCAAATCAATGATTTCTGCAAAGGACAACAAATAAATCACACATACATTATTTTTAGGATCTTTCAGATTGAACATTAAACTTCTGTATTTGTTCTTATACTTCGCATCAGTGTCTCGAAAAAAAGAAAACAGCTCTCTTTCAATCCTTGTAGCAACTTTTGCCGCTCTCTCCTCAGGAATCTTCAAACTGGAGTCTGTCAATCTGTAAGAGAATACAATGGCAAAAATTACAAAATGCATCCAAATAATTAACAGTTTTTCCTCTGCCATCCAAATGAAAATATTTATAAACACAAATTAATAATTTCATTTCTTAATATATATATTTACCTTTTCATCAGAATTTCCTTAAGAGATTGCTTAACACTTTGTCTTATCTGATCAGCAGAAGGTTTGGAAGCTGGCATAGCTGGCAGGTGTGTTGCACTAATGGATCCTTTCTCATTTTTCTTTTTCTTGATTTCTTGTTTCTCGTGCATACCTATCAAAACACACAATTAAAAATTGTAAAATACTCAAGTAACTTTATTTATAAACTTTTGCCACTGATGGAATGACTTCCACTAAGTTTTACTTTTAAACTGCTAAGAATTGACCGTCAGGAAGAAGTGGACCCCAGGGTGGATGGTTTGTGTTTGGTTAGGGTTTTTTTATTCTTTGGTTAGGATTTTATGCTACTTAGATTAATCCAGAATAAAAACTTCCTTAGCAGAAACAGGGGTTTTCCCCTTTGACTTAGGATATTTTCTTCTACACTAAACCAAGATGACCAGTGCTTATTAGCTTGATCTTAAGTATGATTTTTGACTCTGAATTTTTGTAACAGCATAGACTAATTTTTCAATTAATAAACAGAGAAATAATATACTATGAAGCCCATACAAGCATAATAAGCTTTACTTTAAAATACCATTTTACATTAAACTTAGCATGTCTGCATCTGTTAGCCATCAAAATTATTTCAATTATCTCATCTTCTGATTCAGGTAACACTCAAGGTCATTAAGTTTTGTGTCATACATAACATATATAATGGATAAGTCTAATCAAACTAAAATCATTAAAGCAAAATCACTAATTTTCAGCGGGTCAACTGAAAGCTCATTTGTGTCAGCATGTGAATTTGTCACTAATTTCAAGCAGTACCCTTCTATTTAGGAAAGCAATGAGAAATAAATAATATTAATTTTTTCACTTTATATTCAGAAAAAAAGGAACAAATTGAAGACTGATAAAGATTTCTAGAATGCATCAGCATTGGCAAAAGACCAGAAGAGCTAAATTATATATATATTTTAGACAAAAATTCAAAGCTTGAGTTTCAGAGTAAAAGACGCAGTTCTCAAACAAAATCTCACTAGCTTTGCTGCTGAGATTTCAGTCCCAAATGACAACAACTTCACACCACAACGATCTGAGAGGAAAAATGCTTCCTGGAAGGGAGCTGGGGAAAGGATGGAGGTTGCTGGGAAGAAAATATGTCCCTTCAACCTTTCAAATGAAGTTTAGATGAAAATATGATGACTCAGCAAGCAATATAATGTTCCCCTTTGAAATGAGTTGGTAATATTATTTGTCAATTTGTGCAAAAGATATCAGTAACTCAAAATATAATTTATACAGCAATCAAATCAGTTTTATGAATATAAAGTATTTTATGAAAGACTATTTCAAAGTCTCATGTAATGTTAAATGAAGTTTAATACAGAGAGGTCAGTGTACTTTTTCTCCCATTTTTGATTATGTGAGCATCCTCTATTATTGAAACAGCAAACACACATCTACCCGGGACACACTTACCTACTAAATAAAACTTAAAAAGAAATGAGAAATAAAGATCATAAATGTTACGGGAACAAACATCTCTTCAGATTATCATCTTCAGATCATCATCATTCACTATGGAATTTGATTTGAAAAACTGATGCTATAAAGAAAGCTATCATCCTTCACTGTACATAGATGTGAATTGCAGTGTGGAGGACATCCCCAAACCTTGGTACCTGATTTTGTGGACCTTTCCACTGTACTAAGAGATTCTTTACTTATTTTTTCACTTTTATCTTCAGGGGACCGCCGAGAATTTACAGCAGTTTGTAATCCTTTCCGAGCAGGAACATGCTGCCCTTTTTTAGTATCTGAGTCTCTGGACTCTGGTAAGTTCTTCCCATCCCCAGATTCCTGAAATAAACATTTACATATGTTAGCATGCTACTGAATGCTACAATCAACCTCTATGTAATTACCATATTTTTCCCATTTTTTCCTTTTTACACTGTACAATGTATACCCCGGATGTATGTGCCACTATATAATTTTCTAAAGAGTTACTGAAAAATATTCCATATTACTGCCAAGCATTGCTTAACAATCTCTCTTAAATACTGGCTCAAGATACAGCACAGACAATCTGCATTTAAGCTCTGGGTTGAAAACTACGAAGTTTGCAGTTATTTTAAAAAGTCAGGGATACCAATGAACACCATCCCTTAACCAGTTTCAGCCACAGAGGTCACTGATGTTTAGAAAGCATATGTCAACCAAAATTAAAAAGAACAGCTTACATTCCAGAATTTCACTATTACCACTCAGAAATAAGACAGGATTACTGATGATTGTTATCATGAATATGATATTATATACTGACAGTCTAAAGAGTTGTCTCAATAATCTCTGTAAATTATCCTTTGGTTAGTAAAATTAGACACAAAAAGTAGAAAGGCTTCAATGAAATCACTAGGCCTTTTTTTCTACATACAATCTGAAATAAAAACAATCTTAACTAAAATACTGTTGTCATATTGTTTTACAGATACTTTAAATATCTGCAGCTTGTAACACAGCAAATTGGCAGAAGTCCTATAGTATGTTTAGAAATCTGAAAGGAAAATGCACGAGGTTCTTCACCATTTCTATGTACACCTGTACGTATAGGTTTATATACACATTCAGGAGTAGGACTTGGATGATCCTCATGTGTCCCTTCCAATTCAGGATGTTCTATATGCATATGACATGCACATATACCTGCTCAATGTAAGAAGAGTTTAGCAGTATCATCCTGAAAGAGTCAAGCCAGTTAAAAAACGAAGTAACTTTGCAGAAAATTTAAGTTTTAGATTCACAAAGACATCTGAAACATGGTCTATTAACTGGCAATGGGACAGGCAGAAACCTTCTAACCCCAGTAATTAAGAGAACTTAAAACATTAAGTAAGACTCACCCGTCTGAAGATTTTGACTTTGTGCTTCCCAGTGTCCTCTGTTTGCTTCGTTTTTTCAGTCACTGTATTCTGATTACAAGTAGGTGTTTGCTTCAACACCCCCAGTTTTTCACACTCAATTGCTTTTTCTTCTTTATGCTCAAGTTTCACTTGAGTATCTGGTACATTTTGATCAAAACACTCCATTTTTTTGTCTTCTTCAGCACAGCATTTCACGCACACATACTCTTTATCTTCTTCACCCATCTGCTGTGCTTGAGAAAGGCTCAGTCCAACACAATCACCATGAAACCAATCATCACATCTACCACAACCTACCATAAACCTGAAAACAAAGTAAGATGTAAGTCAGTGAAAACTGCAAAAGAAGACTATGAAAGAACATACAGCACCTCCAGCAGGATATACCACACCTGTTTTGATTTGTGCATCTCAACAATTTGTTCTTACCTAGTTAAGTGATTTTCTTTGGTGCTTTACATCCACCTCCAGCCTTACATCATGGTATGATCTTCCTGAGAGGTATTTTTTTTGCCTTTTTGCTTTTTACAGTAGGCCATGAGACTATTAAAACCTCATTGTGTTTGTCTACCTTGCTCCCAAATCCTACGAAGTTTCTTTTCAGACTACTATCAATGTTCTTATGAATGTTAAAAAACAAAAACAAAAAACTCTCAGAAACAGTAAACTTGTTTGAAAAGACTTGAAAATTTTCTTACAAGATATTATGTTGGCTTTCCTACAAATATGATTGTCATCATTCATCACAAACACAGCAGCAGCTGCAATCTTCCACAGCAGTATGAGGTCTTTAAATGTTTTGACAGACACAATGGGCACAGGCATATCAACCTAGTCTAAATTAGTTGGTATTTCACACCTCATTCCTTAGACCATTATTACTAAATTATTTCTGGAAAGTTGCTTTTCATTTTCTTTACTGGTGAATATGGGGCCAGGAGTTTGGCTTCCAAAACCACCTGTCCAGCTTGCAGTGACCGCTTTCTTTTAAACAAGGTACACACTTTTGTGCTACTCAGCTATTTTATTCAGAGCTAATAGTTATTTGAAGAATGTTTCAAACACCAAAATTACTATCTTTTAAAGGACGACCTTGAACTCACAAGTCACTTAACTGCATTATTTTAAAAGCAGAATCAACATTAGGTACAGATAGTATTTTCAAAGCATTGTAAAGATCACCTGGTCTAAAATAAAAGCATAGTTTCTGACTATTTTGTGGAAGCATTTTGAAAACTTCATCAGTTATCATAAATACCTAATTGCACTGATAGGTACAATTGCCAGTGCAAGTATTTGGGAATGATGTGGAATTTCAAAGTTCCACAGGCTAAAAAACAACTACTTCAGGAGACTTACATGGTAGGAACTACTTTTTACAAATAATGAACCTGGCACCAAGGAACAGCTTTCAAACGATGTAGGAAGATCTCTTGCAACATTCACTTACATTCTCTTTGCCCTATTATATTTTTGATGGGGAGGAGTTGGGAGTTGTTTGCTGTTGTTTTTTGTGCACATTTTTGTTTGTTTGTTGGGGTTTTTGCTCAATTTTTATTTCTTTCTTCTTTTCATTTAGTTTTATACTTACATAAACTATATTCAAGCCATGTACTTTTACATATAGCCTGGATGAAGAAAATCCAGAAAGACTGAAAGTGTATTAAGGAAAGTGCAAGTTCTTTGTTAATACTGGAAAATTATTTACTGAATTTGCAGGTTTTGAATTTTATAGAAGGTAGACCTGGAAAAAGTAATTCATGAAAACCAGATTGTTTCAGCAATATATTTAACGAGCTAAATACACTGACCTGAAAACCCTATTTCTTTAATCTAGTACCTTATAGATCTCTTCCAGAAGTAGATTCTAAGCAAAATTATTCCTAACTTACGTATGTCCCTAGTCAGGCTAGGACCTGCAATCTGCTTGCTTACCTACTTTGCAGAACCATATAAATACAGGATGTGCTCAGAGCAACTCTCATTCTCCAGAACTATATATGAATGTTCCAGGTGGCTTGATGCAGGTATTGTATTTAAAAACTACTGTTATCTCAAAGAGATGAAAATTCTTATTAACACTAGACATTTCAAACAAGAGAACAGAAGAAAAAACTGTGTCTTTATGTTGCCCTTCCCCACTGAAAATATGTCAGGATTACATTCTGCTGAAGAAAATATTTTGATGCAAAATTAGTCTGAGAAGTTTTAAAGGTCCATCAGATTGAGAAAAAGCCTATGATGTTTACTAGATTCAAAGAAATTGGTTTTTATACTAGTTTGGGAAGAAAAATATTTTCTTATTTTAAATATTTTTTTTCTGATTTGCAAGTAATAGTATTACTTGT
The DNA here is from genome assembly GCA_013397175.1 of Platysteira castanea. NCBI lineage: Eukaryota > Metazoa > Chordata > Aves > Passeriformes > Platysteira > Platysteira castanea. The sequence goes on along the minus strand of VYXC01009180.1, from coordinate 90,317 downwards.
CACTAGCAAATAATACCTGTCCATCTACTTCATTATTTCAATTAGGACGGCAGAGGTTCTTTCACGTTTTGTCAGTATCTCAATCTTTTCAGATTCATGTTCCAGCAAAGTGCAAAAACAAGGAAGGTAATGTTAGGGGGCAGTTACTTCTGATGGTCTCAGCAGAGTATTACCATAGCATTTATAAACACAACAGAAAACCAAGAAAGAAGTGACAGGACTTCTACACAAAGCTGACTGCTCTTTTCCAAGAGCCTAGAGCCAAACATGCAAGGGCAGGAAATATAAGGTGAGTGTTTATTGCACAACTGCAAGGGTACACAGGGGGTGCTTTACACAGAACGTCTTGTACCACTGCAATAAAATACTAGTAAAGCTCTGGGAACACTGAAACTGGTTACAAAAATTCCCCATGTAAGATTTTCTGCCAAAGCTGAAATAAAGTCAAAGCATACAGCCAAAGCATCATGCTTCAAGGGTATTTTGGCGTCCTAAGGAACTAATGCCTGTTGTTGAAAAAATAAAAGGAAACCAAGAATACACCATCATGAAGGCACAACTGCTATTAATTGAATTTTTATTAAAATAGATGTATTTTTTCCTCAGTTTGTAAATTCAGGCATTGGAGACTAATTTGTTAAATGAGGAAGATGGATTGTAGTGTTTAGCAAAACAAACTTCTGATTCATATTTAGCAAATGGATATTTGCTAAAGAGATGAAACTAAAATACACAAGATGCTGCACATCTTCAACTTTAAACTGACAGCACATGGAATTTTTCAGCTGAGCTCACACATATTAAGGGGGTAGTAGAAATGGTGTGTAAGTCAGGCACCAGGATAGACATCCAGTCTTAGATCTTTATTTTCAGGTCTATCAAATAAATAATAAAATTTTTAGAAGTCAAAAAACCCTACCAGGAATTCAGCTCAGAAAAGATCATTCTTCACTACGACTACACAGCGAGAGAGATGTCATTCAAGCAAACTACTGAAGATGGAAGATTCATTTGGCTTCATTCCAGTCTTCAAAACAAGGTTTCAATTACACTATATTTTAACACACACAACAAAATTTCAGGATTCAGAAATCAAGACTACAAAGAGAATCAGGAAATGTCCATGATGCCTGTACTATAAAACAGGATGTATTGTTTACAATTGTTTTGTTTAAACCTCGTTATACAAAATGGTAATAAAAATACTAGTGCTTCCTGCCTAAAAAATTCACTATTTCTACTAATTTTTTTTTTCCCCCACATTAGTCAACTGCAAGACTGCAACTTCTGAGGCTGGGAGAGAACATACTGATTTTGATACCAGTAATGTAAATAATCCTTTTTACTGTAAGGCCACTTTTACATCATTGTCTCTTTCAATCATCTGCACACAAAATAACTATGATTTGTGACAACTGTATTGGATAATGGGCAATGTTCAGACTAAATAGGGGCGTCAAGAAAAACTGAAGCCTGGTTTGAAGGATCAAGGATGTCCTCTTGCACAGTTGTTATTTGTGACTGAAGAGGTTCTGATATCTTGGACTAGTAAAACATCAAAGTTTCTGACTGCAGATTGCTTCAAATTTGAAGTGCAGGACTTTTACCCATGTTGTAAGGCTGGATTGGAAGATGTAAAGCTGAAAGAGAAAGAAAAATATGTTTTAAAATATTAAATCATGCCACATTCAATAGAAGACTTTCTTTCATTGTACTATAATATAAAAATTCTCTTTTGGAAGAAAAATTTAAAAAGAACTGACAGGTGACAGCAGACAGTACTATAGCTCATTACGACTTCTGCATAGAGTATGCTACGGTGTCATTCCTTTAAAGAATCCCCTTGGTAGTTCACATATCAGCATGAAAAGAGACACTTTAAAATAAGAAAGTAATAGATGAAACATAACAGACAGAATAATTAATGCAAACCTGCCACAATCTCTCTTATGATCAGAAGACTTTCTTTGGAGTGTTATTTGTAGTAAACTAAATTCATTTGTTAGATGAAAAACTCAGGCTTGGACAATTTATTTTCTAAATATATGGGCCATGTTTTAAAATTAACTTACATACATTCCAGTTATGTAACAGCAGCAAGTTTACAGAAAAATTCATTACTGTAAAATGGGCAGAAACCACCTTACTCATAAAACAGTTTTTCACTGTAAAGCTATACTTGAGTAAAACAAAAGATAAAAAAATCAGGACCTGTCAAGAGTAGTTCAGTGTGAGCCAGTAATCAGCATTTGAAGATTAACTAATAATGTAAGATGCATTGCTACAGAAAATCATTTATTTAAGAAATAATTTCTTCTCTTTAATCCTTCATGTTCGTGGTACATAGTAATTGGGAAGAGTATCACAATAGGACTCAAATCTTAACCCAAAAAAACCCTGAACAAACAAAAAACCCAAACCAAACTATTTAAAACAACACCCTAGCCTCAAATTCACCCAAGAGGAGTAAATCCACTGCTCACTTTTTAAAGACCTCAGTATTTAAAGCAAGTGCCCCATCTGCATTTCCATCCCTTAATGGCATTGTTCACCAATCTTCTACAGATCTGTTGTAAACTTGCATTAACATTACAACTGTTTCTCTGCTGCACTGATGCTACAGTCCAGCCAATGTTAAAGCAGAGGCAAGATATTCATGACATGGCAGCTCTAGCAGAGTGTATGTTCCACATCAGCGACGTAGCAAGGCTTGATACAAAGCTCAAATGAAATGTATGTCCAAAAAAGCTCGGCACTACCTTGTCAAAGCACAGACAGAGCAGTTCCACTTGGTTTGCTTTCTGACAAAGTCTAACACAAGTGACATGACTTTTCAAGTTCTGATCTTCTAGAAAAGAAACGCACAAACCTATCTCACTATCAGCAATCTCTTTACATGGAATTTGCAGCATACGAAGAAGACGCTGCAAACTTATTGCCTAAGTATTAAATTTCAATAACTCATGTTTTATGCTATATATGTTTCTTCTCTTTCTTAAAGGCATAGTTTTCTTTGCTTTTCATACTACAGGAACCCCTCCAAAAAAGGAAACAGCAGGAAGACAAACAACCCTATTCTTTTTGAATTAAAGATTAATTCATGAAACATGCCAAACAGCAAAGGCAAAACTACTGAACTTCCCCAAAACCCTCAAAAAAATGAGTACATTTTTTAACATTAATCACAAATCTGCACTACAAATATATATATATATATATAAAAATCATTAAGGGAAGCTCCATTACTAGTTGATTCTACACATATTGCATGTTCCAGGATAAGCATCATATGCTTTATAAACATCATTTATATTACTATGCTGCAGTATTGGTAGGATTATTATTAATACCAGTAATATTAAGGAATCAAGCAAATAGTTACCCTAAGTTGTCTAAAATAGTTTTATAAAAGATGAGCATAAATACAAACTGCTTATAATCTGTATAAAACTTACTAATACAATTATCTAACTGTAAATAAGAATCACAGTGGAGTCCTTCCAGTCATTAATTATACATTACAATGTTGTTTTGTTTCTACTGTCATTCAGTGTTTCTACAGCTGTGGATGGACAAGCATGATAGTTTTTAATGTTGCAAGGCTTGTCACAAAGGAAGAAAGCAGTAACAGAGGCAGAAAATTTAAAAGCATCATCCGTTACTGTAAACTGATGATATCTTGCATAATCTGCAGTTTAATGTACTGATACTATTTAATGGACATTTACTAGAACTAAGGCACCATCATTACTCTAATTACTGCTCCTTGTGAAGAATGTTCTCACAACAAATTGTTTGCTGTATACTCTCCACTGATTCCAGGCATCACAACCCTAAAAAAAAAAAAATATATATATATATATATGTAATTTAAGGATGGCTACAAGTCTGGAGCCTTAAACTCCTTTCTCAACCACTCTCTTTTGTATTGGCTGTGCAAATTGTGTGATAACCTGGATCCAATATAATTTACTGACAATTAGCATTTTTTTCAAAATACGAATGAGCCAGTAATGTTTACTACAGGTAAACAGTTTGCAGTTTGCATCAATCAGCCACAGTAATTTTGTGTACTACAGTTGTGAAGAAACTTTTTAGAATTATTTGTAAGCAAGAGATCAGGAATACTGTATCTTTGCTAAATCAACTCCAGCACTTTCTAATTAATTACCTTCTACAACATCACTAACTTTTCCTCTATACTAAAGTATAGTTGAAATGTGCGGCGAAAGGAATACCCTAAGTAAACTCTAGTCCTGTATCACTTCATTTTTCTGTGAGGTCTGAGGTCAGTTTGTGTCTGACCACTCAAACTGGATTATCAAATCCAAAGCAACAACAAACCAAAACCCCCACAAAACAACAGCAGAAGAGAATCCTCAAAATCTCACAGCCTATTAAAAAAATCTTACTTGGAACTGCTGAAATCAAGAGGAAGTCACCAGTAATAAATTAAAATTACAAACTTCCTTTGTGATAATGCTTTCTAGAACATTTGCTTAGAAACAGAGTATCTCAAGTTGTCTACTATGAATTATTCATCCAAAATTGATCGAACTTTTTGTTAAGGAAGACAGACTACAGACACGGGAGACAATCTGAAAAATGTCTGTTAGGTTTTGTCTATCTGAACAAGGAAGGAACCAGTTCAGCCCTCCAGCCTGCAGAGAATTTGAACATCTACAATGAAAATCAGAGGAATTTACAACATGAGCCCTTACACCAGAAGGATGTTACAAGAAATCTTATATTAGCAGATTTCTCAATGTCTGCAGAGCTACCATCTTCAGCTAGCACTATGCCAAGATATTAAATATTATTTTTAAAATTCAACTATCTTTAAAGATCTTTAATCTGTCTTCTGGGAAAGTAACTATTGTTTGTGACAAAGCTTAGTATTTTCAACAGCACTTGGATTCATTAGGAAGTTGAGTAGTAACTTCAGTCTAACATTTTTGATGTGATATGCATATCCATACACATACACACGTTTCATCTACAGATAGATAAATGAAAAATTTTGCATATGATTTCTGTTATTAGCTGATTAGAAAACATCTGACAGCAATATGGGAAAACACTGGCAAAGTCAAACATGTTGAAAACAATACTACATGTTGAAAACAATACTATGAGTAACAACAATTCAAACACTGCACTGAAAAAATACCATTTTGGATGTGTTGAAAATTACAAAAAGGTAAATTGTCATTATCTGGCTTGTGCAGAAACACAAGGTTTAGTTTTCATAGGAAAGAGCTATTTTTTTAGTTATGTAGCAACGATACATCACAATACATCAAGCAAACAGGCTGAGACAGTCCTAAAGCCAAACACTGACAACTCATTCTCTGAGTAATGAAAATATATCTATAAAACAGCTATGATGGTTACAGCTTACAAACTTCAGGACAAATGGAAAAGAGAGCATTAAGTCGCTGTTCAAAGCTCAGGTGCCAAGTGATGATCTATTACCAGAAAGCAAGCAAGCATTGTCTCTTACAAAGCAAGATGTTTTATAACTTGTAAACTATTCTGATCATGCAAATCTCATGTTTATAAAACAGGATTCCTCCTTTCCCAGAGAAACCCACTGTATCTGCAGTACAAGGTAAACATACCTTGACTTTGCATGTGGCCAGCAAATTACTACATGTATTCCTAAAGATATAAATTGACTCCACTTGTCACATACTGATCTGAAATAGAACAACATTGAAGTACCATCCTTCCACTGTTGTTCTCGCAGGCAGAGTAAAATTACTCTGGGTCTGTATAAGGCGTATGTAAGCATCACCCTCTGGGAATTCTGTATACAAAGAAAGCTGAAGCCACAATTTCCACACATTATCTTCAACCTGAATCAATTCTCCGAGCTTGGTATTACAATAACAACAAGTTAGTGGCTTTGCATTTGTTACAGGGAATACAAAAAGAGTCAAGTGACTACTACTCTGCATCCTGAATTTTAAATATGTTACTTTAACATGACATACTGCAAAGCTCTTGGCAAATTATTTCCCATTTTGGGGCTGCAACTTCAGTTTAACTTCTTTTCCTACAAGCAATTTGTACCACAGCATTGACAAAAATTTCCAAAGTTGAAATAACCACAGAGTAAGATATGAACACAAATGTTGTTTCAGATCTTAGCTCTGCCTTTGACATTTCTTGAACATACAGTCATTTGACAGCATTTGTGTCTTACACTTTCTCATTTTCTCTTATACAATGAACAGAGAAAAAAGGGTAAGAGTGACCAGCTATGTGGTTTCAAAAGGGAAACAAAAATTCCTTGAAAACTAGTCCAAACAGCCAATTAAAACTCCCTTTTCATTACAATAAATGTTGATAGTTTTGACAGGTTTCCAAGAAACAGAATTCAAACTTATCATCTTACACTTCTTCTCTTTTGCATTGTACTAGAAGTATTTTCTTTTTCTTGCACTAATAATTAAACAAGGACAGAATGCCAAGGCATTTGAGATACATATTTTGCTCCCTCTTGTATCTTAATGATAGCAGGTGAATATGCAAGGTTTAAGTTATTTGTAGCATACAACTACAAAGTAAAGTAATTTGAACAAATTAAAACTTTATTACTTAGACTAGTGATGATAAAAAGTGATGCATTGACAGTCTTAAATTTTCTGCTATTAGGCATGAGGCTCAGTACTGCAAGCTTCCTTATTCTACTAGCTACCCATACTGTTCTACTGTCGTGGTAATGCCCAAGATGACAAAAACTAAGGAAATGCAACCTGCTTAAAATTAAACACTCTTACAAAGACACACATGGTAGAGTCTTAAAAATAAAAGAACTTTTTTTTAAAATAAAATCACATGGAACTAAATTTGAGCACCCCTTCAATCAGGTAATCCTCAGCAATCAGGCAGAGCAAACCTATTAATTCTTTTAGTAGGCCACAATGATGCAGTTACTATAGCTGCACAGTAAATGAATTTTCATGTATTTGTTTTTCAAATATGATACAGTGAGTTAATAAAGCTCAGAAGGGCTTCTTAGATACAAACAAATGCCAAAAAAACCCCTCAGGTGCCAAAGGTAATTGTTCTATATTTCACTTTGATGCATGGAGTTCTAAAGCACCGTCACTAAAAATTACTATTAGAACTTTCACATAAGCAAACAACTAATCACAAATATCTTCAATTTGATATTAAAAGAACAAAAGGTAGGCTAGCCGGTAGAACAGCAACAAAAAAAATACTTCAATATTAAAATACAGTAAGTGCAATAAAGGAATTCTCATGCTTGGACTGACGGATCAATGGTGAAACCCAAGGGTCTTTTTCAGCTCACTTACAGTGTAGAATAACTTCTGTCACAGAGGAATATTATCAACTTTGGAAGCAACGTCATTATTAAGTTTAAAGGCAATTTCAGATATGCACATATGGAAGCTTCGTGGGGTTTTTTCTTCTTTCTCCCCTCCCCACCAACTACTTAATTACTGTCACATGAAACCTCATTGCAATGATTACAAAAAGTGAAAAAACTCCCTTTATCTCTAGTATTAGAATTGCACCTGTACCAGATAAAAGTCACATGTAAGCAACTATTTGATATTTTTAGTTGACAGTGATCCTTCCACTTAAGAGGTCTCTGGAAAGAAGGAAATGAGAACCTAGAACACAGATACCTAATTTCTTTTCTGTGAAAAAAAGTCAAGTTTAACGTGCATAATTAAACAGCATAGAAGAATTATACATTCATCAAAATATGTATGCATAGAATAAAACATTTCTATTCAAACTTTTGGGCCAAACTAATGCTCTATTTAAATGACCAAAAAAAAAGTGTATGAGTGCAAAGGAAATTAACTGACTGTATGACATACAGACTTGTATTGCATGACTATGACTTTCTGTTTTGGCATGAGCATTGGTACGATGAAATATTTGGTGAAAGTTAAAAAATTATCTTCCAAGACTAGTAATAAATTCCTAAGACACATTGCCACACACACCTGTTGCCATGTGGCTTTTTGCAAAAGCCACACTGTTTGCTGGGCACCCAAATATGTTTGCTTTCACTAGCAGAGGTATGTTCCAAGCCCTCCCTTTTAACAGCTGAAATGTTATCTGGAATGAACAAGGGAGGTTCATCAAGTGAAAGACTCTTGCTACTTCTTCTCTGTCGAGGTTGGAGATTCTTATCATTTCTTTTTGACTTGTTTTTTTCTTTATCATCCTCCTTCAGATGTTCTACAATAGGGGGATCTTTAGTCTCTCCCTCTTCCTTTGTGGAGCTATTTGCTTTTAGCCCAGTTGCAAGCTGGTGTTTGCTGGCTTGCTTCTGACCAGGATGTGAAACATGGCCTGACAATGAATGCACAGAGTGGTGGGTATCTTTAGAACAGCTTTGATGAGTAGGAGATTTCTCACTTGCTTTTTGAACTGATGACTTCTGGGCTTGCCCAGAAGCCTGGACTCGGGGTATTTTCTTCAGCTTTGTGTTGGTCTGCTTTTTAACAGTCACCCCTGAAATGCTACTCTTTCCTTTCAAACCCAGATCAGATTGCTTCTTCCTAATTTTAACTGGGTTATTTGGATGCTGATGACTCTCTTGTTCATCTGCATTTCGCTTCAGATTTGCAGAAGAGGGACTGTGAAGGCCCGAAACAGCAACACCAGCTCTCGTTCTTGATCCCATCATTTCTTGTTGCGCTGTAACCGATTTCTGCCGAGTACCTGCAGTCAGATTTTGTTTATTCTGTACTACAGATTTACTATGCCGGGGCCTAATGTTCTTTTCACATTTTGTTGCAATGCCAACTTGTTTCTCATTGTCTTGAAATTTTGATGCCTCTGGGCCTTCTACCTTAGCACTGCTGATCTGCTGCTGTACATTTTGGCTTGATTGGCCAACAACAGTGCTTTCTAAAACGCTATTTCCTGGGTCAGTAGAAGTAAACTCTTTGCTTTTCAAGTCTTTATTATCACAGTCTGTACTGTCCAATACTTTCTCAGATGGAGTTTCAGTTGTCTCCACTCCCTTGTCATCACCTCCAGCTTCTGTTACACATTCCTTTACTGACAATGTATTTTCCTCAAGAACTTCCATATTGTGGGAACCTAAACTGCAATCAACCCCCTCTTTCACAGAGCTGGATGAAGTTGAAAAGGCCTCACAAATTTCACCTGTATTCATGCAAGTACTAGATGAATCATTATCTTTTCCAGTTACTTCAATTTGATTATGTTCTTCTGTTTCCTTCTCTGATTCCTCTGCTTTATTATCAGTCTTTTCTTCTGAAGGATTTTCCAAGACCATTGAATCAACCCCATCACTTGTTTCATTTTTAACTGGAATCATTTCAGTATCTCCAGACACTGAACAAACTGACTCAACACTCCCAGAGTCAGTCTTCATCGCAACCACTATTTCCTTTGTTTCCCCAGGAGAAAGAGAACAGGGTCCCGTTAAATTAGCACAACTTAACTCTGGGGATGTTTCTTCAACTTTTGCCTGCTCAGGGGTTTCAGACTTTATTTCTTTCACACCTTCAGGCAGACATTTTGTATTACTTTGGGATGCTGTTACTGCTGCTGCTGTTCCTTCTACCTGTCCTGATCGTCTTGTACTACGCCTAACTTCCCTAGGCTGCTCAGTTTTCAAGCGTGCAGAAACATCTGTCTCTTTAACTGGACTTCTCTCCTGCTTCTGTCCATTTCTTGGAGCAGATCCACTTTTTACAGACGGTTTCTTGGTGTTAACAGGAGGACCAACATTTGAACGCTTGGCTAGCGTGCTCTGCCGCAGACTCCGTACTGGTTCTAGGAAGGGAAGAAGAAAGTCTCTTAGCTATTCTGCTCCCTCCTCTGCAAATACAAGATTTACCTAGAATAAAACTGACTTACCCCAATTTAGCTTATTGGATACGAAGAGAACTTAAAACTTAGTTGTTGACACTACTAAACTTAAAAACCTCCCCAAAACCAAATTACTTGCATTTCAATTTCACACTGACATCATTTGGATGTAAAATCTCATTATTCTAAAGGCTATGGAATTTCCTAATAGTATGTTCAAAATGCAAGTGATGACAGAAAGACAATCAAAACCAACCCTACTTTTCTACCTCTCAACCTTTTCTACCTCAAACAAAATTGCACAAGCCGATTTGTGATTAGAAGCGTAACTGAAGTTTAAAAACCTTTTAGAGAACAGTCTATTAATCTGAGATCCACTCACATTGTCACCTGATGACAACTTCTACATTTTCTAAACAAGCAACCATTCCAGTGCCTTTCTAAACAGCATAATCACTAGCTTTGTACCACAGGCTCTTATTTAAATTCTGATCTCCATATTAAGCAATTTTATCTTTTTAACTCAACCTGCTCTATAGGGGGAAAAAACATAGCAGTAAATAGCTCCAGTTCTACAAGTTAGAAAACTCCTAACTATAATCAATTAGTTACTACCAAGATTTAAAATATTTTAATAAAATATTTATTTAGTATATTGAGATATTTTGATGAAAGACTTTCTGACTGCAATTATTATAACCTAATTTAAAACAAAAAGAGACTATGCAAATAAAAATTAATAGAATCAAAACTTTAATTGGAAATAGACATGCTAACCTAATATTCCAATGCTGTTCTTCAACTCCATCACCTTTTGCTGGTAAAAAACCACATTAATAATCTTATGTAGGTAAAACAATCAAAAACTCAAAAATTAGTTTAATGACCACAAGCCATATGGAAGACACTAAACATTTATTAAAGAGGAATTCTAATTGCCTCATACCCTATGGATGCCAGCTGCTAGCTGCAGTGTATAAAAAAGGAAGTGTCTATATTCGAATTCACACAACCAAATTAAATTTATAATTTGTTGGGGGTGGGATTTTAAACATTTAATTTACTTCAAATGTGCAAACACATAATCTGTGATCACCTTGTGCCATTAAACGTGGTGATTTCCTCGGTGACGTGACTGATGCTTCTTCAGCACGGCTTCTCAAATTCCTATTAGGTAAAGTAAGCTCATCGTCATCAATGGTGTCATTACCACTCTCTTTAACTCCTTCTTCATCCATAGTATCATCAAGACCAATAACTGGAAAAAACAAACAAACAAGAAGAGCCTAAAACTTAAAATTGTCAAAAAGTATTGGGGATATAATGCTGAGCAAGACAGGGGAAGAGACAGCGAAAACCAAATAAATTTGCCATCTAAAATCAAACAAAAGGGGGGAAAAATGAAGAAATGAAGGACATAAAATTCCCATGTGAGGCAGTTTCAGTAGAAGAAGCTATCACTCAAAGCTTAAAACTTCTGTAGATAGTCCTTACAGCTTTTTTGTGGACTCACATTTTTACTGGGTTTTTTTGCCACAGGAACGTCCCCAGTCTTAGAGGATCAGCTGTCCCTCACTGTCCCTTCCCACCTAAGAAAAAGTGAAGAAAGGTAAACAGCAGAAAGAGCTGATCCAGAAGTGCAGAGTTTAAAAAATCACAGTTTTCTCACAGGATACCATTTAAAACTCTCAGCCCCACCCATATCTGCATCTGTAATACCTTTCTGCAAGAGCCTTAAGTGCAGCAAGCACTTAACCTCTCAGGAGAGATGGGGAACGTTGTCTTTGGTGAATTCCTACCCTCCACTAACCTGAGAAAGATCCCAGAGGTTGCTCCTGAAAACAGGTTTCCTAAGAGGCAGTCAGGTCAATATATCAGCCATTCTCCTCACTTGCTCTAAGTTAGGTTCTTGCAGTGGTAGCCTCTCCTATCCAAAGATCCTATGTGTGAATCCTGGTCCCCGTGGGATGCTAAATTTATGAGATCAAGCCAAACACCCAAGTGATTTTACAAAATGCACAGGAACGTCTGACAAATATAACAGAGACTCCAAACAATCAAACATGCCTGTTTTTCACTATTAAGACATCTACCTTGTAGCATTTTTAAGATAAATTCACACAACACATATAAAATAGCTAAAAATTTCTAAAAATTTCTTACTTAAAACTGATATAAATTAATACATCAATCACAAAAGTCAAAAAAGCAGGAAGTTAAATTTAAAATTGTTAGAATTTTTAGACCAGCTCAGAAAATCTGTCAGTTCCTGGTCCTTTTCAAGTCTGATATTACTGCAACTTGAAAAAAACCAATGCCCTTGTGAAGGCACTACAATACTAAGCATACTTTTAAAATAACAAAAACTGGAAGCTGTAAAATGCTGCTGAAGCCAAAGACTGATGATAACCAAGTCTATCAATCTACAATCACCTGCCATGAAGAATTAAAAGAATAAAGTAACCCAGCAAGTTGTTAGAAGTTCAAATATTAGAAAGTTTTTTACTGGCCTCTTAAGGAAGGCTGATCGTGGCACCAGGCAATCAGCATTCTGAACCTCTGTAATCAGATGGCTGCCAGGAGCTGAAAGCTAGGAGTTTCTTAAGCTAACTATTTATGGTCATTCATTTTATTTTAACCATAGTTTTTAGGTACTGCATTGTACACATCAGTTACAAGGAAAAACGTTTGTGGAAATTACTGTGCACTTCCACTTTCCAATCCACAGGGCCACCTTTAATCTGTGTGTGTTTACAAACATACAGATATAACGCACAAGGTGCACGAGGCTGATAAAGTTGGTCTTACTCCACTCAAGTGTGTTCCTTAATCACTTATTTGCTGTAAGCTACATACTGGACACACTGGCAAAAAAATGACATTGTAGCTGCCCTACTAGACATTATTTTCCCTTTAAATATCTATACTGGTGATTGTCCAAGATGGAAACCTGAATAAGATGGACCCTCACCCTAATTCCAGCTGCCCATTCTTGTGTTCTCAAAGATTATATTCGCCCAGCAGCTCTGCACTTTGGTATTCGTGTTTTCATAGTGTTCCTACAAAACATGAAACTGGTTTTCGAGAAGAGACTGTGATGGAATGAGTCTCTTTTCAGATCCACTCTCGCTCCTTTTGTGTAGAACTAAACTACTAAGCTACTGAAGACAACATGAAAAATAAAAACTACTAGGACAGCTTCTGAAACAACTCTGGAGCATATTAAAGGGCTGATATTAGAGCCTTGGGCTTTACAAAGCTCTTGCTCAAGTTAATGAATTTATACACCTGCCTTTATTAATAACAAAAGGGACACATTCAGTCCATTATTGACAGACAGTTTGAAATATTAGAATTAAAGTATTTTCATACTTACAAGACTCTGTGCTGTAGCTTTAATTTTACAGAGGAATTTGAAGCACAGAATCTTGCTAATTTCAAACCACCTGAGCTACAACTCAGCTAGTACAGACAGCCTCATGAGGCCCCTGATGAAGAGCATTCCACACCAACCCTGCTGGGAAGAGAAAAAGTGACAGAGAACGGCAATACATACAGAGGAGACTAGGAAAGTAAACTATGAAGGAGAAGTGGAGGTAAAGAAACAATCCTAGGAAAAGTAAACCAACATAAGCAAAATCAGAAATAACTATAAAAGAGATGTTCTTAGTAACAAATATCTAAAGATTATCTCAGCAATAAGTACAGAAATTAGAAAATAAAATAGGCAAAAATAAAAAAGGAAAAAAATAAAGAAAAAACCTATCTGATTAGGAAGAGTTGTACACCAGTGTACAACGGAACAGACTGCAAATAAGAAAAATACGAGTCACATTCAACATATTTATACCAGAAAAGGCACCACTGACCTTCACCTTACTATTTTGAGCTTCTCTATCACTTGCAAAGTATCTAAATTTCCAAACAACTATGCTGTACTACTGACTTATTTTTATATATGTTATACCATAACAGAATAACATACAGTAAAAACAGTCAACTTGCAAATTTAAAGTAACATTTTCCCTGTGCTAAAACAAAACCATGACGATTTTTTAATTCTTTAGAAGCAATGTAAAACTGAAGAAAATAAGCCTTACTTTCTGGTGAAAGAGGAGGTAAGGAGAAGAAAACACCCCTAAATACATAATCAAAAACTATGACATTTATAAATCTTTATTTTTATTAACATAAGACTTCCTTTGACTATTTTCAGCCTCAACTAAGACAGAAATACTCATTTTTTGTCATACTGACCAAGGTAAATCTCAAGTGTAGAAATAAATTTCTTTTCTGTAGATGTTAGCCCTGGATTTCTTTTGCTTAGGTTACCACACCGAACAGAACACCACTGTTGTTCCTGCTTTGCACTGTTGTAAAATGCTGTGTCCAGCTGAATCACACTAACGGCAGGGATGTCCAAGTCCACAGCAGTTTTCATATAAGCATCACAGATTATATGGAAGTGGTTGAACATTTTAAAATTTCTACTATGTTTTATATGAATAACAACATAAAGATGTAGCATAATGCTTCAGTAAAAGAACAGCTACATTCTAACGCGGTAACTAACACGTCTAGGTAAGCTTTCAGAAGAGCTAATAAACTCCAGTGAAGCAACAAAACATACAGTGATACTTTGTCAGTAAGTCTCCAGATCATAAATGAAGATGGTGTACTTTCTATGAAAAACTTTTCCCTATTGGTATTTGTGATGCATATGTTCAAGAAACAGGATTAAAAATACTTTTTGTTAAAAAAATATATTTTCAAGAGGAATTACATGACTGATGACATAACTTACATAAGGAAGCACCAAATTCCAACTGTTTTACAGAAGTTTGCCTGTAACCCATTGAACTGAGAATTTGCCTGCAAGTATCTTGAGCTGACTGCCCAGTGCAAAAAAAGAATCATAGTAAGTAACACGAAATATTAACTAAACATTTGCTCCCTTTCTCCATTGATGTCTGTGTTGTAAAGAGGTATTCTTACAGTCTTTAGAATAAAGACATATGAAAATCAACTAGGATTAATAAATTTAATACAGCATGTATCTTGACAGAAGACTGTGTACCCACTTTATTACAAAGATGGAGCTACATCACAAGCCTACTGAATTGTGGTTCTTTAGTGACACAAGCCTGTTACTTTGGAAATAAGGAGCAGTAAAGCACCAATTTCAACAACAAAGTAAAAACACCGCACCAAAACCAAGTACTTTAATGTAAATTAATTACTTTTATTAAGAAGGGAGTCTTCACATATTTACAAATCAGAGAGCTAATCTAAATTGCTTTGCAAGTCTTAGTACAGATCCAATCTCTCTCTGCTCATGAACCTGATCCAACTATAGACCAAATTTTGGGCTGGAATCTCAAAGTTACATTCAAAATTACTTCAAATTTAGGAGGAAAAATACATACACATTTGGCTTTAGTGAAAAGAGCCTGAAATGCCTAACACAGCCAGACATCACACTAGCTAAAGAAAAGAGTATTTTTTAGTCAGAAAAATTCGTTTGGCTCCAAAGATTCAGTAGGTGATCATGATTTTAGCAGAGGTAATGCTGCTTTTAACAATACTCATGAAAACACAGGCTAAAACCAGAAAAAGCAGACTGCACTTGAGGGAAACACTTTCCCAGCAGCAGTCCAGAGGAACAAGAGAAAAAGGGCAATTAAAAAGATGTCCCTAACATGTTTTGTACATTCTTACAGCATCAGTCATCTTCATAATTTATGGTAAGTACCTGATTTGATAAACATACCCATAAACTAATGGGTTAAAATTAGTTAAAAGCTTGATTTTAAAATGAAATCTAGAAATGTCTCCAGATTATTTGCAATTATAATTCCATTCCCTGTATTATAAGTAAAATAAATCAACCTACTCCAGTAAATGACATCCTGAAAAGCCACACAGTTTGTGATAGTGAAGAAGTACATACAATGTAGTATGAATGCAGAGTTATTTAGCTCACTGGCATGTGACCAGTACGACCTGTGTGCTCACAGGTGGATAAGCTTCCAGCAATGTCAGAACAAAACAGAAAACCTATCACTAGGGTACCATTCAAAGTTGAAATAAGTGTGTTGCTCTTAGAAGAGTTATGTTATATTCTAAACTTCAGAGTTTCCACTTCTTATCAATGAATTGCTCAATAAAGTAAAAAAATCCACACAACCCCAAAAGCACATTTCCACACCCACTCACATCACTCAAACATTTAAGATGGCCAAGAGCTGTTCTACACAATCTAATTTTCTGCACTGGTCATGCACAGATTGGAAGAACAGCCACCCAATCAAACTGACAAAAAGAAGCAGAGACGCACCTAAAACATGATCTGGGACACTTGTAATTTCTTCAAGAATTTAGATTTCATTTATTTCTCAAAAGTTTCATTTTGTCAAATTCTGTTCTTTAACTGGCAGGGAGAGCAATTACACCAATTTCTACTATCACGAGGTCTTTCTCCTAATACCTACTTCAGGACAGGAAGAGCCCCCCATAACTGCTAAGTTTGTATGAGCTGCAGTGAATAAGATATGTTTGTACTTTGACTCAGAGAGGTAACAGAACTTCTTAACTGTGCTGTAAGACCAGCAATCTCCTCAGTCCAGCTCCATAAACCAGCAACCTAACTACATCTTTATAGTTTAGCAATCACCCTACGTAAACACATTCTAAAAGGATTTCAGCATAATTTGACCTCTATCCTATCCAGCCCATGAGAGTTCTGAGAGTCATAAAGAGTTACATCTACCTCTGCTCAAAGCCATAATCAGGATCACCTGCAAAGAATCTTTCTCTTCTCTAAATATGTAATTATTCAACCAAAGCTAAAAGATAACCCTATTCTATTACTCTAACCCTGTTCTATTACTCAGCGGCAATTACAGAGCAAGCTCAGCAAGTTTGGTCTGCTCTGTCTTTGGTCTTTGTCTAACCAACAGTGTCATCTAACAGAAGAAACCATCTAAATCCAGCACAATCTGGATTCAGGCCAAGAGATAAACATGAGACTGCTTTATTGGTACTGATATAGTTCTGCCTATCAATAGATAGGCAACAAACACCCATTGTCATACTCCTTTTATCTTTCATATACCAATACTGCTGACTGAGACGCTTGGTACCAGAAATGGACCTGGTGAAGCAAGTCCAGAGGAGGCCACAAATGACTGGAGGGCTGGAGCACCTGTCCTTTGAAGAAAGGCTGGGAGAGTTGTGGTTGTTTGGCCTGGAGAATAGGGGGACACCTCATCACAGTCTTTTAATACTTAGAAGGGGCTCATAAGAAAAATGTGAATAGACTTTTTATATGGCCTGTAGTGACAGGACAAGGGTAATGGTTTTAAACTAGAAGAGCGTAGATTCAGATTGGATGTAAGGAAGAGCTTTTTTATTATGAGGGTGGTGAAACACTGGAAGAAGTTGCCCAGAGAGGTGGTAGACGTCCCATCCCTGGAAACCTTCAAGGCTGGACAGGGCTCTGAGCAACCTGATCTAGTCGAACATGTCCCTGCTTATTGCAGAGGGGCTGGACTGGATGACCCTTAGAGGCCCCTTGCAAACCACATCACTCTGTGATTCTATGCTACTATTGTCCCCAAGAGACGGAGTTGTAATTCAACTTACAAAACCTGCATTTTCCGGATAGATGTCTCTATCTATGTGTTTCTTATAGGAATGCACTTGAATTGTTTAAAGGACATGCAATCAATTGCTACCAGTATCCATCACATACAGTCAGGTAACAGGTAACTCACCATAAAAACAGCTTAGTATTAATAAAAAGCTTAGTTCTTGATGAATGATGTGCAGTATAAACCCTAAAGCTGAGCAAAACATGATGATGAGTAAAAATTTTGGATCAGGCCTGTAAAAACTCCCAACAAAAACTACTGTCCCTGCAGCAGTAAGAAAAAGAGCAGGAAACAAACCCACACTCAAAACCTACTGAAGCAGGAAAAAGCCCCCAGATATCTTGTTTTGGCTTGACAGTTCACTTTTTCATTGCCTTAATCAATATAATCTTTAATTTAGAGTTTTCCACTATGTAATTCCACCTAATTTAGTGAAGGTAAGAATTTAGCCTGTTAGTAACAGTAAAATATATATTATATAAGGAAATTATCAAGATTCTCAGAAACAGTTCATAACACTTACTCAAAAAAATTACACATTGATATAATCATGTAACTGCATTAATCTACAACACTTCTCAGTAATGAACCTAAAAATTTTATTTTTTAAACTTTCAGTCAAATAAAGAACACTACTAAGAATAGAGTATATTTTTGTCTCTTGCATCAAATTCAGTGTAATTATTCCAACTATTCATACATATTAATAATTTTAGGGATTGGATCATTCTTTTTTTTATCTTCCAAAACTACTCAGTAACTTCTGAGATTATTTTTATTTAAAACTTTGCTCTAAATTGTTTCCAAATCAGGTATTCCAAACAGTAAAAATGAATTTTATTATCATTCCAGGGTCTTGAAGCCAACCAAAGGAAAACACCCAGAATCCGAAATCAGCTCAGTACCAGAAGGCCTAGCACTAAGAGAATAACCCTGGGGTCAGAGCAGTAATTTGTACAACTCTCCTGCTCCTACTGCTAATCCAGAGATACAGTATTTTTTTAAGCCAACCAGAGACTTCAAGTGATCAAGCATACTACCTAAACAAATCATTACTTTCATTGGGAATAACTGACAAACAAAGCCTAAGCTATTTCTGATCCACATAAGGAACCTTCCTCTTGTTACACTACAAAACTAAAAAGACCTGCTCATGTTTACATGCCAGGCATGTAAGGAGTGCACTGAAAAAGGGCAGCAAAGCGACAGAAATCCCAACTTATTATTTCTACATTATGGAAAAGATTTGGTACTAGAGTGAAACTGTATTTTAAATTGTAATCTTAAAAAATTTTAAGATTTACCTGTAGAACAAGGCATCTGGAAATTGGGGTCATTGCTATCCAAAACAGGCAAACAGAACTGGGCACTTGCAGATCCTAGCATAGGATCCTTATCGCTGAGCATGTTCTTCAGCGAATCCTCTAAGACATTTTGACTTGTACTAAAATCCTCACAGACTTCATTCTCCAGGTTGGATTCTAGAAATAGGGCATCATCTAAGTGTTCAGTAGGAATTAAATGGTTAAATGTATCAACTATATCCATGAAGACTCCTGTGTGTCTTTCAGCCCTATAGAAAGACAAGAAAAATACCATAAGAAAATAAGCTACAAATTGTAAAACACCTAAGACACCAGCAAATTTTTTGGCTCTTGTGTTTTATAAAAAATGCTTAAGTTATTTTAGAATTATAAAAAAATAAATGAAAAACTGCTTATGGCTTAGTATGGCCCACTGCATAACTAAAAATCAACTCCCTAATTATTTTTAAAAGAAATTTCATGCTACATTAATATAATCTCCTCTATCAGCATCCAAATGCTGACACTTCTACAGAGTGTGTATAATAAAGGTAACTAAACAACTCCTTTCTAGAATTTGTTTAAACCAACCCACGGGGTAGGACACCAGAGGAGGAGGATATCAAGAACAAGTGAACCTGGACAGCAGCACTGTAAGCATGACTTACTTCTTTTTAAATGTAAAAATGTGAGGTCAGCTTCCACTAACATCAGTGGAGCTGAGAAGGTTCCAGAGTCTGCCATAACTACTCCTACTACTGAGAAGGACTATATTTCTGTTCAAAGAGCAACCACCAAGTACTTCATAGCAAGTTAGTATTTTTAGACAGCAAGGTTTTACTGTTATTATTTTTCACCTATCAATATAGTCAATAAAACTACAGAAATTTTATATGAAAATCTGATCTCAATCAAGTACATGAGAATTCTGAAGAATTTTGAAGGCATCAAAAGGAGGAGCCTTTTAGGGACTTCAGTTTTGAAGAAGTTTAGGTGAACTTCTGGAAGTCTACCTAAAGAATTGTGTTCAAAGATGGTACCTGCATTTTACAAGGATTCTTTATTTTCTAGATCTTTGCAACGCAGCAGACATGCAACTACTGCAGCAGAGCCTTAACTAATAAGAACAGAATGTACAACTAAACAACAGAATAGAAAAAAAGTCAGCAAAATGCTTCTTCAGAAGTTTTGCGCTAGCACATACTCGAAGTGAATTATTATTAACTATAATAAATAGGATCTTACAGGTAAGGAAAAAGGAGCAGTGCAGGACTGCCTGGCTTAATTTGGCATACTGGATAGTCTGAAAGACCAGTTCTGGCACACAAAGCTGTTAAAGCTTTTGGAAACAGCAAACAGACACGCATACTTTCCTGCTCCTTCTTTCATCATCCTCCTCCCACCTGAGACAATTTTTTGTTTAGAACTAACACATTCATTAAAGGAAAATGACAAATGAGAATTGGAGTTTGCAGTGCTTGAATTACATTCTAGATGGTTATTCCAGCAACGTGTCACAAAATAAATCCAGTACCTATTCATGCTTAATAGAACATTAAGTATGCTTCCTTGGACACATTAATGGGACATTTCTGTTTTAGCAATCAATTGGAATATCCTAGCCAGATACATATAAGGGCTCTGCTACAATTTCAACCCTATTTGTGCCATTTATTTTATTTCACAAATTTACAAAAACTACAGGCTAAACACAAACAGTGTTTCATTTTGTTTGAGTGGGGTTTCTTAGGGTTTTTTTGTTTGTGACATTTTGCTGGGTTTTGGGTTATTGGGGTTTTATTTTCAAACAAGACATGAAGTCTTTCTTCCCTCTCCCATAGGGCAGCTCAGAAGAAAGCAATGGTCAGATATGGCACTGTGTCTCTGCAGAGCATGGTATGTTTCCAATTTCTACACACTAACCACAACAAAGCAGTCTAATACACAAGGTCCTACTGACCAAACAGCCAGAAAGAAGAAAAGTTTGGCCAAATCACATGCATTTAGTAAGCAGGTAATGGACTTCAGCAGCAAATCATAATTTGAAAGCTCCCTCACCAAAAAAATGAACTGCTTTTATCAAGCAATGCAGGGCATCTACCTATACACCACACCAACTAGCACCTACAGCAGTCTACATTGTTTCTAAAGTTCCAAATCTGGCAACAAATGAAGAAGCAAACTAATGGAGTTAAGTGCTATGCTGCACTGTATAATCTGTTTTTATTACTATGCCAAGTAGTTACAACAATCTGATACTACACAGGATAGATTACAAGAGATGCAGTGACTCCAAGTAAGAAAATAATTACAAATGCCCCAATACAGTACTTTAAAGAACCTTCCTGTAATGACAGGTTTTTTTCATATTAGCATTACATGAGCACAAGAGTAACAGCCACAGGATAAAATTATGGTGAACCCTGATATTAACAAGTGTCAATGACACTGCAATAGAACACCTACATATTGTGAGAATGCAAGAAACCTTTTGCATCCAACATTAAAAAGTGGCAGAGGGTTTGAAGACATTTACAATAACATATCCCAAGCTTTTTTCTGGATAGGAGAACATTTATATATTTGTTACTCAAATATTGTTGTTCCCAAAGCAGTGATGACCACTTCATTAAAACTAATGTTAAATAGCAAAGCTTGAGAAGAGTATTTTCTCTTGCTACAAAAATTCCTCCTGACAGAAATTAACCTCTGTCTTCAATGATGTGATGAAGGAAAAAAGATTACCTACAATTTTGTAAGACTACCATGCAGCCATTGGGAACACTAAAAGCACTGTGAAGTAAATGTCAAAGAAAGTATACATGCAGTGGCCACAGCCACCTTCAGTGACGTCTAAGTAGCTAGTAGAGAAAATTCAGGAAGAATTTTATTGAAAACTTTATTTCTGGAGCATGAGCCTATCATCAAGTGTAAGTTCTATCCAAATTTTGCATCAAAAAGTCAGGAGGCTTGCATAAAAATACTACTACCACAAAATCTAATCTTAAATAATTCTTTCTATCATTTTTAAAATAGAAAGCTTATGTCAGAAAAACACATGAAAAAAAATTCGCTTAACCTAGCTCAAAAAACCACTGTGCAATTCTTTTCATAATTCATACACTACCAAGCTATTTTAGAAAATTATTTCTAACATTACTAGATTAACTATCATAGGAGGTATAGAATCTGTGGGGCTCAGGATGAAAGACACACTTCGATAGCTAGACAGCTGACTGTTAGAAACAGTTGCTGCAAGAAAAAAAAATCTTCCTATGCATAATGCCTTAAGTATAAATTTTGAATGGTTTATTTTGCCTTTAAAACACTCTGAACATCAGGAAAAATAGCCAGAAGTACAGGTAAAATTACAGTTAAGATTTTCATGCTCACTCATTTCCAAAGATAATTCTAACCCCTGAAAGGAAGAATGTATGACTCCACTGGAACACAGCTGTGTCCTCCACTTGAACCCTAATGTCAGTGCCTCGGCAACACTCCCAGCAGATGCGCACATACCAGTTGTACTCCCATCGCACAGTAACTCACAAGTGCTTTCCCACTGGGTAGCTAATCAGAAGCATCAGAATATGAAAAGTATTATGCATGCAGAACCACTGAGGAGTGTTCATAAATGAGGCAAAGGAGCAAGTCCCAGCCAGGCTCAGTGAAACTTCTCCCACCCACTGGCTCCTGGAGCATCAGGGCATGTACCGAGACAGCAGCACAGCAACATACAGGAGTCTGGGTAAAAGAAGAGCTCATCATCAAGAAAAGCTTAAAGTATAGAGAGCATTCTCCTCAGTTCCCTAAATACAGTTCTCTTTTCAAACTCATTTGTCTCTATCAGCCCCTCCACTGCAAAAGCAGGAGCAACAATTACAGAAGTAACACTGCAACAATTACAAAGTAACTCACCAACTAACATGTCATCATTAAATGATCCAACACTAGAAACAACCCTGTTAGAAAGCACTACAGTCAAGTATGACTTCCAGAATTTCCCCCACATTATGTTTACCATAAAATTTCTTCATGCTCTCAACACTGTTTCCTTTTACAGTTTGAGTCTTTCAGCTTAAAAAAATAATTTCTTTCATTGTTGAATTAGTTATTAAGCTAGGTATGCCATAATATTGTCCCAAATCCCAACAAATTTGGTATGAAATAAACATGCTATAGGATCTGCCACAGCAGATTTTTAATCTTTTCCCCCTTTACCATATTTTTATTATAGCTTTACCAGTTCTACATGATTTTCTAAAATTAAAAGGTAAATAGCCAGAATGATCACTTGCTAAGAAAAGAAACTGAGATCTCAAACAAGCATATCCTTCCAAACTAATCTTAGAATGGAATGAAGACTAGAAACTGGACAAGAGATGTTGTACAACTTTAAGCTTTTTCATTGCTTAGTTTGTCTGCAAAAGAGGCAAAGAATTACATCCATTCCTGTTGTATAATTTTCCTAATCACAGCAGAGAAAAATAATTTAGTGGAGATATCCAACTGCATCTGCCTGTTTCTACCATCTTATCTAAAATCCACCTCAGGCAGGGGCGATCACAATTTGTATTTACCACCAAGCATCCTGCATGTTACTTAGCTGATGGACAGTCCAAGCTTACTCTTGACTGCATTTTAAATTAAGTCTCCCTTAAACATCAGCATGTGAAAGTGTTTCATTTTTCAACTACATATTTGGATATACATTAGATACATTTGTCTTGATATTTTATTATTTTTCTTTATTTTCCTCTACCTTCATTTTGTTCCATTTTTACAGTACTCCCACATAATTTACTTTACTAGGCAAATGTTAGGTTTTACTGTAATTACTCTATTCCCTTTCCTCTCTGCCCAATGGGTGAATTTAATGTATCAGTTTACCTTTGAAACTTGACTTTGATATTTTAGCTTATATTTCAAAGTTAGTAACATAAAATAGAAGCTTCTGTATGTTTAATGATTGTCAATTTAAAAATAAATCTGGCTTATGAAAGTCCTCAGCAGTTGGACTTTAAAAAAATAAAACATTTCTACAAAAATTTAACCAAAAAAGGATTGCCTGAATTGGGAACAAGGCAAAGCAAAAACCTGAAGGAAAACCTAACAAAAAAACCAAAAACAAAACAAAACAAAACAAAACAAAACAAAAAAACCACAAAAAAACAAAACAAAACAAAACAAAAACCCACCAACCTAACACTGCTTATTTACAATATTCAAAATCCCAGATGTTGAATAACCTATCTACTTTATTGACCTGCCGGAGTAAGTGAGTCTGAAACTGCTGAAGATAGCATAGCAATACTAAAATTCCTTCCATTTCACTGAAGTACCTTTCTGAATAGTGTCTGTCGCTTCCAACTCACTGAACCTGTCTAGTGCTTTTAAAAGCTTTTGTACGTCTAGTTATTGACTGGACTATGTGGGAAACATTGCAACATTCAAAATACAAGACTTGGTCTCTGGACCTTGTGCTTATGCACACCAAATGACCAACAGCAAGCACTAGTCATAACAACAGTAACAGACTCCATTAAAATATCCATATTATATTTATTTCCTCAAATATTAAACTCTGGTAAGAGAGTAAACAAAAGGAACAAGTTATTTGGATGACTAGCACCTTAGATGTCAAAACAAACGGGAAAAGCTGACTCAGCACTATTACAGAAGCACTCAGTAGTACTCAGTGCTATTACTGACAAAAACTTCTCATCAAAAGATGGGAACTGCACCTTAACTGGCATGCAATTAGCTAATAACACGGACAGCTTAAAAAAAAGAAAAATCCCATGCCCACATTGTGTAGCAACTACTGTACAAAAGGAGCATCCAAGGTATGAAATGTCTACCTTTGTTCACTGGCACTGTGATGTCAGACCACCCCCTGGGCTCACTGATACCTTGACAAAACCCACCTATCAAACCATGTTACTTCAAATACCTGACGCACGTTTTACTACCATCCTCCTCCTTCCTCCTACACAAACTTAAAAGTTTAAGGTCGCAAGTACCTAATTGAAAATTAATGCTAAGTTGCCATGTATCCATTTAGCCATGCTTTAAGCACTAGAAGCTGTATGCATTATGTTCATGGATACTACAGCACCAAAAGCCAGAACTGAGACCCACGTCTTCTGTAGCAAGAGATTTTACCCAATAGAGTTCACAGTACAAACACATCATGGGATTAAAGAGAAAATCAATACCAGACAGCGCATCAGTGGCAGTGGCAGTAAGAAGACATCAGCTTGACAACTTTTTGGTGAGTTTACAACTTTCACACCAATGTACTTTCTTATCTGGTTCTTACTGGCTCAAATCCCATCATCGGGGGCAGTCTTCTAGAATCAAATTAACTGACAAAATATTTTTGACAGAACAAGCAATGTGATTTACAAGCATATGAACTGCCATCTAGCCCCAAAAAAGTGTTTGGAACTGTTAAGAGAAGATTCCAGTGTCCTTTCTCAAAAAAAAAAAAAAAAAAAAGCAGATACAACACTTGTATAGAATATGGTTTACAGAGCTTTAGTTTTAAGCTTAATCATTAAATTTGATCTTCCTCATTCACCTATCTCCCAAAAAAACAGGACATTGGCAAAAACCTGCCTAACAGGACCGTGTAGGCAAACAGGTTTATTTGAAACATCAATATTGTTGTAAAGGAGGGCCAGGTACACTGACAAACTTATATGCCAAAACATCAACCCATTAGGTATCCATACGCCACCTGGTCCCTTATATAAATCCCCACTTATTATTTATTAATTTAATCCCTCATTTAAAATTTAAGATCTAGCTTTTAGTGGCACCAAAACAAAGCCCTGCTAAAGACCAAAAAACAAGAAATGTAAATCTGAGCATTTCATTAATTGTTAAGAAGCTGTTCTATACTATTTTTGTTACTACCTCATTCTGAAGTCCTCAGACACCAGCTGACATAAACTCCTTGCTACTAAAATCTCAGCAGACATAACGAATAATAATAATCACCTCCCAAAATCTAACTAGAATAAAAAATTATGTGCTGCTCCCCTCACCGACAGAGCAGATCTCTCACTACTTGCTATGGTATTTAAGAGAAAAGACAGCTCAAGAGACTTGCTTTATTAAACCTTCCCTATTCAAAACACATTCACCACCCGTAACTGTACCTCATTTCAGTGAATAGAAAAGTAAATTTCAAAGTATTTAATTGGAAGATAAAGAAATGCAGAAAGAATAGCGAAATCTTTTCTTAATCGTACAATATCATATTGTATCATTGAAAATCATGTTAACACTTACGTTTTGAACAGTATAACCTCTCCTCAAAAAAAAAAAAATCTTTCTCATCCCCACTTTACAGCTCAAAGAGGCACACAGTGCTGCACTAAAACTTGTGTTATGTCAAAAAATGTCTTTACACTGTGAAATGTGGAGTATGTAAATGTAAAATGTGAAATGCAAAGTTTTTACATTGTGAAACATTAAGTACTCTGTTTTTCTTTGCTGGACTGTCCCACCAAAGAATACTCCTGAACACCACAAAAATTAGGCATAATCCAAGATCATACATAATTTTACGAATCTCTCCATCACTGTATATACCTTGGGAGTTTGTAAGCTCACTACCAAGAGATATTTCACTATAAAGAAAAAGATGAGGACAGATTATATTTCCATCACTACTGCTATTCTCTTGAATTCTTTCACCCTCAGGTTCCTCAATACTTGTTTCAAGTATTTTCAGCTGGAACATAGTATAAAATGCTAAGCTGTGTAACAGGCTACACTGATTATTTGTCAGTCACCCAAGAGAATAATTTCATTTGTAATACCTCTTGAATTTGTCAGTGTCGCTCCCATAATGATTCATTTGGAAACACCTATTAGAATTAGGGTTTGTTTGTTGGGACTTTTTTCAGCAATAGTTAAAAGCTTAAAGGCTAAGCCTTGTGAAGTTTTTCATAGAAATATGCCATCCATCATACAGTTATATTGACTCCCCTCAGGAGGATATGACAAGCTGTCCATATTTTTTACTTTTTTGCTTCTATAAAATGAACTCTCATATCCCAATTCAGTGAACTTTATCATTGCTACTTCATAATATTACCTTTCAAAAATATGCCCTTACCATAAAAAAAAGCTTCTAATATAACACGGCTCTCCCCTTAAAGCTTGGATTTAACAGCATTTAGGTTGACCAGGGAAAATTAATGGAAAAATATTAAAATAACAACTAAAAAAATTCATCAGCTCAACCCGTAGCACAACACAGGTGGTAGAGGTGAACCTCTTTTTAAGAGGTTGCAGAAATATGGCAGGTAAGAATTTCTAGAGTTTCTGTTCTCAAAGCACCTTACCACTGTGTTGGATTACCTCAGCTAACTATGTTGAATTAAATCTACCTAACAAGGTTTGTAGTTAGGTACCCTTTCAGTTTGCAAATGTAAAATGCACATAAAAACTGAATGACTGAGTAACAGGCACCAACAGCTGAAAAAAATGTAGATGTTCAGAACTCCATAATTATATGTGTAATCTTTAAAACCAACTACAGAAATTAAAAGCAGAAGTTACTTGGTACAGCAAAAAGTTTCACTGAGGGATACACACTAAGTGTAAATACCACTGGAATTATTCCAAGAAATATAAAAATCCACGTTTTCAAGGTCTCCCTTACACTGCATCCCAAACCATTACAGATTAATTTATTAAGCAAAACAAACGATGAATTAGTGATATCAAAGAGATGTCATATGTTTACCATCCTTACATTTAATCCTAAAATATTTCCACTATTTACCCATGTTAGCATCCATTTTTTTAAAAGCAAATGTTTAAAAATTACATCATGAATTAACAACTACGTATAAGACACCACAACTACAGTTTGCATGGTATAGCTCCTGTCAGCCCCTAGTCCTGTCTTTCCTTACTGGTTCTTACGCTTCACTCTACAGGCTATTTTTACTAACTTAACCTATGCCGCAGAGTGCTCTTCATCCAAACGCTCCCTGCACGGCTCTAACAGGTCTCCCTTGTGCACGTCATACAGAATGAACGCTCGCTATCACACAAATGATGAACGACGGCTTTTCTAAAACCTGAGAGTTATTATTTGCATTCCAGTAGTAAGCAATAAATGCACTGCCTCAGAAAGAGCACCTCATCCCAGATTAGGATGTGGAAATAGCACCAGGCCACTGAATCCCAGAGCACTGCTGATGGCCACATCTTCTCCCTCATTTCCCACAGTGGGTACTATACACAGGAGTTGAACACAGAAATTGTTGGTGATGCTAAGTTTAAGAGACGGGAGGAGGCGCCCGGAACAGGTCAGACCAAGAGCAAGAACAGCAGGGTCCAAATTGGTAATTGTTTCTCTGGTTTGTATGGGACAACTAGGCATCGGCGGCTCAAGGAGTGAGAAGGGACAAAAGTAGAAGGGTTAAAAGATAGCAACGGCAGCGCAGGGAAGGCGGTGTGGGAGAGCTCGCAGCAGCAACACGACTCCGGCCAAGGAGCCTGCGGCAGGGTCCCGCACGGCCACGGGGCGGAAGCGGCCGCCGCAGGCAGCAAGGCCGGGGCCAGAGCGCCATGTCAGGTGGCCGGGCGAGGAGCCCGGGCCCGGCCGGCCCGAGGCTCGCGGGTCGCAGCCTCCGTAACAACCGCGCCGTCGCCACGGGGCCGCGCCCAGGCAGAGCGGGGCGGCCGGC